>JAOTOL010001523.1:260000-817500 GCA_034440575.1 Imbricaverruca yamaguchii
GAAAAAAAAAAAAAAAAAACATAAAAAAAATATTTTTTTTTTTTTTTTTTTTTTTTATATTTTTTTTTTTTTTTTTTTTTTTTTTTTTTTTTTTTTTTTTTTTTTACATTTTCGCGAAAAAGAACCTACATGTGTTTTTGTGTGATGCGATGGAGAATGCTCGTGGAATGAATTTTGTATATTTTCGCTCTTTATTATTATAAAACAACCTACTGTACATTTGGTACAGCATATATTGCTACGTATCTTGCAGCACTATCAACAGCTGACGAAATATTTGGAACTGCACTGTGGGTGGGTCTGTTTTGCCGTCTTAGGTGGTGCTGAGTGTTTAATGCTGGATACAAGCATTTTTGGGAGGTGTTTTTTCTTCTCAAAGATTGTCTTCTAGACCCTAAATTCTGCATAGACAAGGAGTATTACAAGTTTGAGATCTCTTCTTCAAAAATTACGCGCTTCAAGTTAGATTCGCCATGAAAATGATAGGATCCACTCGTAGAATGTCATGTGCATTTATGTTCGATAGAATTGGAACCACCAATGATTCTTAAGCTTAGCATGCGACCAATGACAGTGCATTGCAAGAATCGGCTTCAAAACAGAGCATATTTAAGATGACTTAACCAGGGGCGTTGATGGAAAACTCCTCTGATTCCAGCCCAGGGAACCGGCCATGTGTATACTTTGTATACATCTGGGGAGGGCGCCTGTTAAAGCTGACATGTTCCCATAATGCCACCGTTTAGCGTGGAACCCCATTGGGTGCGCCCCCAGCCGATATGAGTTATCCAATTTCCTGCATGTATTCTGTCATTAATAATCATTGTCAAGTTTTGTCCGTCAGGCCAGCACCATGAAATTTTATCTCACTGGCAATAATGAAAAATTAACCTAGTTGGTGGAAACCGACTTTGGGCTTCATCAGCCCCTCGGATCGACTTCGGGTAATTTATGTTAACTTTTACGTATCGTAAAATACTACCAGTCATGGCGGACCCGTGGGGCCAGCCATGTAACCATGTCCAACATAAAATACCCCCCGCCTAATCGAATGAACTATTTTCTACTGATGCGACTGTGGTACTTTCTCCTGAACAATGTCCTTTCGATGCATGTTTACGCCAGCCATAATATTGGAGGAATTTTAGGATTAAAAAGATGATTATCAGAAGTCAGCCCTCTGAAACGACTGGCCGGATCCACAAGCGCTTCGAGGAAAGTAAAGACCTGAAAGGCCCATCCATCCTGGAGCTTTCACACAAAAGTGAGGACCGACGACATAACAGCATCAGGAACAACTGCGTTTCATTCAGGTCCACAAATATTGCTTTCCAAAGTAAAAACTATGTATCACCAAGAGGACATTCCACCACAGTTACCGTATTAAATGGAGCATGCCTCTAAGTTGTGTGGCAACTAGTGCTGGCAATCGGTTACCGAAACGATCGGATACCGAAAAATTACCGATACCGATTCGGTAATCGGTCGGACAAACATTAATTTTTCGGACAAATTTCGGTAATGCTACTAATGCTGTGATGGACTTAATTTCATGGACTTAGTGGCATCATAGTTTGTTTGCCCGACTCTAAATTGCCTTATTAGCTTGTGAGCAGTAACTCGTAAAGCACCAATTAAAAAAATGTGCATACCAGTGACGTTAAACCAGTCGGCCAATACCAAGGGGCGCCGAGCACTGACGTTACCCGTGAACAAGGTGCACGTGTGTTTTGTTTTTACTGGTGCCCTACTGCCCAGAGACTCAAATGACACGATTGTCGTATTGTTTCAGACCGAGAAGAGCCGTCAGCCGCTGCAGTCTGCCTTATGTTTCTATAGCCTTGGGTCCGTCAAAGAAGGCACGTTCTTGTATGAGAATTTGGTATGGCAGCATCAGATCTCGTAGGCAAAGGTGACATCAAGCTCATCGAGCGACTCATAACCTCAGGGAGTGAGCGAATATCATACGTGGCAGGGGTGTCAGGACCAGCAAGCGGTAATGATCTATGGCGGAGATTTGTCAGAGTTCGGCTAGATGGTGCGATCTGTCAGGTCGTGAAATGCACAAGAGTGTCCGACGGTCATCACTCATCGCACAGGGACGTCCTACGACCATTCCTCTGGGCGATGTTCGGGCTCGTCAGGCCTGAAGCGACACAGCTGTCCTAAGAGGAGCAGCCAAACCCCCAAAACGGCTCTTCTCAAGAAAGAAATTCCGGAGGGAGCGATACGATCCGAGAACAAGTTGGTCGCAACAGCTCTAAGTGACGTCTGCGCGGAAGACCTCCGGCCGTTCAACTTCGCCGAAGGTTCCGGTTTCAAGAAGGCTGCCCAAACCTTCATCAACCTGGGAGCCAAATACGGCCGAATCGAAGCCGATCAGGTCCTGCCCGGAAGAAACACCATCGCCAAGGAAACGGAAGCACAGGCGAACACAGTGCGCGCCCGACTGAACAAAGAGCTGTCATCACAGCCGCATCTGACAGCGAGCACGGATCTCTGGACAGACGAGAAGACATCCACGTCATACAATATGATCAACATCAGCCATATCAACGATAAATGGGAGCTGAAATCCAGGGTAGTCGGCACGGAGCCGCTGACGGAAAGACACACGGGTGTAAACCTGTTTTCTGAGATGCGCCAAAACCTGGAGGCTGTGGGCTGCTGGCAGAGCAATGGTGCCCATATACAGTATGTGACTGACAACGCGGCAAATAACAAGGTGGCCTTCCAGGACAGAGGGCGCGGATGGCAAAGCTGTTTTTGTCACAACATGAATCTCGTGATGCAGGACGCTCTGAAAGATACGCCAGATGTATCGGCCATGTTGGATGCGGGTAAGAAACTGGTCAGATTTGCCAAGAAGAGTAACGTCAACACCATCATCAAGTCGTCTGACCCGAACGGCCGCGGGCTGAAGGCCTCCATTCAAACAAGGTGGCACTTCTAATTCACAATGCTGGAGTCCATCTGTCACGCACACACGGCCCTGACCACCATGGTCGGTGTGGCGGAAAGAGAGGAGGTCGCCAGGTGCATGGACCTTCTGGATAAGGCGAACCTGGAGGGGGTAGTCGGCGTGCTAAGGTTCTTCAACGACGTGAGCAAGCAGCTGTCAGCCTCTCAGCAGCCTACCACGTTCTTGGTGCCCCTGGTCCTGAAACATGCCAGGCGGCAGCTCCAACCTGCGCACTCTGACAGGACCATCGTCAGGCACCTGAAGGCAAGCCTCCTTCGCGGGAAGACCGGCGACAAGTTCGGTGCCGAGGTGTCTGATATGATCAGTACCTGGCCATGGCCCTGCACCCCCGGTACAGGCGACTTCAGCAGCTGCCTAATTTCACAGAGGAAAGGAAGTGCGGCATCCAAGAGCTGATGAAAGCCGAGGCCATCGCTCTTTGCTTGCAGAGCGCGAATGGACCGGCAGAGGTAGCTGTGGCTAGTGCTACTGAACGCACAGCTTCAACATCCACTGCCTCACCCGCCACAGCCTTCAGCCTGGAGCTGGAGCCAATGTCGGAGGATGAGGTGGACGAACCAGAGGCGATCGGAAGGGACGGACAGCCAGAGGCGCGAGCCCGTGCAGCCGTAGAGCGTGAGTTGGCCGCTTCCTTCATGGATAAGGCCGAAAAAGATGTAAAATCTGACTCGGATCTTCTGGGCTACTCGAAGAGCAACGAGGAGCGATTGCCTTACCTGGCAGCCCTGACACGGAAGGTCCACTCGACCCCTTTGTTTGTTTTGGGGGATCCCAGTGTGGGAGAAACTCGTCCTGATCTGTATGCTATCTCGCAAATGGAATTCTGGCTGTGCCACATTGGAATGCAATTATGGAAGAAAGCTGCTTCTTTGTACGTATAAGAGGACGTATCGACAGACTGCAGCTTTGGACAATGGCTAACGTGGAAAAAGATTCCGCGTGCACAGCACGTTGTTAGTGAATCGAATCTGATGAATGTGCCTTTGCTTTTGGGGCTCCCAGTAGGCGAGGAGCTCGTCCCGATCTGTATGATATCTCGCAAATGGAATTCTGGCTGTGTCACATTGGAATGCAATTATGGAAGAAAGCTGCTTCCGTTGTACGTATAAGAGGATGTATCAACAGACTGCAGCTTTGGACGATGGCTCATGTGGAAAAAGATTGCGCATGCTCAGCACGTTGTTATCTACAAATATAAATGTGGGCATACCTCACAACCCAGGCAGGATATAGCTTTTTCGAGTTTTGCACGCTCCACAATCAGTCTGCCGCTACGCTCGCTATCTGAACGCTTGTGAAAGCCACAAGAGTTTGGCAGTCAAGGGTTCACGGAGGAGAAGAAGGAAGGGAGATCGCGGACGAAGATACGGGCAGAAGTCGGAGGAATCGACGCCTGCCACCTGCCACCCACCATCTACACCACCTACACCAACACATATACATATACCTACAGCCAACGCACACAAACCCCGCTCCAAACCCAACCTCCACCTGCAAACACTACCTTCCCGCCCCGCTAACCTATCTTCAGCTACCTTCAACTTCAAGCTTCTGGATCTACTTCTCAGTGTCTTCTCTTCCACATCGCCTCTACGTCAACCTCTACGAGCTTCTACCTGCATCTACGTGTTCTACAACAGTCTCTACATCTACATCTTCGAGACCTACCTTCTGTGACACAGTACAGTGCCCTTCGTCTTTACTTCAACTTCATCTACTTACTACAAGGTCAGTCCGGCGGTACTGCCACTCCCCCCACCCAGGAACCTCCCAACCCCCACCGATCCTCCCTCTAGTGCCCTCTGCACGGTCTTTATCTGATCTATCTATTCGTGCTCTCTTCAAGCACAGTTTCTGATTTCTTTGTGTATTCTTCGTCATTATCTGCCCCCACTGTTACACTTGTCGGGCATTCTACACGCACTTCTGAACCCCTCCGCCAACGTGTAAATACTGTACTTTGCTCACTGTGTAACACTACGCCACACACCTGCCATACCACCCTTTAACCAACACCACTAACAAACCCAACGCATTCAACACCACAAAACACGAACACCGCACAACCAACTGGCGATTTCTTCCTGTGCCGCCGGGGGACGGGGAGCCTATGGGCTCCCTGGACCCCTGGATGATGGAGGGAGAAATCGCCAAGTACACGGGGTGCCCCTGATCGCAAAACAACTTAGATCGGGGGCACTCCTAATCCAAGCTCACTCAAACATAGACGGACTGATATTACCCACCATACACAAGATATACAACACACCTGATTCGGTCACACCAGCAACAAAACTCAACACCTCCCAGGGCACCATACAGACACCATACAGGGAGCTGGCCGGTATCACGGTGGAGACCCCTGTTTCGAGGATGGAGAGACAGGGTTTTCCCCCCAACACGAAAAAAAAAACAATCGTCATATACCTTCGCCAGAGCCCCATACACCCATAACCGGGTACCTCCGGTACACACCACACCACACCCTTCCCGCGGCGCTGTAAGAGGTGCCAGCGCTACGGCCACTCCGCAGGGGGCGGGGGGGTGCCACGCCAACACCTACACATGCGGTCGCTGCGCCCAATCACAAAGTACCGAAACATGTGACAGCGGCGAGGCCTGCTGCGCCGCCTGCGGGGGGGGGGGAGCAAGAGGCCGGGGACAGGACCTGTCCCCGGTGGATGGCGGAGAAGGAAATTCTCCGCCTGGTCCACTTGGAGGGCATGGACCTGTCCCTGGCCAGGAGGGCGGTGTCCGACCCGCCGGGCAGAGCCGGGAACATACACAGCACTACCATCAAGACGCGACTACACCGAATACCCGGCTCTGCCAACACCCATAACCACGCGACACCAACACAACACGGACACCTACCCAAAAACTCCCACCAACAACACACGTAGGACACGCACACCAACGCCAGCAAACATAGGCCAGCGACCGGTACACAAACCACCACCACCACCACCACCACCACCACGAACTCGCCAACCGACTCCATCCCCACCTTCCGAACCCCCACCGCCATCACCCCAGCAACCAACAACCTCCCCCTACCCACAGACCTCACCCTCTACGGAGGAGTCCCCAACAAACACAATCCGCACATACACTGACCGGGACACAGACATAGAGGAGCACACTGACACCAGACATTCATCAACAGACACATACCGGACCATATCCCCACACCAACTACCACCCCCGCCCATCAACAGCCACTCCTCACCCACCAACAACAAAAGCCAGGTAAAAGCACCAAAAGACCTAACTCACCGAAAAGACTACACACGCGCCAACACCCAAAGACAATGAACACAATCATACAATGTAACACACACGGACTTATCAGACACTGGTCTGAATTTAAACATTATGCACTAGAAACAAATTCTATATCACTATGCATTAAAGAACACACTTCAAACCCAACGGCCCATATCACTTTCACATCCCTCACTACACACTACGCAGACACGAAACACAAAACCCACACAGATCAGGCGGTGTATGCACATACATTAGGAACACGACCCCTCACCGCCTGATACACTTCGACACCACGGCAGACATACTATTAACTGAAATTCATGTACACAACATAGCTTACACACTCATCAACATTTACGATCCACCCGCGCGAAACACAGAAACACTCTCGGAATTAAATAAAGCACTTGACCAAATTCGCACACCTATCATTCTCACCGGATACTTCAACTCGCACCACCCCCTATGGGACACCCGCACAACACAACCTGATCACAGAGCACACACACTCATCGCAATAGCCACACAGCATAATCTCACAATACTCAACACCGGCTCACCAACCTACCTAGTACCAATCAGCTCCCTCCTCCCTACGACCCCAGATGTCACACTTGCTTCCTTACGTATAACCCTCACCCTGTCCTGGACATCCGACTCCGACCCACATTTCAGCGACCACGCACCCATCACCATTACCTTTCACCAAATCCCGACCACTGGCCCACCCAACCCCCAGCCAGGCCGGTGGAACCTCAAAAAAGCATCCTGGACCCAATTTTCGGATTCCTTAGCCGCACAAACAGCACACACTCCACAACACACACCAGAACAGTTTGCAGACATACTCCTCACCACAGCACACGAACACATACCAGGAACAAAACCAAGACACCAACACAAACCTCGCGTGGCTCCCTGGTGGGACGAGGAGTGCCACCGGGCGATCCGCGCGAGGAACCACGCACGCCAGACATGAAAGACACCACACACCAGAAACACTATCAGCTCACAAACGACAGAGAGCACTATGCAGACGCACCATTAAACAAGCAAAAAAGACCTCCTGGAATAAAGTTTGCACCCAATTTAACAGATTCACACCTCTCGGCGAAATCTGGACACTCCTCAGAGAATTTCAACACAGACAAAGACCGTCATGCAAAGCAATCACACTTAGACACAATAACAACACTGTCACAGACACACAAACAATAGCAAACATTTTCACACACCACTACCATCTCAGATCGTCTACACTTCCACGAACACCCCACCTCCAATCGGACACACACGCCCACACCTATACAACAGCAGATTTACACTTACAGAATTACAATTAACCATCACACAGACAGGAAGCACAAGTGTAGGACCAGACAACATTCATTATGCCTTCTTCAAACACCTACCAATCTCAGCACTCCAAACACTAATCGACATTTATAACACCGCATGGACCACACATACATACCCACAATCATGGTTACACGCTTCTCTCATACCTATACCCAAACAAAACACGGACTCAACTCTCTGCACTTCCTATCGCCCTATCGCCCTCACTAGCTGCTTCCACAAACTATTCGAACGGCATGTCAAAAAGCGCATTATCTACATCATGCAAACACAAAAACTAATCTCTCCTATTCAATCGGGTTTCCTTCCAAATCGTGCATGCCTAGACAACCTCACTTACCTTGACACACACATCCAGGAAGCGGCGGCAGGGAAACGCTCCACTGTCGCCGACTTCCTGGACCTCAAACAAGCCTACGACACCATCAACATAACATCACTACTACAACACCTAAACAACATAGATATACAGGGCAGATTACAACACTATCTTCACTTCTATCTTCTAAATCGCTCATTTCAAGTCAAAATTGGATCCCATATGTCAGACACAAAATTCTCTACAACCGGATTGATGCAAGGCTCCGTACTTAGCCTCCTATTCTTTATTTTAGATCTAAATTCAGTTATCCCAGATAACCTTCCGGCCAAAATTGCAATATATGCTGACGATATAGTTATATGGACATCACACGAAACACCACAAAACGCACTAGGAATACTACAAACCACATTAATACAACTACATAGCAAACTCGCCTCCCTAAACTTACACATTGCACCACACAAATCAAAATACATGTTTTTTGGCTACCACAAATACACCACTAAAAAGAGACTACACTCCCATCCCATTCGTCACCACAACAAAATGTATAGGCATCACTTTAGACCCAAAACTCACTTTCAGGCCACATATCGTAGACATCCAAAAACGCGCATCAAAAAGAATAAACATCCTTCGAGCACTATCCGGCACAAACTGGGGATCCGACAGAAACACACTTTTAGCTCTTTACAAATCAATCATTCGGCAAATTTTGGAATACGGATCCCCATTCTTCGAAAATGCGACTAAATCAACCCTCAAAATTTTAGATTCTCTTCAACGCCAATCTTCACAAATAGCCACAGGAGCATACACCACTTCGCCTTCTGTCGCTCTTCACATATAAAACCACATAACCACATACCAGAACTGAAGCACAGACACACAGAAACACTCTTAAGATATCACTACAAAACACAACTCATCGCAAAACACCCATGCACCCAGGCATTAAAACTCCGCACCAAATGCATACACCAACTCATGAACGCAACACGACTGAAAACTACAATAGGCTGCCGTATACACCGACACGCAAATAGACTACACATCACACTCTCCACACCAAAAGCACTCCTACCACCCACTGCATGGTGGAAACACTAATCACCCAAAACACACCTCCTCATAGACAAGCCAAAGCACACCTACACAGACGCAGAAATACACCAACTATTCCTCCACTTCAAAGCTCAACATCCAAACCACAACATCATCTACACGGACGGCTCAAAATCACACACACAGCAGACGGGCACAGCGGCGGTGCTGTACCCCAACGCAGCACCGCCGCGGGTCATCCTTCGTGTTCTAGCATAATTATTCGCAGTCTTCTCGGCATACTGCACCATCTACAACACCAAAATTGAACACAACATCATAGCCACAGACGCAAAATCAGCACTACAGAACATAACACCCCACACCAAATACAAACACCCCCTCATACCCGAAATACTACACACATCCACAAACAACTCACTCTGCTACAACGACTAACACTACTCTGGATCCCAAGTCACACAAACATACACGGCAACGAACACGCAGACACCGAAGCCAACATAGCCACAACACTACAACAAACCACACCCTGCCCACTTTCACAATCAGACTACTACCCCACAATACGCTAGGCAATCAACAAAGGCATTCAACAAACATGGGACACAACAATCACGCAACTACACGAAATACACTCAAAACACGAACTCTGGCACACCATCAACCAAAACACTAGACAAAAAGAACGCACACTAACACGATCACGATTCGGACACACTGCACTCACGCACTCCTACCTCTTACAACAACTCCCACGACCACAATGCACAACATGTCAACGAACAATCACAATTAAACACATGCTCATCCAATGCACCAAATACAACACCGAAAGACAACCCATGACAAATTACTGCAGCATCACTTTAGCAGCTATGGATTGGTACCAGCGGAGAGGAAGTGGCGTTACTTGAGGCAGCATTGTGTAGCACCAATCGGTGACAAACACTGATCGGTCAAATGATATGCTAAAAACATACAAACCATGACCGGAATCGGGGGCATAGCCGAAGTTGCACCCGATTGCATCTTTTTTCTAAAACAGCTTTCGTTTTCACACCTCTATCTATAATCCACGTATTTACTATTCCTGCATAGTATCCAGGCGAAGTTGGGTTTCCTATATCCTCGCTTGCAAATATTTAACTATCAAGACCATGATGATTGTGAACATATGACCATTAGGATCACTATGTTAGAATGGCCCTTTCTGATGAGACATGATAAGACTACCTAGAGACTATCGAGAAACAGACTCTCTTATCGAGAAACAATATGTTAACCTGAACACATAATGCATATTTTGTTTTGTGAAACATGTATTTGGGGAGGGGTGCCATGACTGATTGCGTCCAAATGAACATCGTGTTTTGAATCCCTATTCATTTTACCTTCAGAGGGAAATAGGAAGGGGTAGATATTTTCTTTTCTGTAGTGTTAGCATCGCGAGTAAGGCGTGCAAGACATTTTCATTTCTGCACAAGTGTATCATTATTGTTAGGATTTAAGAACTATCTGAAATGCTTCACAAATAGACGAACCTCAGCGTAGTTTTAGCCACCTAATGAAGTACCTACCGCCGTAAGGCGACAAAAATAGCAGTTTGAAACCGCACAGGATGCCAAGTTTTGTTTCAAAGATTGTTCGAACCGGACTTCTTATAAAACCGACTGCAATGCTGCTCAAAGACGAATAAGTGAAAATCCAGAAAAAATTGCAGAAGTTCGGCAAGACTCGGCTTGATTTACCAATTAACAATTACGAATCCAGACGTATTTGAAATCCGGTGGAGAATACCCCGCATTAAAAAAACTGCAACAAACAAACACTATTCCAAGTGATCCACGGAGCTCCTTACTTGTAGTGGTTAACGACATGCAGTACGATTTGTACGCTCAAAAAACAAACTGATGTTCACACGCGAACTCGGTGTTTTGCTGACATCTGGAACCGTCGCACCATGACCTACCATGGCCACCATGACCACCACCACCATGACCATTCCAAGTCTAAGCCTTGTCAGCTGATGCCTTCACATGGTCCTCGAGAGTCGGTGACGAGTCAGTCCTCGCTTTGCACGCCCTGCATGTATGTGTGTGTGTGTGTGTGTGTGTGTGTGTGTGTGTGTGTGTGTGTGTGTGTGTGTGTGTGTGTGTGTGTGTGTGTGTGTGTGTGTGTGTGTGTGTGGTGTGTGTGTGTGTGTGTGTGTGTGTTGTGTTTTTTTTTTTGTGTTTTTTGTTTTGTGTGTGTGTTTTTGTTGTGTGTTTTTGTGTGTGTGTGTGTGTGTGTGTGTGTGTGTGTGTGTGTGTGTGTGTGTGTGTGTGTGTGTGTGTGTGTGTGTATGCACTGATGGTGTGAGAAGTACAGGTGGACAGGCACCGGGCAGATGAGGCGCTACGTGGAAGCATGTTAAAGCAAACAACTGTGATGATCAACCAGGTTGAATGGTTGAGGTGAATAAGGTCCGATGCTGAGATCAGATGAGTTTGACCGAAGAGAAATTCACCGCTTTTATAATCGATTGAAGCGATCGAAGTCAAATGGGTCAGGTCAGACTATCGAGACTACTCGGACCAGAGCCAGACCAAGCGCAGCGAGAAGTGCATGGATGTCTGGTTCTCACTGCGCCTCATAGAGCCAGACTTCCGACATTCGTCCCGGTCTGGTGACTTGAGGCCGGCTCAGTCAGCGCCGGGCTCGGACAGACCCTAACCCCGGCACCCCTGTCGTCCCGGCGGCACCAGTCCAAGGTCAGTCAGCGTCGGGCTCGGACAGACCCTAACCCCGGCACCCCTGTCGTCCCGGCGGCACCAGTCCAAGGTCAGTCAGCGCCGGGCTCGGACAGACCCTAACCCCGGCACCACTGTCGTCCCGGCGGCGCCAGTCCAGGCTCAGTCTACACCCTTGCAGTGCCGGCGGCGCTAATCCAGGCTCAGTCTGCACCCCTACCGACCCGGCGGCGCCAGTCCAGGGTCAGTCTGCACCCCTGTCGTGCCGGCGGCGCCAGTCCAGGCTCAGTCTGCACCCCTGTAGTGCCGGCGGCGCCAATCCAGGGCCAGTCAGCACCCCTGCCGTGCCGGCGGCGCCAGTCCAGGCTCAGTCTGCACCCCCTACCGGCCGGCGGCGCCAGTCCAGGCTCGATCTGCACCCCTGCCGTGCCGGCGGCGCCAGTCCAGGCTCAGTCTGCACTCCCTACCGACCCGGCGGCGCCAATCCATGGTCAGTCTGCACCCCTGCCGGGCCGGCGGCGCCAGTCCAGGGTCAGTCTGGACCCCCCTGTCGTGCCGGCGGCGCCGGAGCGAGGTCAGTCTGCACCCCCTACCGACCCGGCGGCGCCCGCACCAGGCTCAGTCTGCACCCCTACCGACCCGGCGGCGCCAGTCCAGGGTCAGTCTGCACCCTGTCGTGCCGGCGGCGCCAGTCCAGGTCAGTCTGCACCCCCTACCGACCCGGCGGCGCCAGTCCAGGGTCAGTCTGGACCCCCCTGTCGTGCCGGCGGCGCCAGTCCAGGCTCAGTCTGCACCCCCTACCGACCCGGCGGCGCCAGTCCAGGGTCAGTCTGCACCCCCTACCGACCCGGCGGCGCCAGTCCAGGCTCAGTCTGCACCCCCTACCGACACGGCGGCGCCAATCCAGGGCCAGTCAACCCCCTGCCGTGCCGGCGGCGCCAGTCCAGGCTCAGTCTGCACCCCCTACCGACCCGGCGGCGCCAGTCCAGGGTCAGTCTGGACCCCCTGTCGTGCCGGCGGCGCCGGAGCGAGGTCAGTCAGTCAGGACCCCTGGGGCCGGACGGACCGGCGTCGGCGGCGCGGCTCCATACCGCAGACTTGGACCGGCCGACGCGCTGACAAGAACCAGCCCGCCCTGCACTGCTGCTCCGCCCGGAAACGAGCAAAACAAATAAACTGCCATTGCCCGAAAACCGGTGCCAGCGGACGGGCACTGCCGGACCTGTGCCGTGCATGTCAGACACGAAGCTTGCACTCGAGGCAAAAACAGCGGCTCCACTACTATCGCTTCCTGTCCACATTGCATTATGACCAGCTTCCATAAGACGTTGGCCACATTTTGGCGTGGTTTTGATCATGACTCGATGTTTAAACTCTGCTGGTGAACTGCATCAACGCGTTTCACTCCTGTCGGTTGATGTCAAGCATAATACCGACAGGGTGTGGCGTCTGATAACGTTAATGATGGCGGCGGTGGAGACTCCAGCTGACCTACAAGCCCTGGCTGCTGGTATGCTCCTGGTGATCTGGTGGTCTGATCTGGTGGTCTGATCTGGTGGTCTGATCTGGTGGTCTGATCTGGTGGTCTAATCTGGTGGTCTGATCTGGTGGTCTGATCTGGTGGTCTGATCTGGTGGTCTGATCTGGTGGTCTGATCTGGTGGTCTGATCTGGTGGTCTGATCTGGTGGTCTGATCTGGTGGTCTGATCTGGTGGTCTGATCTGGTGGTCTGATCTGGTGGTCTGATCTGGTGGTCTGATCTGGTGGTCTGATCTGGTGGTCTGATCTGGTAGTCTGATCTGGTGGTCTGATCTGGTGGTCTGATCTGGTGGTCTGATCTGGTGGTCTGATCTGGTGGTCTGATCTGGTGGTCTGATCTGGTGGCCGTTTGCTAGTGCGTCTGCGCTGCGCACGGCCAGACGACATGGCAGAACTCGTTTGGAAAGGATGTAATTATTGGAGGGAGGATTGAGAAGACCTGGCTGCTGATTCTTGTCACATCCAGAGATCGAGCTACGTATCCGCCCGTCTAGTCGAGTTCCCCACCCACCCACTTCAGTTATGTCTCGTATGTGCCCTTCTCAGGGCATTTACGGGAGGCTCCACCCCTTGGGTTACGTAAGCTACCCGACCTATTAGTGGGCTGTTCGCCTGACTAACCGACAGCTGCCCCCTCCCTCCCACTCCCTCCGGACTATTAGTGGGCTGTTCGCCGGACTAACCGACAGCTGCCCCTCCCTCCCACTCCCTCCGGACTATTAGTGGGCTGTTCGCCGGACTAACCGACAGCTGCCCCCTCCTCCCCCCTCCGGACTATTAGTGGGCTGTTCGCCGGACTAACCGACAGCTGCCCCTCCTCCCGGACTATTAGTGGGCTGTTCGCCGGACTAACCGACAGCTGCCTCCTCCTCCGGACTATTAGTGGGCTGTTCGCCGGACTAACCGACAGCTCCCTCTCCACTCCTCGGACTATTAGTGGGCTGTTCGCCGG
The DNA here is from genome assembly GCA_034440575.1 of Imbricaverruca yamaguchii. Taxonomy (NCBI): domain Eukaryota; kingdom Metazoa; phylum Arthropoda; class Thecostraca; family Neoverrucidae; genus Imbricaverruca; species Imbricaverruca yamaguchii. The sequence continues at coordinate 274,226 of JAOTOL010001523.1, forward strand.
ACTAACCGACAGCTGCCCCTCCCTCCCACTCCCTCCGGACTATTAGTGGGCTGTTCGCCGGACTAACCGACAGCTGCCCCCTCCCTCCCACTCCCTCCGGACTATTAGTGGGCTGTTCGCCGGACTAACCGACAGCTGCCCCCTCCCTCCCACTCCCTCCGGACTATTAGTGGACTGTTCGCAGGACTAACCGACAGCTGCCCCTCCCTCCCACTCCCTCCGGCCCGGCGGCGCTCTCAGGTGTCGATTTGAAACCGAATTGTATCGGTGGCCAGCTCGTCAGTGTTTGCTTCCCATTCCTCCCTATAGGTTAAAGTCGGTCAGAGATTCTGTTCTTGGTCAAAGGATGGCGCTAACCTACTGCGCCCGCCTTTGACCGACTGATCCCATCCCTCCAAACTCTTGAGTCTTTTTCCACCGTTGCGCGATAGCTTTTTCACCCTTTCCTTGTAGCACCTCTTCAGGGTGCCTATTATGTTTGCACCCCTTCTGGGTGTCCTTCGAACTTCGCACCCCACACACTGCCCTTATCGGTACCCCCCCCAATGCCCGTTGTGTCCGGGAACCCCCGGGCAGGTGGGGGAGGTTCTTTCTCGGTCGGAGCGGCGCCGCCGTACTCTGAGGAGCGGGGGTAAAGACTGCGATCAGTTGGATGCTGCGGAATGTATCGGAACATCGCTGCTGATCAGTTATCAGGCGCCTGGACGGTCCCCAATGCCGGAACTCTGGACTTTGACCATGAGGGATGCGGCTCACGGACGCGCCGGGCCGGACATCGCAACAAGCGGCGAGACATAACTTTAAACGCATACAGTTTAGTTTAGTGAACACATTGCAAGATGGAATGGGTGATGCTTTGAATTCGAACCCAGGGATATGTTCTTGAGCTATAAAAGTTAGGAAATCCATTTTTTTCGCTTACTCTTATTTTCCTCAACTTATGCGCAGTAGGATAACCTCACGTCTTAGGAGAAAATACACATAAATCTTCATTTGCGTTGCAAAGAACATGAAAATACAAGAACTAATGTTCAAATATGGAAAGCAGAACTGGACTCATTTCGGCCGGATATGGTGAGTGCACGACTAGAAACTGCTTGAAATGGTTCTTGTCCACTCTGGTAGAGCACTATTGCCATGTACGGATCCCGGCTGCAGGGTGGCAGCATATGGTACAAAAGATGCCTTCTATCTCATCGTATTTGCAGGAAACAGCCATGCATCTAAGTTGATCCCTTGCTGTTATGTCGTATTTCCTTCAATTAGCGGATAAAAATGTTTATTGCTTCCTGGCCCATTGAACGCCAAATCTACAAGTTAAACGGCCAAATTAGCACCCGATATTTAGTTTTTTGCTGAAAATAATTGTGTGAGATTATCTGATGCACCAAATTTGGCTGTGCAATTCCTAGAAAGAACAGATCAATGGTCAAGGTAACAAAGGACGCTGTGAGCTTTGGACGTTATGAACTTTGGGACTAAATTAACCCTGGATGCTGGATAAAGCCCCACCGCACCTGGCTTAATCCCCTCACTGCCCGGCCTGGCTCGACGCCCGGAACCGGCAGCAGCGTCGCCTCGCAGCGCGAGCCCCCCCCCCCCCCCCCCCCCGTCTCCACACGTACCAAAAACTCGTCGCCCCCCGGCCACAAACAGGGTCGTGGTGCAACGAGTGCGCCAATGCGCCGTCGCCTTACGACGGCGGGCTGAGCGGAAATTTCGTTAAAACCTCACCACACAGAAAAAATGTGAGAAGCCCGCAATGCTAAAAAAAACTGATCAGCAAAGTATCCTTGCGGAAAAAAAACAGCTGGCAACTGAATTCAAATTCATTCAATTGATTTACCTTCATCTCCCTAATTTGGACCAAAAATCGCTCCTTCTCCAATGGTAGATACCCGCACCACGCATTCACACAACCGGCAATTAAACAACGCCACACATTTCCAACGCACAGTTCTCACAGCACATCACCACATTCCTTCGTGACACTCTTGCTACTTGTCACTTTGACTCCGACAACTCTGAACCCTACAATGCCCCCTCAACCCTCTACCAACTAAATATATCCCTCTCAAAGGCACCCGATACTGTTGTTGAACCGGATCAATTGGCATACCCCTTTTTTCAAATGATCTAACTTCGGAAAAGACAACCTCCTCTCACCACTCAATCAATTATGGACTGATGGTGCTTTCCCAGCCTCTTGATATACTAGCACTATCATCCCTATCGCTAAGCCTTTCCAGCCTCGACATCTCCCCTCCAGCTATCGCCCTATCCCGCTCACTAGAGGACATGATCAATGGACGAATCAAAGTCTATCTTGAAAACAACAATTTGTCCTCCCCTTTTCAGAGCAGCTTCCGGGCAAGCCAAAGCAGCGCTGATAACCTCACCGAAATTATCGACTCACTCCAGCGTGGATTCGCAAAAAATCGAAATTATCACCATTTTTGGACCTACATTCCGCGTTTAACAAAGTGCACAGTTCTGCGCTTCGAATCAAATTACACCGAATTGGTATGAAGGACAGAATGACCATCATCATCCCAAACTTTTTTGAAAATCGTTCCTTCATCGTACGTTACAGCTAAGTACGTTACAGTGACGTTACAGTCTCGGCACTTGATCTGATCACTTGTGATGTCACAGTCCAATGGCTCGTGACGTTACAGTCTCGGCACTTGATCTGATCACTTGTGATGTCACAGTCCAATGGCTCGTGGCGTTACAGTCTCGGCACTTAATCTGATCACTTTTTATGCCACAGTGCAATGGCTCGTGACGTCACAGTCTCGCCACCTGTTCTGATCACTCGTGACGTTCCGGTCTCGGGACTTGTGCTATGATCGGAACACTTGTGATGGTAGTCTCAAGACGATCCCAAGGATCGCCTGCGGACAGATGCACTCGGGTGCACCATGGTCTCTCGAGCATGCAAAGCCAGCCGTGCCTGAAGCACAGCCCTTCAAAGCCATGCAGGACACATATGCCATCATTTCCGGTCGGTGCCCGTGGCGTCTGTCGGCTCTGGATCCTTCGGCGCGGCTGACAGAAGGCACAGAGTCCGACTTGAGGTCGTGTGGAAACCTGAGAAGCCTGTCACAGTGACCGACCGCATGTGTGTGCGTGTGCGTGCGTGTGCGTGTGCGTGTGCGTGTGCGTGTGCGTGTGCGTGTGCGTGTGCGTGTGTGTGTGTGTGTGTGTGTGTGTGTGTGTGTGTTGTGTGTGTTGTGTGTGTGTGTGTGTGTTGTGTGTGTGTGTGTGTGTGTGTGTGTTGTGTGTGTGTGTGTGTTGTGTGTGTGTGTGTGTGTGTGTGTGTGTGTGTGTGTGTGTGTGTGTGTGTGTGTGTGTGTGTGTGTGTGTGTGTGTTGTGTTGTGTGTGTGTGTGTGTTGTGTTGTGTGTGTGTGTGTGTGTGTGTGTGTTTGTTGTTGTTGTGTGTGTGTGCGTGTTGTGTGTGTGTTTGTGTGTGTGTGTGTGTGTGTGTGCGTGTGTGTGTGCGTGTGTGTGTGTGTGTGTGTGTGTGTGTGTGTGTGTGTGTGTGTGTGTGTGTGTGTGTGTGTGTGTGTGTGTGTGTGTGTGTGTGTGTGTGTGTGTGTGTGTGTGTGTGTGTGTGTGTGTGTGTGTGTGTGTGTGTGTGTGTTTGGCCAGCCTGCCACCGCGTGGTGATGACGGCTGTTTCCGGGGGGGGGGGCGTTTGTGGTGTCAGTATTTTGTGTTGTTGTTCATTTTGGGTAAAAGGGTATGAGGAGTAATGTGATGGGGATGAGAGGAAGCGAGGGAGATTAAAGTTGTCTTGTAGAGACGAGTTGTGAGAGAGTTGAGGCGTCTTGAAGAATGGAGCGTAGAGGGAGTAGAAGTTGAGACGTCTTGCAGGCAGATGAGGTGGTAGTCGAGCTGAGCTGGTGCAGAAGAATGGAGTTTGCCAGTCCGGTCGGTGCCATGGGGTGGGGTGTAGTTGGAGGGTTGCGGTCGGGTCATCGCCAGTAATTGAGTTTACATTTCAAGAGCGTTAGCAGTTAGTAAGTATCACGTGGGGTTAGTTTTTCTTTTCTTTTATTTTTGTTGATTTTCTATTTTTGCGTTTTAACATATCTTTTCATTTTTTTCCTTTTCCCCTTTTGTTGATTTTCTGTTTTTCTTTCTTAACATGTCTTCATTTTTTTCTCATAGTTCGTGGATCAGGCGTGTGATAGAGAGAAAGTGGAAGAGGCGCTCGTGTAATGTTGGATGGTCATCGTTGAGAAGCGTCGTGATGTTTATTGGGATGTTGTTCATGTTGCAGTAATTTGTGATGGGTTGTCTTTCGGTGTTGTATTTGGTGCAGTGGATGAGTATGTGTTTAATTGTGAGTGTTCGTTACATGTTGTGCATTGTGGTCGTGGGAGTTGTTGTAAGAGGTAGGAGTGTATGAGTGCAATGTGTCCGAGACTTAATCGTGTCAGTGTGAGTTCTTTTTGTCTAGTGTTTTGGTTGATGGTGTGCTAGAGTTAGTGTTTTGGGTGGATTTCGTGGAGTTGCGTCATTGTTGTGTCCCATGTTTGTTGAATGTTTTTGTTGATTGCCTGGCGTATTGTGGGGTAGTAGTCGGATTGTGAAAGTGGGCATGGTATGGTTTGTTGTAGTGTTATGGCTATGTTTGTTTCGGTGTCTGCGTGTTCGTTGCCGTGTATGTTTGTGTGACTTGGGATCCAGAGTAGTATTGGCCGTTGTGGTATAGTGAGTTGTTTGTGGATGTGTAGTATTTTGGGTAAAAGGGGGTGTTTGTATTTGGTGTGGGGTGTTATGCTCTGTAATGCCGATTTTGCCTCTGTGGCTATCATGTTGTGTTCAATTTTGGTGTTGTAGATGGTGCAGTATGCCGAGAAGATTGCGAATAATTCTGCTGTGTGTGTGGATACTGTGTCATACAGACGGGCACAGAGGATGGCCCGCGGCGGTGCTGCGTTGGGGTACAGCACCGCCGCTGTGCCCGTCTGCTGTGTGTGTGATTTTGAGCCGTACGTGTAGATGTTGTTGTGGTTTGGATATCGAGCTTTGAAGTGGAGGAATAGTTGGTGTATTTCTGCGACTGTGTAGGTGTGCTTTGGCTTGTCTATGAGGAGGTGTGTTTTAGGTGATTGGTGTTTCCACCATACAGTGGGTGGTGGGAGTGTTTTTGCTGCGGGGAGTGTGATGTGTAGTCTATTTGCGTGTTGGTGGATGCGGCAGCCTATTGTAGTTTTTAGTCGTGTTGCGTTCATGAGTTGGTATATGCGTTTGGTGTGGAGTTTTAATGCCTGGGTGCATGGGTGTTGTGCGATGAGTTGTGTTTTGTAGTGACATCTTAATAGTGTTTCTGTGCGTCTGTGCTTCAGTTTTGGTATGTGGTTATATATGTGAAGAGCGACAGAAGGCGAAGTGGTGTATGCTCCTGTGGCTATTTGTGAAGATTGGCGTTGAAGAGAATCTAAAATTTTGAGGCTTGATTTAGTCGCATTTTCGAAGAGTGGGGATCCGTATTCCAAAATTGGCCGAATGATTTATTTGTAAAGAGCTAAAAGCGTATTTCTGTCGGATCCCCAGTTTGTTCCGGATAGTGCTCGAAGGATGTTTATTCTTTTTGATGCGCGTTTTTGGATGTCTAAGATATGTGGCCGGAAAGTGAGTTTTGGGTCTAAAGTGATGCCTATAAATTTTGTTGTGGTGACGAATGGAATGGGAGTGTAGTCTATTTTTAGTGGTGGTAAGTCTGTGTATTTTTGGTAGCCAAAAATCATGTATTTTGATTTGTGTGGTGCAATGTGTAAGTTTAGGGAGGCGAGTTTGCTATGTAGTTGTATTAATGTGGTTTGTAGTATTCCTAGTGCGTTTTGTGGTGTTTCGTGTGATGTCCATATAACTATGTCGTCAGCGTATATTGCAATTTTGGCCGGAAGGTTGTCTGGGATAACTGAATTTAGACCTAAAATAAAGAGTATGGGGCTGAGTACTGAGCCTTGCATCAGTCCGGTTGTAGGGAATTTTGTGTCTGACATATGGGATCCAATTTTGACTTGAAATGAGCGATTTAGAAGATAGAAGTGAAGATAGTGTTGTAGTCTGCCCTGTATATCTATGTTGTTTAGGTGTTGTAGTAGTGCTGTTATGTTGATGGTGTCATAGGCTTGTTTGAGATCCAGGAAGTCGGCGACAGTGGAGCGTTTCCCTGCCGCCGCTTCCTGGATGTGTGTGACAAGGTAAGTGAGGTTGTCTAGGCATGCACGATTTGGAAGGAAACCCGATTGAATAGGAGATATTAGTTTTTGTGTTTGTATGATGTAGAGAAGGCGCTTTTTGACAAGACGTTCGAATAGTTTGTGGAAGCAGCTAGTGAGGGCGATAGGGCGATAGGAAGTGCAGAGAGTTGAGTCCGTGTTTTGTTTGGGTATAGGTATGAGAGAAGCGTGTAACCATGATTGTGGGTATGTATGTGTGGTCCATGCGGTGTTATAAGTGTCGATTAATGTTTGGAGTGCTGAGATTGGTAGGTGTTTGAAGAAGGCATAGTGAATGTTGTCTGGTCTTACACTTGTGCTTCCTGTCTGTGTGATGGCTAATTGTGGTTCTGTAAGTGTAATTCTGCTGTTGTATAGGTGTGGGCGTGTGTGTCTGATTGGGGTTGGGGTGTTCGTGGAAGTGTAGACGATCTGAGATGGTAGTGGTGTGCGAAAATGTTTGCTATTGTTTGTGTGTCTGTGACAGTGTTGTTGTTGTGTCTAGGTGTCATTGCTTTGCATGGCGGTCTTTGTCTGTGTTAAAAGGTTTTGAGGAGTGTCCAAATTTCGCCGAGAGATGTGAATCTATTAAATTGGGTGCAAAATTCATTCCAGGATATTTTTTGGCTTGTTTAATGGTGCGTTTGCATAGTGTTCTCTTTCGTTTGTAAGCTGTGAGTGTTTCTTGTGTGTGGTGTCTTTCATACCTGTGGCGTGCGTGGTTGCTCGCGCGGATCGCCCAGTGTCGCTCCTCGTCCCACCAGGGAGCCACGCGAAGTTTGTGTTGGTGTCTTGGTTTTGTTCGTGGTATGTGTTCGTGTGCTGTGGTGAGGAGTATGTCTGCAAACTGTTCTGGTGTCTTTTGTGGCGTGTGTGCTGCTTGTGCGGCTAAGTATTCTGAAAATGGGACCCAGGATGCATTTTTGAGGTTGGCCTCATGTGAGCGTTTCGTCTGTAAGACTGGACAAGCCAGCATGACGCATGCGCTCCGACGATTGGGTCACGCTTCAAAGCCAAACACATGATGTGTGTGTGCGTGCGTGTGTGCGTGCGTGCGTGCGTGCGTGTGTGGTGTGTGCGGGTGTGTGCGTGTTGTGGTGTTGTGTGTGTGTGTGTGTGTGTGTGTGTGTGTGTGTGTGTGCGTGTGTGTGTGTGTGTGTGTGTGTGTGTGTGTGCGTGTGTGCGTGCGTGTGTGTGTGCGTGTGTGTGTGCGTGCGTGCGTGCGTGCGTGCGTGCGTGCATGAGTGCGTGGGTGTGTGCATGTGTGTCTGTGTGTCTGTCCGTCTGTTTGCATGTGTGTATGTGTGTGTGCGTGTATATGTGTGTGTGTGTTTACGCTGGATCATTTATCAAGAACTGTCCGTAGGTGGATAGTCACAATATGAATTGGGAGTGTGTGTGCATAGCTCCGGTGCAATAGATCAATGGATACAAGAGGGCGATGAGAGCGCCACGTCAGTGGATATTGTTGTGCTGTGGATCTGTGTGTGCTGCACCACCGTTCAGCCGGTTGCACCAGTGGCATGTGCGGCGGCGCAGGCGGGTTGGGGTCGGAGCCGGGAGCGGGCACGCCGGCGGCACTGTGTCCACTGGACCACAGTGTCCACAGTGTTCACAGTGTCCACAATGTACATTGGGCCACAGTGCCCAGTGTCCACTGGGCCACAGTATCCACAGTGTCTACTGGGCCACAGTGTCCACAGTGTCCATAGTTTCCACTGGACCACAGTGTTCACGGGACCACAGTGTCCACTGGACCACAGTGTCCATTGGACCACAGTGTCTACTGGGCCACAGTGTTCACGGGACCACAGTGTCCACTGGACCACAATGTCCACTGGACCACAGTGTCCACTGGACCACAGTGTCCACAGTGCCCACAGTGTCCACAGTGCCCACAGTGTCCACAGTGTCCACAGTGTCCACTAGGCGCCGTCTGGAGTCCTGGACCAGGGCGGCGAGGCGGCCGGCTCGGCAGCACTGGTCTGGCTGTGTTGCCATGTCGTGAGTCACGTCTGGTCAGGTCGTGAGTCACGTCTGGTCAGATGTGCCGACCGTGACGCACGGCATGTGCACCACGGTGCCTGACGCTGTGCCGAGCGGCGTCTGGCTGGAGGTGCAGTCGGCTACCGAATCATGTTTCAGTATACCTTTACTGTGGTTGTCCATTAGGAACGTAGGCTGCGCTGCTTCACAGCATCATCGGCAGGGAATGCTGTGCCGCTTCACAGTTAAGCGTTACTCGACAGTCTACTAGGTTCGCCACAGGCTAGTGTCCAAAGAGAGCAAATCGCGTTTGCGGTCATTACGTGACCACTTTTCCTACAGCCATGAAGTGGCAGAGACGGCTCTATGCTGTTCGTGCCTTATATTCCTCAGTCGGACAAACAACATTGGCAGGTCAGTGAGCAGGCCACTACAGGACTCCCGTCAAGAAACAATTGATAGATATGAATTTCAGACTTCGGAAACACAGTCGGCAGGCAATGAGCCGGGAAGGCTGGAAGTAGCTCGGTTGCAAAGGGTGCAGCGAAAGGAGAGGAGAGGTTGTCAATAGCCACTCTTTTGTGCTAGTAATATAATTTCCAACTTCTACATTTTCTTGCTGACATTAGATTGGTGGACAAAGCGATTATTTGATTAACTTAAATATTACCCGATTCATTGGGAACCCCAGCTGGTGGACATACGTCATGCATTTCATGGTGTATACTAATGTATTATTGTATATGTTGCGCGCTGTGTGGCGAGCGGGATATTCATCTGTCTGTGCAGCTAATATGTTTCTTCAAGCAGATGCCACATAACTTATTTTTCAATCAAAGGCTTTTAGTTCAAGTTGTTTCAGCACGTAATGCAACCGGGCCATCCGTCATTCTTTGTGAAACCTCTTTTAATTACTTGAAGATGGAGCAGTAATTAATGTCATCTTCTGCATTTTGGATTGCAGCATGAACAGCACAGATAAAGCCCCATGGGGTCAGTAGAATACACTTTACAGTGTGTGCGTCTATGTGCGTGTGCATATGCGTGTATGCGCGTGAATGCGCATGAATGCGCGTGCGTGCGTGCGCGTGTGTGGATATATATATATATATATATATATATATATATATATATATATATATATATATATATATTGGACGGCTTTCAATTCTTTTCAGTCCTACCCTACCAGGTTTCTTCCCAGGTAAAGAGCACGTGTTGTCGACAGTGCACTGCATTACACCACTGCAGTAGTATAGTGGTTTTATATCCTGCACCAACATCAATTACTAGGGAATGGTCGATGCGTTGCACTTATCGATGTATTAAGTCCCGGTCGACACAGTACAACCAACTAACAACTGACCGTTGTAAAGGCAAGTTCGTTTCGCCTGGCGCTGATAGTCTAGGGGTTGTCTTGCTTGTGCGGTAGCTGGCTCGCAATTCCAACAGGTCCTCCAAAACCATCTGTCGCTACTGCCATTGCATTGATTGGGCTGATAGTATCCCGTCCCGTCCCGGGGGTCTTCAATCGCCCCCTCCCCCTCAGGTTTTTCGCGGATAGTGGACGAACGGCGCGCGGCAGCGCGCCCAAATTTGGCATACCTTTTACCACATCAATTTGGCATGCTAAAATTTTGAAGTCAGGTCATCTAGGGTCAACGAGTTAGGCAAGGTCAAGTGAGGTCACCTCCAAAGAAGTTCAACCAGTCGTCACGCTTTAACGGATGCATATATTTTAATGAAACTTTCAGCGTTTGCTTGTCTTTAGGGACGCAACAAAACGTATGAGTGGAACTTTTTTGTCGTTTTTGACTACATATACATTTTGCGCATTTGCCAAATTGCAGTTCAAATAGAGGATTCTGGCTAAAGTAAACATTTTTATTAGGGCGAGTTGACTTCCAACAACGTTTCTTGGTCACTCTCTACTTACTGGGAAAGGAAAATTAAAGAAAACTTGAAAACCACAAATTTTTTAATTTAAAAAAATACATTTTCATTCTTTAGGGTAAAAAAGTATAGCCCTGGTCGATTTCGCTGTCATTTTCCCATCCCAAATAAATTTTGTTTTTTCATATGTCCCCCAAAATGAACTCCCCAGAGCCAAAAACATAATACAAGTCGTGAAAAGTCGTGAAAATCTAGCCCCCCCCCCTGGTGACGTGACTTTTGGGCAAGTTGTTTTGGGGGTGGTCCCGGAACCTTCTCGTCGATCGCTTTCCGATGACACCTCTTTCGTTTCCGTGCGACGCTTAGTTTTGGGGCTACTAACCCCCCCACACCGGAGGATTTGACCGGAAAGATTTGACCGGGTTAACGAAATTGCGACAACTTTTTCAACAGTTTCAAGTGTTTCTCCGATCCAACAAGATTAAAGACCAGCGAGATTATGCCTCCAAGTGTCCACAAGCCCCAGTGACGGGCAGCTGTCCAATTGCGCGTTTCGCTCACCTCTGCCGCTCAGCCGCGTCTGAGCCCCTCCGATAATCTGAGACGACTGCCTGACTAGGCCAGTCGTCTCACCACCCCGCCACACTGACGTTGGTGTCGCAAAGGCGACACGGCACAATCACGCAGCGTCTGCCGGCCGGCCGTCGCTGCTGGTAAGACCGGAAATTGACTTGGCATAACACCCCCGGCGATAGCCGAGAACCGAGGCGTCAAATGCCGAAGTCAGCACCGGCAGACAGGCGGCGGTTTCCGCTCGGAGCGTCCATGACTGGGCTCCACAAGTGTGGGCACATGTGAATCTGTTGAACTACGAAAGAGGGATCTGAAATTGATTTCATTACAGTTGTATGGTAATTCATATATGTATGGAGAGGCGTTGAATTAGCTCGAATGTAGGAAAAGAACAAATAACGTGCAACGCAGTGGCGAATGTTATTGTATATATGTAATAATGTAACAATAAACGTAGAATGGTCTATGCATGTCAGTAATTCAATGTAAGAACAAGACCGAGCAAGCGAGAACGGTTAAGGACTATGAAAGGATTCTACTCAAAGGTAAGGATACGTGACAAAAAAGCATGCCGATCCTCAAATGTCATGCAGTTTTATAGTGGGCAGCTTCCAACCACAAACCCATCACATTCTGATGAATAATTTGTTCTATAATGCGGTAGTTCAGGCCTTTTTCAGCACACCGTTATTCCCTTCCAATAGAAACTCAGGCAGTCCGTGCCAGCTTTATCTTATTGAACGATGGTGATAAATTGATTTTGAAGTCAAGTTAGAAATACAACTTCACCAGACCGAACATCGGGTGTAAAGCAGTTTTCAGAACGAAACGGGAAAATTCCGTCTCCAGAGCAAACTTAACGAGGCATATCTCATCCTGTCGTTTGCTTAACTTTAACCTGCGCCGTGTCTCCGGTCAGATCCTCACACCCCGTCTCGGGGGTGGGGGGTGGCTGATAGTAATCCCCTCTCTAAAATCCAAACTGAGCGTCGCACGAAAACGAAAGAGGTGTCATCGGAAAGCGCTCGACGAGTGGGGTCCGGATCCACCGCAAAACAATTTCCCCAAAAAGTGACGTCACTTGGCGGGATAGATTTTTACAACTTTTCACGACTTACATTATGTTTTTGGCTCTTGGGAGTTCATTTTGGTGACATTGAAAAAACATTTGGAACCAGACAGCGAAATTTACCAGGGCGATACATCCCCCCCTCAATTTTTGTTCAATTTCAAAACTTTGAGTTTTCAAATTTTCTTGAATTTAGCTTTGCTAATGGGTAGAGCAGACCGAGAAACGTTGTTGGAAGTGAACTTTCACTAATAAGAAATGCTTACTTTAGCCAGAATCTTCGATCTGAACTGCAATAGGCAAATACGAAAAAATTATAAGTAGTCAAAAACGGAAAAAAAGAAAAATTCCTCTCGTACGTTTTGTTGCATCCCTAAAGATAAGGAAACACTGAAAGTTTCATTAAAATATCCGTATCTGTTAAAGCCTGACGACTGGTTGAACGTTTTTGGAGGTGACCTCACTTGACCTTGACTAACTCGTTGACCCTAAATGATCTGACTTCAAAATTTTGAAACAGCACGCCAAATTGATGTGGGAAAAGATATGCCAAATTTTGGTGCGCTGTCGTTCAACATCCGCAAAAAACCTGAGGGGGCGGTTGAAGACCACCCTCCCCCCTTCCCAGACGGGACGGGTTAATGGATGGCTACTTAATAATGTACTGCTGTAGGCTGTACTGCTGTAGGAGTTTCATTTTGCCTCGTTAGCTGACAGGCCTGCAAAAGTTCTCCGTCCTAGCACATCTGGTCACGAATCGCGTCACTCGCTCGCTCCTCACACATCCGGTTGGGATGCCAGTTGGCAACTGCCTAGGCAAGGTCGGAGCGCAGCCACCAGAAGGTTGTTTCCGACTGTTATGACGCACAGTTGTGAAGCATATACGTTACGATGTATATACGTTACGCCGCATCTACATCATGTCGCTGGTATCCGGCTGGCTACTGGTGCCTGCGTTATCAGTGCTATTGTCGACTCTCGCTTGGATTCCTCCAAGAATGCGTTTCGAAAACATGACGCATTTGATTACATTTCGAGATATCTCACTTAGCCCTGCATGGTTTTTGTATATTTTATCGGTTAGCAACAGCGTTCAGTACTGTATCAAGTTGGTATGGACTTTCAGAGTTTCTATTGGAAGTTGAGAGCCGCGTGATGTAAAATGTGTGGTACTACTTTATTGTAAAGCAAATTGCTGGTAAGAATGTGATGGGTTTGTATCTGAAGATGGTTAATTATTAAAAGAAAACATGACATATACCGGGTCTTGTCACGTCTCATTACCATTCAGCGTAGTCCCAGCCGCTCTTGGCCACTCGCTCTGAGTCTTACATGTAACACCACATATACATAAATGTCATCCTATATTTGTTACACTAATACATGCAGAAAATAGCATTCGCCACTGCCTTCCACGGTAGCTAATACCTTTATTCTGCACGATATCTGAGCTGGTTCGATGTCTCCCACTATAGCTGCATGTATTCTCATAGGACGTCCAGTTATTCGTATGATAATTCATATATACAATATATAATAGTATATGCCATACTACATATGACGTACACCGAACAACTTGGGCTCAGTGGAACAGGTGTAATTTTAAGTAATTAAGCGACTTGTCAGTTATGGGCGCTGTATGACCGAAGCAGTCGAAGCACCCCTAAGCCCAAATAACAAACAAGATTTGTCAGTTAATCTGAATTTAGCAAGCAAGAGCGAAGTTTAGAAATTATATCATTATTTTAGCACAAGAGAATCCTTCGTTGACATACATCTATCCACCCCTTCCGCTACGCCCATCGCAATCGAGCTCCTTCGAGCCTTTCCAACTCAGTCCGTGTTGCCGAAGTCCAAAATCCATAACGATCAGCTGATTCTCGGCGACAGGAGTCTAGCAGTAGCCTGTTCACTAAACTGAGTGTTACTTGTCCCTCACCCTGATGATGCCACGGTGTGCTCTCGCCTAGCGCCCACTACAGAGTCTGCTGCCGAACCTCGCACCATCAGGGTGCTGTCCCTCAGCCTGATGATGGCACGGTGTGCTCTCGCCTAGCGCCCACTACAGAGTCTGTTGCCGAACCTCGCACCATCAGGGTGCTGTCCCTCAGCCTGATGATGGCACGGTGTGCTCTCGCCTAGCGCCCACTACAGAGTCTGTTGCCGAACCTCGCACCATCAGGGTGCTGTCCCTCAGCCTGATGATGGCACGGTGTGCTCTCGCTTAGCGCCCACTACAGAGTCTGTTGCCGAACCTCGCACCATCAGGGTGCTGTCCCTCAGCCTGATGATGGCACGGTGTGCTCTCGCCTAGCGCCCACTACAGAGTCTGTTGCCGAACCTCGCACCATCAGGGTGCTGTCCCTCAGCCTGATGATGGCACGGTGTGCTCTCGCCTAGCGCCCACTCCAGAGTCTGTTGCCGAACCAGCCCGCTCGATTCATTTCAGAGGCATCTTCGCCTGATCTTGGGATCATCAGCCAGTTGGTCCCTAGCGGTTATACGACCTGCGTTCACCAAGATCGAGGACAAGGCCGCCGGCTGGCACGAGGAGCCGCGACGTGACGGCTTCTGGGACGGCCCGCCATCGCATCTCACGGACGACCCGGCATCGCATGCCGGTCAACATCACGACCTGCTGCCGTGACCCCATACAGTCGACAGTGCACGTGCAGCGAAGTGTGCTGTACACGTGTCGTTTCGTTTGGGGTTTCAAATGTGCGACGCAACTGAGCGCTGTTCTGCGGTCCGTGTCAGTGTTACTCCCCAGCAGGACTATTGCACGTTGACGGTCCGTCTCGGGGTTACTCCCGAGCAGCACCATTCCACGCCGGCGGTCCGTGTCGGTGTTACTCCCGAGCAGCACCATTGCACGCCGGCGGTCCATGTCGGGGTTACTCCCGACCAGCACCATTGCACGCCGGCGGTCCACGTCGAGGTTACTCCCGACCAGCACTATTGCACGCCAGCCATAAACGCCAGTCGCGAGTGCCGAGACAGACAGCCACCACTACAGGCGGCCATTTGGCCCGTCACGGACGCTAAGATAAAGCCGTTTGCACTGATTTTAGTGCACGTAACCGGTGAAGTGCGGGTACGTGAGGTGCTTTGGCCCGAGCGAACGTAACACGTAGCTGATCTCTTGACAGAGATCATCGGCCACTATCACTTTCATCCACAGACATAACCGACCGGTGATTCTACAAAAACAGCCCTCATCCGCATGATTCTGACGACCAGATGAACTCGATCGTCGAAGAGATCGAAGCTCGACAAATCATGCATGTGATGCTGTCTATCCTCTCTTTTCCTCTCTCCCTCTCCACCTATCACGTCCCCCACCCCCATATATCTGGCTGTCATCTGTTCGTCTATCATCTACCTATCTCACTCGCCATTGCCTCAGCACCCCCTCATTTTGGGAGGATAAGAAACCTGACGACAGTGACGAGTGCCGACATTGGGTTGTCAAAATGGGACACAGGAATGGTTGCTATTGTATCGATATTTAACAGAAAGCCAGTTTCCAAAACAAATATTAGATATATGAAGGGCATTGACGGATTCGACTTCCCATAATCTTTGTAGAGACATTGCGTCCCCCCCCCCCCCTCCAACGCCTTTTACTTTTCCATGTCTGAGGTAGCTTTGAGGTCCACCAAATATGTTGACAAAGACAAGCCATGCTACTTCGTGCGGAAACCGACTACAGCCACTTCGATTTCCGCTCGATTCCTCTCCGTAATTAGTGGGTCAACACGAAAAAGAACAATTTGTGTGTGCTGTGTACTTCTGTGTGTTGTGCATACATATATATATATATATATATATATATATATATATATATATATATATATATATATATATATATATATATCAGTTCATCACCTGTGTGCAGACCTGGTCATTGCAAGGTGTGAAGGCTGCTGCCAGTACAGTACGTGCCCTTGAACACTTCCAAATGCATCACTGTACAACGACAAGACTTGTGCCCGAATTCGTGATTAAGAGCATTGTACTCCCCAGGATCAAAACAAAGGTAAAGGCGTAAGTTCGAAGACGTCATCGTCATCGAATATATCGAAAGACTTCATCCACAATACACTCGTGGCTATTACTGCCAATCGTCGAGCTTTCAAACAAAGGTTCTCCGTAAGTAAGAGCAGGTACAGGCGCACATGATTGCATACGATTGTTCATACCAGTGTCGCGGAAAGAGTCGACATTTACGATCACATCCG
Organism: Imbricaverruca yamaguchii; assembly: GCA_034440575.1. NCBI lineage: Eukaryota > Metazoa > Arthropoda > Thecostraca > Neoverrucidae > Imbricaverruca > Imbricaverruca yamaguchii. Next base: position 290,228 of record JAOTOL010001523.1, read on the forward strand.
CGTGCCCCCCCCAGCAGTTGGAGCATTGGACAAATATAGCACGTCGGTGCTCTCAGCATGCAATTCTTTCTTACCGTGTCCACCCACACAGCTACGTGTGGTGGCTTACCGTGTCCACCCACACAGTGTGTGTCGTTGTGTTTGTCCAGCCTGCCACAGTGTGGTGATATCGGCTGTTTCCGGCTGTGCGTTGTTGTAGAGATATATTTGTGCTAGTATTGAGTGTGGAGCGAAGGGGTGTGAGGAGTATTGTAGTGATAATAATTAGGAGCGAAGAATAATAAAGCTGGCTTGTTGAGGTGTGCCGAGGCAGAGCTGAGCCGTCTTGAAGTTTGAAGCGTAGAGATGAGCAGAGTTGAGTTGTCGTAGAGAGATGAGGTGGTAGTTCGGGTCGAAGGCTGAAGTTGATGCGGAAGAGATTTGCCAGTCCAGCCGGTGCCTAGTTGGGGTGGGGGTGTAGTTGGGGGTTGGAGTCGGGTCATCGCCATAGTATTAACAGTACAAGAATGTTACAGGTAGCACCTGGGGATTTGTTTTTCAGATTTATTTTTATGTTTCTTTTTTTTCTTTTAGTGCGTATCTTTCAGTTTTTTGTCTTTGTTTTGAGCTACCTTTTGTTCATTTTCTGTTTCCTTTTAACATATATTTTCATTTTTTATTTTCTCTTCTTTTCCCAACTCCTATTTTTTCTTTTTATAGTTCTTCGAGTATGCGTGTGATAGAGAGAAAGTGGAAGACATGTTTGTGTGATGTTCGATGTTCATCCTTGAGGACAGTAGTGAGGCTTAGTTGGATGTTGTTTGTGTTGCAGCAGTTTGTGATGGGCTGTCTTTGGGCAATGTATTTGGTGCGGTAGATGAGTATATGCCTGATTGTGAGTGTTCGTTGGCATGTTGTGCATTGTGGTCGTGGGCGCTGAAGTGTGAGGTAGGAGTGTGTAGGCGCTATATGTCCCAGGCGTAGTCGTGTCGTGTCGTGTTCACAGCTACACATAGCGACATCCGTAAGCTTGCGTTATATCGGAGCGTGCAGGTCCGGGTGGTTCTTCCAGCTGAAGATGAAGTGTACGTGTCAAAGTTCCTCGCCTCGATATGACGAGCATTGAACTCTGATTGCGTCAGCAGGGAGCATCCTGTTTTGGAGCTAAACTTGGCCGGCGTGTGTGATTATTCTCCAGTTGAACTTATGTTAGTTTCATGGTGCTAAGCGCGATACGGAGCAATGTGATTACAGTAGCATTATTTTGGTTTAAATTGCTCAGAGGACGGTTCCCCAGACCCGCGAAGGTCAATGCCTACCACATTTCACACAAGTACAAAAAGCGCAATTTCGTCCACTCAACCCGGTTTCTTCCCATGGCGTAGCACAGTCGGCAACCTCACGCATCTAGTCACCAGCATACAACACTCCAGATCACACCACCGATACACAGTAGTCATCTAGTCACCAGCATACAACACTCCAGATCACAACACCGATACACAGTAGTCATCTAGTCACCAGCATACACTGCACTCTAGGTCACAACACCGATACACAGTGGCCACCCAGTCACCATAATGCGACATGCCAGATCATTTCTGCCAACACCCTTTCGGACACTAATTTTCCTAGAACCGGTCGAAGGTAAGGATCCGTGTTAGCCACTCTTCATATTTTAAAGTTGAACTCAATGCTACCAACCCTTCCGCTAGGCACAATCGTAGGGTTGCCACATATTTCAGATAAGGAGGACGAGAGAGATTTTAGGTTGATTTTTCCATGCGATGCCCGTGGCGCAATGCTAAACTTCAGGAAGTTTGAGGGACGCGTCCGCTCCCCCTCCCCAGTCCCCCATCGTGGTGACACACATGCCTACAATTAATGTACGCAGGTGACGTCTGCATCTGGACTTTGCAAAAATTATCAGCAATGCACTAGTTACCCTGGAAAAAAATCACTTAACACTAGCGAAAAGCTCACGGCACATGTCCTGCTGTTCACTGAGCCATAGCGGTACGGTGAAAAAGTAATGGCTGTCTTGCCGACGAAATTATCTCACACCCGGTTTCATCACTTCAAACAGTTCCAGGCAGCGCGAAGCAAAATAAAGAAACACCTCAGCTGTTCTGTGGAACAAAAAGAAGCCGAAACGGTCAAGAAGATAAAGACACCACGTAGTTTGGTAAGAAGTATCACCGATCCACTTTGCACGGAGAGTAGTGTGCCACGTGCAAATGAATTCCTGGGTCGCATTGCCTAGTCGTAAGCACCCACGCCGCGCCTCAATATCTGATGTGCGATAGTGCCGCCTCTGCCCAACCACCTCCTCAAACATCTCTCCAGCCTTCTCCCTGCACCTCTGCACAACCTTCTCCCTGCACCTCTGTCCAGCTATCTCTTCACACCTCTGTCCAGCTACCCCTTCACACCTTTGTCCAGCTACCTCTTCACACCTCTGTCCAGCTATCTCTTCACACCTCTGTCCAGCTACCTCTTCACACCTCTGCCCAGCTACCTCTTCACACCTCTGTCCAGCTACCTCTTCACACCTCTGTTCAGCCACCCCTTCACAACTATGCGCTGCCACCTCTTCACATCTCTACCCAGCCACCTCCCATCTTTGTTCAGCCGCCTTCTCTCACACTTGTGTCAAAATGAGCTGCCGAAGACCTCCGCATAAGACTAGTCGGCTGGCCCGGGGCCGAGACAAGGGTGACGAGTGTGGCACGCTGCCGACAAGCCCGGGGCCGAGACAGGGTGACGAGTGTGGCACGCTGCCGACAAGCCCGGGGTCGAGACAAGGGTGACGAGTGTGGCACGCTGCCGACAAGCTCGGGGGCGAGACAGGGGTGACGAGTGTGGCACGCTGCTGACATGCCCGGGGCCGAGACAGGGGTGACGAGTGTGGCACGCTGCCGACAAGCCCGGGGCCGAGACAGGGGTGACGAGTGTGGCACGCTGCCGACAAGCCCGGGGTCGAGACAGGGGTGACGAGTGTGGCACGCTGCCGACAAGCCCGGGGCCGAGACAGGGGTGACGAGTGTGGCACGCTGCCGACAAGCCCGGGGCCGAGACAGGGGTGACGAGTGTGGCACGCTGCCGACATGCCCGGGGCCGAGACAGGGGTGACGAGTGTGGCACGCTGCCGACATGCCCGGGGCCGAGACAGGGGTGACGAGTGTGGCACGTGCCGACAAGCCCGGGGCCGAGACAGGGGTGACGAGTGTGGACGCTGCCGACATGCCCGGGGCGAGACAAGGGTGACGAGTGTGGCACGCTGCCGACAAGCCCGGGGCCGAGACAGGGTGACGAGGTGGCAGCCACAGCCCAAAGAAAGCACGCCGGAAACGCACCCCACAATCCGGGGCCGAGACAGGTGACAGTACGCTCCAAAGCCACGCTGGACAATTACTCACACCAAGGTGTTGAACGTGACGAGTGTGGCACGCTGCCACATCCCGGGGGCGAGACAGGGTGACGAGTGTGGCACGCTGCCGACAAGCCCGGGGTCGAGACATGGGCGACGAGTGTGGCACGCTGCCGACATGCCCGGGGACGTGACAGGGGTGACGAGTGTGGCACGCTGCCGACATGCCCGGGGACGTGACAGGGGTGACGAGTGTGGCACGCTGCCGACATGCCCGGGGACGTGACAAGGGTGACCAGTGTGGCACGCTGCCGACAAGCCCGGGGGCGAGACAGGGGTGACGAGTGTGGCACGCTGCCGACAAGCCCGGGGCCGAGACAAGGGTGACGAGTGTGGCACGCTGCCGACAAGCCCGGGGGCGAGACAGTGGCAACGAGTGTGGTACCCGGCCGACAAGCCCGGGAACGGTGGCACGCGACCGACCGCCGCGCTGTCGCCCCAGACCAACCACCCCTTGACGTAGAGATGCCGACGGCTGTCATATTTCAGCCGGCCACGCCGCCGCCGCCGCCGTCCAAAACACGACATCACCCGTCGTGAAAGTGAAACGATCACGACCGTCTCATTACCGGCCGGTCGTCGTTAATTAGGGTTGGGTCACGGGACGCCGGGTCACGGGCGTCACGGGGGGACGGGCCGGCGCTGACCCGCCAGGTCACGGGCAGCACGGCCCGGCCCGGGGGGTCGTCATCGAGCCGGGCAGATGGCGCGGCCGTACTGGGAGCACGTCTAATTGGCGCTAACCGAGGCCGACGCCCCTTCCCCTTTCACGCACGGGTCACCGGTCACGTGACAACTTGGGTCGCGCCGCACGTGTGGGGACGGTGTGTGATGAATGGTGCCGGCTGTGCTGTACACGTACCACGCTGCGTCATGGCACGCCTTGCCACCCCATCTAGTCACACGTTTGACGATGCGTGCTACTCAGTCTTCAGCGCTCGACGTATGACACCTCGTCATCGGAGCGAACGTGGCTGGCGGCCCGCGGCAGCACCAAGGCCTCGCGTACACAACGTGGCACGTGCTCTGCAGCCCGGTCGCCAACAATGACTGCGATGCGATGCGTCCATGCGCTTTACACATTACAAATAGCGCACACTACAGGGTCACGCTGGAACCAAGCGTTCAATGCATTACACCTCTCATGTATCGTGCCCGGGTCAACACAATCGTCACGGCTGAGACGACGTCTGGTCCGGCACACCCCGGGGAGGGGGACCTCATGTCACACCTGGCACGAGTCAGACCAGCTACGCCTTGGTATCTGGTCAAAGCCGTTAAATCATCCTATGTATGATGACTAGGTATTCATCGTGTTGTATTTGGTCAGCGTATGCGTCACGCCTCGCTGCCGGCGTGCCTCATCTCAATTACGATATTATATTTCCAAGTGTGCTTGAAGTAATGACCTTAATACTCGCACGTCCGGTGGTCCGCGCCAACTTCGCATGTCCGGGGGGCAGATGTCTGCCCCCCTAAGATCTTTAGAACTATGCTAACTAACGACAAACGGAAAACGGCGCTGGATAGCTGGTGACGGGCTCTATCGAAAGTGTTTCGGTCATTTTTTGTTCAGGTCAACATGCTCAGGTCAACATTCAGGTCACTGGGTCATCATAGGTCAAATTCGACCAGATTAGGTATGACTCAGATATTGACACATATCTCAGGACCTGTAACAGATAGAAACAAACGGCGAACGCTATTCGACAGTCCTTGAAATGCGCTATCGACAATAGGCGGCGAAATTTAAGGTCAGGTCAACCGAAACTCAGGTCAAGGCCATGAATTCATGACCTCAGGTCAAGGTCATGAAGTCGCCTATGGAGGTCATGTAATGTATTAATCGACACGTCTTGGCGATACAAGCACAATGACGGTACTTTCAGCCTTCTAGCTCAATGCAGTGCGATATAATGTGCATAAATCTGTAGTGATCTCAGGTGACTTCAGAGACCTTGGTGAGGTCACTGAGCAAAAATGTCAGCGGAAACATTGAGCATAGCTTCCAACTACATATCACAGCCGTTGTGAGATCATTCCGAGCGCAAATATATAACCAGGAAACATTTGTATATTTTACCATAGCCCTATAATGGGGAAGCCATGACCGCGACCTGACCTTAGGTCAATTCAACGAAAAAATCCCGATATAAATATTATGGCCCCTGGTGAGATCATGACATGTTATAAGTTCGAAATCAATCTCCCAATTATTGTGGAAGTTATGCCACCTATAACTCCGAGTGTAGTTGGGTCACTTCGCCTGACCTGGTGACCTGACCTGAGATGACTCAGGATTTAAAATGTATGAGAACATGCGAAAAAGACCAATGAACAGCTATGCGACGTTTTTCCTTGCTAACCCGATTAGTTTGGCGTCAAATGAGGAAAAACCGGAGGGGGCAGATATCTGCCCCCCATCCGGACGTGCGCGGGTTAAGACAGGTTTTCTGTAGTCTTGGTGTACTTCTGAGAGTACTTCTGAGCTCTGTGTGCCGGTTGGTCATATTCCAGGTGGGTGGGAATGTGTGCATCAAAGGTGCACATTGAACATTTTTACCATAACGTTTCCAATATTTGGTAGGAAATCACAACTGAACTTGAGTTCTCAGCGAATCGCAAGGAATAAAGAGATCGAGTCGAGCTACGGTTTCCGTCTGGTCGGGTCTGAGCCAGGACCTGAACTGTGGTTTCTGCCTGGTCGGATTTGCACCAGGACCTGAACTGTGGCTTCGCGTTGCACCAGACCTGAACTGTGGCTTCTGCCTGGTCGGATTTGTACCAGGACCAGAACTGTAGCTTCTGCCTGGTCCGATTTGCACCAGGACCTGAACTGTGGCTTCTGCCTGGTCGGGTTTGAGCCAGGACCAGAACTGTGGCTTCTGCCTGGTCGGGTTTGCACCAGGACCAGAACTATGGCTTCTGCCTGGTCGGATTTGCACCAGGACCTGAACTGTGGCTTCTGCCTGGTCGGATTTGCACCAGGACCAGAACTGTAGCTTCTGCCTGGTCGGATTTGCACCAGGACCTGAACTGTGGCTTCTGCCTGGTCGGGTTTGCACCAGGACCCGAACTGTGGCTTCTGCCCGGCCTGACCCAGGGAAGGACCTGCCGGTGAGGCGCCGCTCAGCGGCAGTCGGCAGTCACGTGTGTCACACCTGCGGCGGCAGCGTGCCACTCCGTGCCGACCCCCGACCGGTCGGTGACCCACTGCCGAGTCACAGTCACAGACCGCGGACCGCCCACCACCCGCCGCCCCAGGGTCTGGTCGAATCGCCCCAGGGTCTGGTCGAACCGCCCCAGGGTCTGGTCCACGCGTCGACTGGCCTGCAGCCGCGTGCCACTATGCGGACAAACACAACACACGAGAACGTCGCAGGTGCAGAGGATGCCGTCGCCAGGCCAGTCGCCGCTGGACGGGCGTTTCGTTGCCGTGCTGGGACGTGTGCTGCCGTTTTCTGGAGCCGTGCCAGTGTGTGGATCACCACCAGTAGCCATGGAAGGTCATCCGTCTGTGAGACGCAGAGCGAGGCCGCTCATTGCTGCTAGATACTGAGGAAGGCCATTCGCCACTTTGAGCCATTTTGATCGGGCCTCTCTGAGGAATCGTCTGTTCTGAGGAATCTCTGCAAAGCTCCCTGCCGCTCTGGAAAGCCATGTGCATACCATAACGTTTCTCTGGGGAGCTGTCCGCCGCCTAGGGCATCTCTGGGGAGCCGTCTGCCGCTCTGGGCTCTCTGGGGAGCCGTTTGCCGCTCTGGGCTCTCGAAGCAGTCCTCCACCCAGGGCTTCTCTGGGGAGCAGTCTGCCGCTCTGGGCTCTCTGGGAGCCGTCCCCGCGGCTTTCTGGGGAGCAGTCCGCCGCTCTGGGCTTCTTGGAGAGTCCGCGCCCGGGCTGCCGCTCTGGGCTCTCTGGGGAGCAGTCCGCCGCTCTGGGCTCTCTGGGGAGCAGTCCGCCGCTCTGGGCTCTCTGGGGAGCCGTCTGCCGCTCTGGGCTCTCTGGGGAGCCGTTTGCCGCTCTGGGCTCTCGAAGCCGTCCTCCACCCAGGGCTTCTCTGGGGAGCAGTCCGCCGCTCTGGGCTTCTCTGGGGAGCCGTCTGCCGCTCTGGGCTCTCTGGGGAGCAGTCCGCCGCTCTGGACTTCTCTGGGGAGCAGTCCGCCGCCCAGGGCCTCTCTGTGGAGTATTCTACCGCTTTGGGCGGCTCTGTGCGGCCGGCCGATGTCGGCCAGGGGGCGTCGTGACGAGAGCAGACTCCGTCCTGCCCGTCTGACCCGCCCTATTGTTGCAGGTGACCCGGCGCTTGCGAAACCCGCGCAGGGCTCGTGCGAGCACGCCGTCTGGCCGAGCCGGCGACGGAGGCTGGGCGGACCCAGGCGGAGGAGGAGGGTGATGATCGCCCGGCAGACGCGCGGCCAGCGGCCGGCGCGCCGCCGTCACGCCGATACTCGGGCCGTCACTTTTACCGGGCGGCCGGCCGTGACGGCCGGCCGTAACGGCGCCGCGGCGCCGCCGCCGGCCCGGCCCGACATCTGCTCGTGACCCGGGGTCAGCGCGCCGACAGCGCCGCCGGTCGGCCGGGGTCGGAGGTGGCCGTCGACAGGCGGTCGCCGCCGGCGACGCCCGGTACCGAAAGCGGCGCGTGCCGGCGGCGCGCGGCCAGAGCGGCACACTCGTTTGTCTTGATGGCTATCGCGCCGCTGACGTGCTGATGGACGCGGCGCGCGGCGGGTGTCGTGAGCCGTGATGCAACTGCGCGTGAGCTCGTGATGCCGGCTGGTCGTCATCCCGACCCCGATCGGCTGACCCGCCGGTGATTGGGTGCGATATGCGGCCGCGTGCAACAAATCAACTCCACCGGGCGCCAGGCTCTCGTTAATTGTACGCTATTCCTCTCTAGTCGGATGGCGCCTCACACGGTTCTCGGCCGACCGTTTCCACATTCCAGTGGATTCGAAGGAATGAAGCATGAGGAAGAGCTCTCCCATGATCCCTCGACAATTTCGATGTTCCTTTTATCATTCATATGCATCATTATTGCTCCTGATTCTGTTGATCCCGGGCTGCATTACAATACCCTGTAGCAAGGTACTAATAATAGCAGGATACTCAAATTGCTGGAAGAGTGCCTGCTTTTTATATCTGCTCACGTGAATCATATCACTCCGCAATAATTACCGTTCAAAATCGATAGCTTCACATGCAAATATTCAAATTAAGTATCTAATGCCAATGCAATTACTATCGAACTGCGTGCTGGTCCCATGCTATTGCATTCAGTATTTTAAAGCATGCAGTTTCCTTCATGTTATGTACGGAACTTGTGCATAATTGTCCGCTTACATGTATTTACTCTCGCCTGACAAGAGTATTTCGCTATCTTGTCCAATCGAGAGGGGTTTAGTTCCGAAATGACATGCCTTGTCTTAATTGAGCTACAGACAAAAACAGCGTATTGCTTCAATACGCTGTTCATGAAACAAACAGAAAGCAGCGTATTGCTTCAGGCAAGGTCTGTCGAATGACATCCAGCATGCCTTCGTAAAAATAACCGTTGACCCCAAGATCAGATCAACAATAAACACTTTGAGAATATCGGATACTTTCGGCGGGAGCAGATGGTCACGCCACAGAAACACCACAAAAAGCCAAACATTGGCGCGTGCATGTGGAGCTGAACGTGATCTATTGGTTTGTACTATTGATGTCTAAAAGAGCTCGACTATCTGGCTAGGCGCCCTGGCACCCGAATATCCTACATATGCATAGGTGTGGTGGGAAGCAGTATACATATACAGGATATTCAGGTGCCAGGATGCTCAGCCTGATTGCCAGGGCTACTTGTGACGTCAATAGTACTTTGGTATGGTGGGAAACAGCACACATATGCAGGATATTTGTGCCAGTACGCCCCGCAAGACTGCCAGGCTAATTGTGGAGTCAATAGTGCAACCCGCTGCATCACAAGCGAACCCTCAGACAATTCCCCAAACCAGGTCAATGATACCGCTGACCATATAGATTGTAAACATTTCATGAAGTAAGTGTGACCAAACGGCAGTTCAGATGGCGCGGGGAGAAAAGTGGACACGGAACTGAAATTCCTGCTGTAAAGCACCATCCGATGTCACTCAATAATCGAGATCATCTGCGATAATTGATCTAAGATGTCCTCAGATAACCTCTGGTAGAATTCGGAACCACTTAGGGTGTGTAATTCAAATTCGGTGGTAATTACTATTCCAGAGAAGTATTCTTTAAAAATGGTGACGAAGGGTTGGAAAAAATGGAAAGTGGTATTATAGGTGCAAAATATAGGTACCTAATCTAAAGCAAGGAAGTTTTTTTCATGGCTCCCAATTAACTAGGATCCCATTTCATGACGCCCAGCATTGTGGTGGGCGGAGTGGCAAGCCTGAGAGTGGCATGGTTGGGCTATCCAGTATTTCAGAGGATCGCGATCTGCTTCACTGATTACCAGTTAATAAGTACTTATTTTGACATGCAGCATTATTGGCTCACGCTTCGTGATGCTTTCAATGCATCAAAATTCGCGCCGTTGAGCCATTCAGGTGCCATTTATAAAGCTTCACTACTGGAGGATCGGTGTGTCATCAACTGCAACTCATCTAAGGTTGCAGCCAACGACTAGTTATTGAACTAACTTTCTCACTATTGATGTGTGCAATACACACACATCTGCTTATGACTGCTTAAGGTAGTTCGAATCGAACTAAATCGGGACAAAACTTGATGGGATGATATGTCATGGATCATACCAAATGCTGAATAGACAATCAGAACGTCCTTTTCTTGTAATTGCCTCCCACTGGAACCGATACGACGTTATTGTACATATTTCCAAGTAGAACAAAATTAATAAAGGTTGGACTAAAACAGTATACTGGAATTTTATCAGCGCGAATTGAAGTTTTAAAATCGATCCCTGGAAAATATTTTAAATCTGCTATTCAGAGCAATGCACACTATATCCCACAAAAGTTCGCTCAGCTTGCTTTCAGCCCTGACCATGTGCTCATGTTTTCAAAATTCCTACATGGTCATAAATATTGTGAGACGTATCTTTACATGCTAATCTTGGCGAAAAGACTTGCCCCATGATCCAACCAACTAAGCTGTCTTGACGAATACGTTAGGGCGGTATTTCAGTGAAAGCGTTGGGCACAGACCACCATGCTCATCTTCTGCTCCCTTTCAGTGCGGGCCGAAAGTCCTTCACCTCCACTGATGATCTGCTGCTGCCATAGAAATGACCCGCGTTCGTCTCGATTGAACACATAAAACTAAATGCGCAGGATGCCAATAGCTAGGATCTCCTGCACACACAACAGCCATTAAACTGCACCGTCGAGCGAACTGCTCAGCTATTTACGGGTGACCTCGATCCGGTGCCCACGTTGGCCGGCGCGGTAACTCCCAGGTTGGCTCCAAACGGCCCGGTCGCCAGCGGCCACTGATGGTACGCGCGGCGGTAATGAGTGCAGGCGACACTTCGATGGAGCTCAATCCGCCCTACTGTTTTACTTTCTCTCTCCGTCGAAGGGCACTCTGTGCTCTTTTATGGCGGGCGCATATTATTACTCCTGGGTGTTTTCATACATTTGAATTACCGTGGGCGTTCCATGGCCGGGCCGAGCCGTAATGTTCCAATTGGGCCTGGTGTGCGCTGGCTCTGCGCTGCGTTTATCTTCACCGCGGCTTCGATTACTGGTCGCTTTTCGGTCGACCGGCACCTTCGGGAGCGTGGAATACGACCGTCCTACGACTCCAATGCAGCGCATTCTGCTCGGATTATTTCTGGAACCAGCTTGTCAATACCAGAGGCTGACTTAGCTGCACAGGGCGTCCCGGGCGCATGTGTTTGCGTATTTCAATTGCCATATCATTTGCAAAATAGTGCAAACGTTGGGCTTCAGCCTGTCCGCAGACAAATTGGCCACATTAGCATGTAGTCGTCTCCATCCCACATACACACCATTGCTGGAATAGATGGCAAAGCCATCGAACAGGTGAAGAGCTTCAAGTTCTTGAGGGCACATTTGAACGAAAAACTTAGTTTTAACACATACACACGCACACATACACCACTTCCAACTCGAAGAAATACGCGAAGCGCATCTACGTACTCCATGCACTAGCAGGCACAGATTGGAGCGGAGACAGAAAAGCAATACTGCGACTCTACAAGTCAATCATACGACCCATCCTAGATTACAATAGCATCATCTGTGCCACCATTTCAGAAAGCCAGAGCATAAAGTTAGAAATCAGCCAAAACAACTGCATCAGAGCAGTCACAGGTGCCCTCAGCGCCACACCGATAGCCAGTTTTCTAGCGGACTCAAACACACTTCCACTCCACTCCAGGAGGACACAACGGCTGTGCCACTACCATATTAAAGTCAAATCCATTAAAAGTCATCCGGCACGACGTTGCTTTACGGACAACGGATACCACAAGAGCCGACTTGTGCGCAAACTTACACCAATTCGTGCTCAAATTCCCACGGCTTTCTCAGGGCTTAGCATAACTCATATGCCATTCCAACCCAATTGTGGTCCAACATCGTACTCATACGTGTATTTTTTTTCGTTTGTTTTAAGGCGCTAATTTTGTGATAACTATTTTAACGATAACGATGCAAAATATTTTTACTCATTAACGGATATCGTATAACACTCATTCTAGGTACCTGCATTTTTTGTTCTGGAATTTATCTCTTATCTGGAAGAAGTTATTATGTAAAGACTTCATAAAGACTTATCAAGAAGCAAAATGTCGATACTTCTTTGGGGGATGTCGATTCAGTGCTGCTCATAAAGTGGTATATCCCACCATATTTTATGAATACTTTATCATTGTTGTAGTGGCTTTAAATCTCAAAGACGTCCATGTTAGGCATTCTGCTAAAAAAAGCAGCACACTGTTGTTTTCATTGCTTCCGGGTGACAAGCACCCAGAACTCCTTCAATTGCTTTTTGATTATCTGTATGCCACGAAACTAGCAGAAACACTGTAGGCACCATACAACCAACATTCCTGTCTCCTATCGTCTATTTTCAGCTCTACCAGTTTTCCATCTTTAGCTCTACCACGCATACAGACATGATCAGGCTGCTGCTAACCATCGCCCTGGTCCAAATATTCATCGCCAGCACGTCCCCCGGTCAGCAACGCGCACGCAGCCGTCCTGTCCGTGACGTCATCAACGCCGCGACCTTGGCCGCCCCCGCCAGTCACCAGCCCCCCCGAGCGGGAAACCAGACGAGGGGAGCGTCGGCGTCACCATGACAACGCCCAAGAACACACGCCGGGGCAGGTGCGGCGCCAGGGGTGGCAGATGACGCGGATGACGGGGCGGAACATGTATGTATGTTGGGCAGATAATTATATAATATATATTATATAATTAAATATATATGTATATATATATATATATATATATATATATATATATATATATATATATGCATGTATACATATGCGAAACCGTCACACACGTGCAGACGACCACCTGCACCTGCCAGCCATACACAGAAAGGCTGGCCGCAGATTTCTCTACTCGTCTGTCTTCCACTATAACAAACTTCCTACTGAAACAAAAACATCGAGGCTGTCTAACTTCAAGAAACATGCACTAGCATATCCTCATGAGCAACACTAGTCACAAAAAACCTACATAATGAATATGTGTACACTATGAAGTCACCTTTAGGCCATTGCTTTCCTATCACTTCTACAAGCCACCCGTTTACAGCTCGTGTTGCGACCACGGTGTGTGTAATGCAGAGAGTGATATGGGTATTGTATTATGTTGGTGTACGAATGTTTGTTGCGCATCTACTCCCACTACTGACCACAAATCTATCCTTTCAATGTAAATATCTGTGAGTTATACCCACTGTCCATAAAAGCCACTGCACGTGGAGGGCATGTATTGTGAAATAAAAAATTAATATATACTCACTTCAACACGCAATGCATGCCCGTCATGCACTCGCAGGAAACACGTGATTAACCATATCTAAATGGCATATGATGTACATGAGCCGGCTTGCTTTCCAATTAGAAATATATGGTTACCCAACGGCGCTGTCGGACGTAGATGAACCGACTTGCTTTAGGAAAAAACAACATAACATAAAACTATTATCCAGAGGAGATGGGCCGAATTAACTTGAAATTCATAACGTAAATCGGCAACCCAGGTACAGTGCACGCAGATGAGCCGAACTGCCACACACCGTACTAATCTCACTGACACCGCTGCATGGCATACTGCATAGACTAACCCTCTACTAAAAACTAATACGCGGCGGCCGGAGTGATAGACGGTGTGGACAATTACCTCCTTGACGCACGGTAGGGACCTATCGGTGCTCTTCGATGACAGTAGGTTAGTGTCGGCACCCTGGCAAAACCAACCTCGCCACTCTCAAAATCACCTCACACCACCACCCCAGCTGAAAATCATCTTGCGGAGGAGTGAAGTAAAATTAAAACCACTTAGCCATCTGGGAGATGTCCCCCACCCAGTTCCCGCCTTCATCCGACACACTATAACGTAAAACTCCCTCAACGTAAATGCACACTCGTCTTAGCTTTGTTTGCAAAACACATTCGTTTTAAAAGTGGCGCAAATGACATCTATGGTCCGGCACGCTTCCAAAAATCGCTCTCCGCCCGCCTTATCTTGAGGGGGAGCTCGTGGGAGGGACGGACGGGAGCGGACTCCGGACCGCGTAGTCTGGTGACACGTGACACGGCCGGAGGACGACGGACCGTGTCGAATGTCACCAGAGAGAGCGACGTCTTTCCCGGACTATGCAGGCGCTGCCGTTCGTGCTACGCCGCAGCTCGTCTCTTCCTGCGTCTTGCCATGGAGCAGCGCGGTCAGTCAGCCCACGGGGCGCCGAGTGCCGACTGACCCACGGGGCGCCGAGTGCCGACTGACCCACGGGGCGCCGAGTGCCGACTGACCCACGGGGCGCCGAGTGTCGACTGACCCACGGGGCGCCGAGTGCCGACTGACCCACGGGGCGCCGAGTGTCGACTGACCCACGGGGCGCCGAGTGCCGACTGACCCACGGGGCGCCAGTGCCGACCGACCCACGGGGCGCCGAGTGCCGACTGACCAGGGCCGAGTGCCGACTGACCCACGGGGCGCCGAGTGCCGACTGACCCACGGGGCGCCGAGTGTCGACTGACCCACGGGGCGCCGAGTGTCGACTGACCCACGGGGCGCCGAGTGCCGACTGACCCACGGGGCGCCGAGTGCCGACTGACCCACGGGGCGCCGAGTGCCGACTGACCCACGGGGCGCCGAGTGCCGACTGACCCACGGGGCGCCGAGTGCCGACTGACCCACGGGGCGCCGAGTGCCGACTGACCCACGGGGCGCCGAGTGCCGACTGACCCACGGGGCGCCGAGTGTCGACTGACCCACGGGGCGCCGAGTGCCGACTGACCCATGGGGCGCCGAGTGCCGACTGACCCATGGGGCGCCTGTATAACACCGCAACACCTATCGGTGTTGCGGTGTTATACAGGCGCCCGGGCTGGAGTCTCCGCCCCGGGCACCATCCGCGCCGACCCAGGTACCGGCCCCAGGCCCCGCCCACATGGACCATAGGTCCCTTGCGACCCCTCCGTCTTCCCCGTGGGCCACAGGTACCCGTCCTGGGAGCCCCCCCCCCCCCACACACCCTCATGGAGCTCCCAGGAATGTCTGATACGCTATGCACATGTGTGGTGTATCAGGCACTCTTCTGAACAATGTTTCCGTAATAAAAATAATTGTATACACCTGAGAGCGTAGAGGTGATCTTTTCGTACCCGTAGTTAATCAGCGGCTTCAAACCACAGCCAAATTGAGGTGGACGTACCCATGCGTGAAGACTTTCGCTTGGTCTGGCCTGGGCGGCGCGGGGCCGCGGGCAGGGTCAGCGGGCGGGGTGTATCAGACGGATCGGCGCGCCTGTATCGGTCCTCGGTGGGACGGCCGGCCGCCTCTCCGCGTCAGGATCCGCCCCCGTCGGCGGTGACGTAACGCCAATCTGGAGCCGACACCGCACCGCCGCCCGGTGTCGGACGCGCCGCCGGCGGTGGGGCCCCGACCCGCGCCGGGCGGTGGAGCCCCGACCCGCGCCGGGCGGTGGAGCCCCGACCCGCGCCGGGCGGTGGAGCCCCGACCCGCGCCGGGCGGTGGAGCCCCGACCCGCGCCGGGCGGTGGAGCCCCGACCCGCGCCGGGCGGTGGAGCCCCGACCCGCGCCGGGCGGTGGAGCCCCGACCCGCGCCGGGCGGTGGAGCCCCGACCCGCGCCGGGCGGTGGAGCCCCGACCCGCGCCGGGCGGTGGAGCCCCGACCCGCGCCGGGCGGTGGAGCCCCGACCCGCGCCGGGCGGTGGAGCCCCGACCCGCGCCGGGGCCCGCGCCGGGCGGTGGGCCCGACCCGCGCCGGGCGGTGGAGCCCCGACCCGCGCCGGGCGGTGGAGCCCCGACCCGCGCCGGGCGGTGGAGCCCCGACCCGCGCCGGGCGGTGGAGCCCCGACCCGCGCCGGGCGGTGGAGCGACCCGCGCCGGGCGGTGGGCCCCGACCCGCGCCGGGCGGTGGAGCCCCGACCCGCGCCGGGCGGTGGAGCCCGACCCGCGCCGGGCGGTGGAGCCCCGACCCGCGCCGGGCGGTGGAGCCCCGACCCGCGCCGGGCGGTGGAGCCCGACCCGCGCGGCGGACCCGCGCCGGGCGGTGGAGCCCCGACCCGCGCCGGGCGGTGGAGCCCCGACCCGCGCCGGGCGGTGGAGCCCCGACCCGCGCCGGGCGGTGGAGCCCGACCCGCGCCGGGCGGTGGAGCCCCGACCCGCGCCGGGCGGTGGAGCCCCGACCCGCGCCGGGCGGTGGAGCCCCGACCCGCGCCGGGCGGTGGAGCCCCGACCCGCGCCGGGCGGTGGAGCCCCGACCCGCGCCGGGCGGTGGAGCCCCGACCCGCGCCGGCCGCGCCGGCTCGGCTGTCGCGCCGCGCGGCACGGAGAAAGGCGCACCACTTTCGCTGCGGAATCCATGAATAATGCCGAATCGCAGCCGAAAATTGACCGAGTGATAAGCGGCGGCGATGCACGCGTTGACGAGCGGCGCGCGGCCGACTGCAGTGGGCCGACAAGACTGCGGTGGGCCGACTACAGTGGGCCGGCAGCGGCAGGCCCGCAAGACTGCGGTGGGCCGACTGCAGTGGGCCGGCAAGACTGCGGTGGGCCAACTGCGGTGGGCCAGCAAGACTGCAGTTGGATGGCAAGACTGCGGTGGGCCAACTGCGGTGGGCCAGCAAGACTGCAGCTGGATGGCAAGACTGCGGTGGGCCGACTGCAGTGGGCCGGCAGCGCGCCGCCGCTTCGTGACCGATGGGCCGACTCTCAGTTGAGTGCCGTTTCGATGCGGCGGCCACCTCGGCGTCAGCGGCGCCTCTCCGTGTGGCTCTATTCTCCGCTGGCCGGCCGCTCTCGCCGTGAGTGAGCGGTGTTGGCATCTGGCGCTCTCGGGAGTCGACTCGGTACGGCGAGCCGGCCGCCAGATGGCATCTCTGTTGTTGTCTGGGTCTGCGTCATGGAAGCTGCACGATATGTAACGCGGCTCCCGCACGCCACCGTTACCGCATTCGCCTGATTGTTTTCGAAGCCGAGGTCGAGACGTAAAAAGCCACTTCTGGTCTGGCTGATACGAGTCGTAAAATGATCGAAGCGTTGGGCAATTAACGTGTCATGCAAGTGATCTGTGATCACCAGGCTCATCTATCAATGTGCCATGTTGGAATCGAATCAGCTCAAGATATCTGTGTTGTGCAAGCGATTGCCGGTAAACACACATACAGAAACGCAATCATCCATTAATAATCCTTGCCTGTCGCGTGGGGTCAGTGTACGTTCAGCATTGAGACTGCATGATATGTACCAAATTTTCCAATGTGCAACGTAAATGTTCGTGAATGTACATGAGTACGTGTGAGTTTGCATGGTACTGCTTCGGCTTGCATTTGCCAGCCTCTTTGTTCGCCGGTCAAAACTCATATATATCTTCCTAACGATCACGAACTTTTCGAAAAAGGACTGTAGTGTAGGAATGAGAAATGTAGTGGCCCCAAAGGTCTGTCAAACCTCCAAAGGTCTGGACGCAGTTTGAGGCACGGCATGGACTTTTAATATGTTTACCAACAACCTAACATACTTAAACCTCTATGGTCACTACCTCTAAGTGAACAAGATTATTACTTAAGTGTCCCTCCTCATCTAATTCCTTATATCAGATATTCCATACCTTTTTTCTAAATCATTATACAATAGTTCCACCTCACAAAAGTCTTCAATGCCCACCAGGGGAAGCTCGTTTGAGAACTTGAGCCAGGCACGACCGACTACGAGATGCGACAAGATGGGAACAATCAGCTGAGTGATAACTTGACGGGTCCATCGTATGGCAAAACCGATGATAAATCCCTTCTCTGGACGTCGAAGGCGGAGTACTGCACCGATCCTGGCCGAACACTCCCTTGAAGGCTACGCCGCCAAACATGGCCGCCATCTTGTCACGGAGTTGACACGGCATCGCTCGCAGAACAGCACGCTCTCAGTTCCGCAACTCCAGCGGTCAAAACCCCTGTCGCAGAGCAGACGTCCGGCTAGTGTGCTGAGCAGGGCGGTCAAGTGGTGTGGAACTCCCTCTGGAGATTGAATCATAGT
Organism: Imbricaverruca yamaguchii; assembly: GCA_034440575.1. NCBI lineage: Eukaryota > Metazoa > Arthropoda > Thecostraca > Neoverrucidae > Imbricaverruca > Imbricaverruca yamaguchii. The sequence goes on from JAOTOL010001523.1 coordinate 308,387, forward strand.
AATCCTGAGTTCGGAACCACATCTCTGAGGCTATATATCCACCAAATGTATTATCAGGATTCAGACAAACATTGTGCGCGGTGGTAGTGTGCAGAATCAGCAATCCCGACGGGCTTTTGGGTGGATGGGGAATGCAACGGCCTACATACTGTCGGTGTTGCTGATTTCCGTTGTCACTCCTTTGCACGACACTGGCTCCAGGCTTTCCGACATGCGGATGGCCAGAGCATCAAGAATGCTCGCTCTCAACGTATACCAGACTGATCACACCTCTGGTTCACGCTGAAGCACAACAGTTGAGCGGTTGTCGGAAGCCCGCAATGTCCAGGAAAGAGCTTTAGCTCTTCGTTTTGCCACTGGACATTCCTTCCCTGGTAGCTCAGTTGGTTATAGCGCCTGCATTCGTCTTCGCCGTCCTGGCAAGACAGGATTCGAGTCGCTTCATGCGTTCGCATTTAGCCCCCGGCTGGGAAGGTCAGTTGGCATCTAGTCCGATAACACCGGGGACAAGCTACCGGGCGGCCGTGTCCGTGCATCGTCGGCACGTTGAACTCTCCATCAATATTCTGCCATTGAACAGGAATTATCGGATCGGGTGGTGGGACCACGATTCACGCAACAAGCTTTGCTTAGCAATGGGACCCTGGTCCATAAAGACACCTGAGCAAATATCCGGGAAGAAGTTTTCAAAAGAAAAAAAATAAGCTCTGATGGCATACTTGGGTGTGTTGTTTACGCAGGAATGAGAAACATTTGGCCAGTTTATTGGCGCCGTTACTTGTGTACTGCTCTTTCCAAAACTGCCACGGGCACGGACAATTCTGCCATGGCATGGCACATGGCATGGCAAGCTCCATGATAGCACGCCAAGACACGGCAAAGACAAGGGGCCATTTTAAGACGGTGAAAATCTGCATTGACCTGGCCCGTCTCGGGGGGTCTTCAACCGCCACCCCCTCAGGTTTTTCACGGATAGTGGACGAACGGCGCGCGGCGACGAAACTCCTGAACGGACTGCTCGAACCACAGAGTGCACTCCAGCAAGCCGACCACATTGTTCCACGTTTGAACGGCCACCACCAAATGGCGTGTTGTGAAACAGCTGAATGCAGCGGCAGCATTTGATACGTCACTAGGATCACCGGTCAACTGATCATAACACTGGCTGGTTGTTGTCGACATGTCTCACTCAAAAACGATAGCGTCATGCCCTGGTCTACGGAGCGTGGCGGCAAGTGACCTTTCGGCCTCGATTTCCGCTCAATGACGTTGTATTGCTCTTCAGCGTGATTGAAGAACGCGATAATAGCACAGCGGCAGCTCTCTCAGTGGCAGCTCTCAGTGGCAGCTCTCAGTGGCAGCTCTCTCAGTGGCAGCTCTCAGTGGCAGCTCACTCAGTGGCAGCTCTCTCAGTGGCAGCACTCAGTGGCAGCTCTCTCAGTGGCAGCTCTCTCAGTGGCAGCTCTCTCAGTGGCAGCTCTCTCAGTGGCAGCTCTCTCAGTGGCAGCTCTATCAGTGACAGCTCTCTCAGTGGCAGCTCTCTCAGTGGCAGCTCTCTCAGTGGCAGCTCTCTCAGTGGCAGCTCTCTCAGTGGCAGCTCTCTCAGTGGCAGCTCTCTCAGTGGCAGCTCTCTCAGTGGCAGCTCTCTCAGTGGCAGCTCTCTCAGTGGCAGCTCTCTCAGTGGCAGCTCTCTCAGCGGCAACTCTCTCAGCAGCAGCTCTCAGTGGCAGCTCTCTCAGTGGCAGCTCTCTCAGCGGCAGCTCTCACGGCCGTGTGTGGATGCACATATGTTATTCATATCCTCGCAGTGGGGACGAGTGGTCTAGGGGTAAGTTGCTCGTCTCACAATCACAAGGCTGTGGGTTCGAGTCTCAACTGTCGCTACTCTTCGCCCGCGACCAATCGGCGTGAGAGATTGGTGACGCTACATGACTCAGCGGTCGATGTGTCGTTTAAAAAAAACCAATAACCAATCATATCCTTGCAGTGCGTGATTTTCATTTCGTAACCCTTCCAAGTCACGCACAGCTGTATCATAGCTCATTGCCACCGCCAAACGTCTACAGCAACTGACACTCCGTAACATAGTGAATGTGTTCGTGTAATCTCTGTGATATGTTAGTACAGTTGGTAAGTGCATTGCTTTATGGCGGTGATGTCGAGAAGCCCCTCTGCTAGTGTACTGAAGCAGCCTTTTCACCGCAACGGAAGCTCAGTTATGCTCGGCTCAAGGGTGAGTGTCGTCCGTTCCGGATGTGCACCTTTGGGAGTGTATGTGATACAGATTATGTGGTCATGATTGAAAAAGCGTTCTGCCACAAGGGGACACAAAGATGAACTACAGTATTGTTCCGCACACATATGTCACCATTTATTTGAGAGCTGAGAAAAAGCCAGCCCCATTTTTGTTCCGAAGAGGCCATTATATTCTAACACCAAATGGTGTGAAACTAAATGGAATGTTAGAAATCTGGTACGGGAAAGCCCGGCTTGAAGTCCGCGAACCATACTGATCCATGCACAGCTCTTTCACTAATTGGTAGTTTTTTTCAGAAACTAATTGGATGCATTTCAGCTGAGAAATGCGTGTTCTCATAACACCCGTTTTCAATCCCACCTCACAGGTCCCAAGCCGCGTGTCTAGTTACACTCAGTGGCTGAAGACCTAGAACCTGAGCGCCACCTGCATCCAGAAAGAGCCGATCGCAGCGCCACCTAGCCAAGCATGAATGCCCCCGACTCAGAGATGGGAAAGCGTTCAGTTCTGACATACAGTGCGTGGTGTGTTGTCGAAAATCCAAATGGGCCGGGAAGACAATCCAACAGTGATGAAATAATTATGTTCGAGAAGCCCGACATGTAACACACACAAAAAACTGCCAACTGTGACGGATCTTAGGTGCTCCTAGTGATGACTAGATATTTGATCATCAATCCGTTTAACTGGAAATAGGCGCCTTTGCAGCATATCCTCTTTTCCTCCTGTTTTCGAGAGGTTCACGACACACTTTATACACATTCACGGCTAATGGCGCCCCACACATTTTTTCCCCGGTGGGCCGCGGGATTGGGAAAAATAATGAGTGACAAAAGACAAAACCCCCCCCTTTTTTACCCCACAACCCCACAACAACCCCCCCCCCCCCCCCCGAATGACGTTATTCGCTGCTCTGCTCTCGTCCTACCCGGACGTGCCTGCTTCGCTCTGTGATGAGGGAAGACCGGTGAGCAGTGGGGCAGCCAGGATTTTCCTTAGGGGAGGCAGATGAAAATTAATGTGACGCAACAGAGAAAGCATTCGGTGTACGGATCGCGCCGAAAATTTTGAGTTTTGCGTTATAAAAATATATTTTAAAACGTTGCTTCCCGGAGATTTCCAGACAAAAAAGGTAAAGTCTTGAAAAAGAGCCAGAGTCTTCAGGGAAATGCTTCGTCAATCGGCAAGAAGTCCAATCATGTTGTCGGCAGACTTCAGGCCAGTCCGGTCTTGTTCGTGTTCATCAGGAAGTGGGTTTTGATGTTTATTTTCTGAATCGGGAAAATCCGTCTATTCAGGAAGAAGGCTGCTCAACTGGGGGTCAGGTTACAACCGGTCATCATTTTAAGATTTTTAGGTCCATTATGCAAAAATGTCTAACCCTAAAGTTGGGCCAATCGGCCCCTTGGGCGACCCTGTCACTATCGCCCACCATGTGGTCACCAAGGGCCTGACGGTACCCCAGGAAACGTCCGCGGTCAGAACTGAAGTAATCAGACCTGCAGCCAGGAGCATGGCCTAGACATCAGACTGAGAGACGAAAAGGCACATAGACAAGGACACAGAGAGACAGGGAAACAGACAGACGGGGAGACAGAAAGACAAAGAGACCGAGAGACAGAACGAAAGCAGATGTTCGGCAAGATCAAATCGAAATATCGTCTGCAATGTTGTCAATCATCGCAAATTGTACGGTGTGAATAGCGGGTTTGGTTCAGCCTGGCGTATTATATATGCGCGGGCTATGACCACGTGCGATGTTCTCCATGCGAACGGCAGCTTCGTCCCAGCACTCGTCGCACTAAATTCGGATATTTTCGGAGCACCGTTAGCTCGGGGTTGACAAAACCGGATTCCTTCAACAAAATGCTGCCCTTTCCCCTGCCACGAAATGTCACCGATTATAATAAAAGTACATGGGATAGCGCTAAATTAATCCCGCGTCTAAATAGAATGATAGTTTTTTTAAATATCATAATCCATCACAGAATAATCTAAATCATGACAGGAGACCCTCCCCCAAAACACACACACCAATATAGCATGCTGCAAGTATTCTCCGTAGACGCGGGCCAAGACACGACTGCCAATCGTTTAATTCTGGTATACTTAATCTGAGATCATTAATTAATTATAGGACAGTGTCGTTGATTTTGTCCTGTCTATATACCCGAATTAGTCCCAGCTAGCGTATGCTCAGCTGCAGTCACCGTAACGAGAGGCGGCTGGCGCAAAAAAAAACACGTTTGAAATGCTGTCAAATGGACCCAGCTCAAATCCCCTGGCCAGATTAGTGTGCTGGGCACTCCATAAATGTGAAAATCGAAACTGACCAACCGAACTGGAATATTTGCCGCAGTGCACTGTAAATAGGGAGTCGCTTCTTTCCTGAACATCCAATAGAGCCGTGCGTTGCCGTTCGTCGGGCAGTTTTGGCAGCGAGACTGCTCTCCAGGGTCTTCTGCCAGGTGGCTGCTCAAATAACTGACAGTCCAATTTTGCAAGTACGTAATCAACATTTCTGAACTGAAAGGGCAAGCACGTGACGGCACAACCGCACACAAGCTATACCAACACGCCACGAGCCCACGGGTTACTGGGGACCTGCGATTATCGAGAGACGCACTGTGCCATCAGTTCCGGTCGGCGCCCGTCGCTCAAGCTATTTGCACGCGAAAACTTGCCACGTATAGTTTGCAATTTTCCTGTAGTGACGGTTTTCGGCAGCAGATGCGAGATGAGACTGAATTTCGCGCCTCATCACTATAACCGATGAAGCACTTAGATTGCGTGCGGGGAAGGACGGTCTGAATGCTGCAATAAGCGAAGCTCCCCAGGAGCTGCCCGCTTTAACATTATTGTCACAAAACCCGTACTCGGCCAGTAACATGTGTGTATGCTTTCACTGACGGATCTAGCTCACCGACTTGGGGGACAAATTTCGGCGCCGCCCCTCCTCCCCCTCCAGTTTGCGTACCTAGTATTCGTCATCAGGGGGCAAATGGAGGTGGATGGTGCCCAACCTACCACAATTATAGAACTTCAAGGCACTGAATTTCCACTATTTTTCGAAGGGGCACATGTTATATTCTTAACATAAACTATTCAGTGACTAACTTCTGCCCCGTAGACGAGGCCCACTCTATCACTATCGTTTCTAAATTACCGGATGTGAACCCTGACTCCTCCCATCCTTTTCAAAGGTTTGCTTGTGGTATCCCTTGATATGTCACCGCACACTGCGGAAATTACACCAGTATGAATCACTTAATACACAAAATATCCTAATTTCAGGTATTCCAGTTCATAACGCCTGGTTGCCACCACGCTAGCGTGGTGGCAACCCGGCTAGCGTGGTTATTGCGCGTGCGTACCCGTCTGGCGCATTTGGCGCCGGCCAGATAATCAAATAGTATTGTGCCATATTTGACGAGATGGAATGTCTCGCATTGGGGTTCGCTGGGAGAATTCTACTAATTCAATTCGATTAGTTCTCTTTTCCCAACATTTCTGGTGGTCTAGAAATTCGTATACACGTTGAGCTTTGATGCACTTCATCTCTGTGGTTAAAATTGCTCCCAGATTGGCTCCCGAGCCTAGGCCTTGGTTCGGTTTTCTTTTTGGACCAATTGCGTTTCTTTTCATCTACGAATATGTTTTAGGGCTGCAGGCCACTTTTGTTAAGGGCCCGATAACTTGTTGGGGCCCGGGTTCTTGTTAGGGTCTTGTTGTATTATGTGTGCACCGACGAATTTATTTGGGTTTCTCATGCGTTTCCTAACTCGCATTGGGGTTGACAAGTAGTGCTGATCTAGCTGGGAAAAGGCGCCCCAACAGAAACTTTAGAGCGCGTCCCCCGTCAACAAATTGTTGTAGCCAGAGACCTTCTCAGATAAATCGATATGCCCCCTTCCCTTGAAATCCAAAGGCTGAAGTGGGACCTTTGTGTGTGCTTAGTTGTGTGCAGTTGTTTAGTGGTGTGCGACGTTATATAAAAACAATATTATACACATACGCACAATGACTACATCTGTAGGTCAGATGTACTTATGCAAAAGTAAGATATTTGAAGCTAAGTAGTCTTGAATTTCACGAGACTGCTCATGTAAGATTTTTACTTTTGCATGTCATAGCTTTGTCCTGGGTTTTCACGGACCTGAGTCTTGGATGCATTTATTTAACTCAGTATAATCAATTCCAATGGCATCATTTTGTGACAAACTGGGTCTGCATGTAGATACGCCTTTTCCAGTTTGGTCCAGAATGATGACCCATGCGCGTATAACAATCTGTGCACATGGTGACAGACATTGGTGCAGTTAAATATTCTCACCTAGCTGAAGTTTCTTTAATCGTCCCCAATTTAAGCATACCAGCGAGTTAATGATAGCATAGTATAAACGCGCAAAATGAGAGTACTATCCGCATGGTTGTAGTACTATCTGGACTTTCGGAAAAATTAAGCTTAGCAAAGATCCCCTAGTTCCAGGAGCTCATGAGCGCACGAACGTGTATTTCAGGAGATCTTGAAGCAGGACTACGTATGCACACGCTGAAGCTTAAACATTACAATAGATGTAGAACATTCAACCTCATTTGAATACGTCACACAATTTCGCGCAACAATGGACTGTTCCAGCCATGCCATGTTTACTGCAATGTGCTTTGCAATGGGGAATATCCCAACGTTTTGAGTAGACAACAAATCCCCACGGAGGTGGAGTCACACAAAAAACAGCATGCGTTGAATTATATATTATGCGAGGTTTCATATCGACCTGAACTATTCTCACGTATTTTATTCATGTACACCTTCCTGACCAACTAACACCGGACTACGCTCCCAAGTGCATTCGAGCTCACTGCAGCGCTGTACCCTGATATTTTAGTCCGCCGTCATTCTTCCTCACCACCATTGCAATGGTAAGTGATAAGTACATGGAAGTAAGCACATATACAGACCAAGAAGAATATGGGACAGCCCGATGTGGTCGGAGCTGAAGACACGACATCCTATGAAAACGACAGCCAACGAAAGCATTTCTTTTTCTTTTCTCGCGACAAACCGTCTTTTGATTTGTATGCTATTGCGTATGCATTGAATCATTCCATGGATGGATTAATTTAAGGCCTCTCGACCCATGCATGCAATGAAGCCACCAGAGGAGGACGTATTAAGAAGGCTGGGCGTGACAGCCATCAAACCCTCTAAAAAAGACGTTAGGAACTAACTTCAATTTCTAAGTCAATCGTTGCCCCGCCGCGTCTTCCCTTAAGGCGAAATTCCAATGATATGCTGGCCATACCTCTTCTATTGCAGTGCATTCAGGGCCTTAATTTCATTTATATTCCAATTATATGCCGGTCATATCCATTCTACTTCAGTGGAACCAAACCCAATATGGAAGTGAAAACCCATATGTTGTATTTTCGTGTCCGAGCCAGCTCCAATCCTGTGACGGCAACTCCCACAGGAGCCAATTTAGTCGGACGATGGTTGATAACGCCCCCTTTCAACGCAATAGAGACCGACTATGGACGGAATTTCAGCGTAGCTGCGCGCCGCCAATACAATCAACGCTCGCGACAACATCCAGTGTGCACAGAAATCGACTCGAAACAGACTCCAAAGATTCACAACAAGGAGACGAGCTGTTCTGATATCCTCAAAGTCGAAGCGTTCCGTAGGTTGAGCTACGCGACTTGTATGGAAGCGTGCGGGTCGTCGAGTGGGTGTATTCGGTGCGTTGTGAACTATTTGGTTCGTATCATGCGTGCGCACTTCAGAGTATACGAGCAAGCTTATGCACCGGGTGAACGAAAAGAAGGAAGCGGAAGCAACTATGTTTACTATCCAAACGCATCAATTAGCAGAATATGCAGCATAGGTAGGCTCCCGCTATCAGAGAATACAGCTACATGGGAACTATCTGCAAGGATTCGTTCTTTCAACACCCAATAACATGACTAGCTTTACCACGCGACATGAGGAAAACAACACGTCCAATATTACATTGGTGGCATGTAAACTATTGCATTGGTAGCATGAGCATGCAGACTAGTTATTTGGCTCCGGACTAGGTAAAATATAGCACGCTTTTAGCAAGAAGATGGATCCGTCCCGACAGCGCATCCGCCAATCCGTCTCTGAACCGGCGAGTAGCGAAGAATACCGAGCGCCAACATCGACAGAGACCAAGCCCAGGCGTTCGGCAGACGGGATGGCCACTACTCCGTCTTCAGCACCGGGCCGGACCGGTCTGCCAGTCGTCCTGACGGACCGGGCCGGACCGGTCTGCCAGTCGTCTTCACGGACCGGGCCGGACCGGTCTGCCAGTCGTCCTCACGGACCGGGCCGGACCGGTCTGCCAGTCGTCCTCACGGACCGGGCCGGACCGGTCTGCCAGTCGTCCTCACGGACCGGGCCGGACCGGTCTGCCAGTCGTCTTCACGGACCGGGCCGGACCGGACCGGACCGGACCGGTCTGCCAGTCGTCTTCACGGACCGGACCGGGCCGGACCGGACCGCCGGACCGGACCGGACCGGTCTGCCAGTCGTCTTCACGGACCGGACCGGGCCGGACCGGACCGGGCCGGACCGGTCTGCCAGTCGTCCTCACGGACCGGGCCGGACCGGTCTGCCAGTCGTCCTCAGCTGTCGGCGACGCGCTAGGGCCGCGCAGATAGCCCGGCCGACTACTCGCCGTCTTCTAGTGGCTAATCTACCCTCCTAGCTGTCCAGCTCCCGTCGACTGGAAGGTGCTGCGCCTCCCGGCCGGGCTGCTGGAGCTTCACACCGTCCGGCGCGTGCCGGCGGAGACCGACTCGGCGAAGGGTCGGGCCGACAGACCGCGGCCGGGTCGGGGCGTGCCCTGGAAGCGCGGCTCTAGCAGAAGCCGACCATCAGGCCGTCGGCCAGCCGGCAGATGGCCGTGACCGAGGCGCCGGGCAGGCGGAGTCGGCGCGGCAGCGGCACCTGGCCGGCCGCCGGCCGCCACCTGACTACAGGGCGCGCCACCATCGCCGACGGCGGACACTTCTGTCGCAGCTGCGGCCGAACCATGGCGCGTCGGCACGGCTCCGGGGGCGGGGACGCTGTCGGCAGGGCGGCGATCACGACGGCCCGTGGTGGGTCACACGTCACACGTCACACGTCACAAGCAACACGTCACACGTCACATGCCACACGTCACACGTCACATTCCGCACGCCACATGTCACACGTCACATGTCACATGTCACACGTCACACGCCACATGTCACACGTCACACGTCACACGTCACACGTCACATTCCACACGCCACATGTCACACGTCGCACGTCACATGTCAGACATCACATGCCAGACTTCACAGTCCACACCTCGCACATCACACGTCACACGTCACACATCACACGTCACGTCACACGTCACACCTCGCACGTCACACGCCACACGTTACACGTAACACGTCACACCTCACGCTGCCACTTTGGCGAGCAGCAGCCCGCGGGTGACCGAGGACGGCGGGGAAGCCACATGTGAAAGGTCGCCGGTGGCAGGTGAAGGGTCACAAGTGAAGGGTCACGGTGACGGACCACGGGCCGCCAGTGGCGGATGGTAAGGCGAGGGCTACAGGTCAGGTCGAGGCGAGCCGAACTTCCTGTTTGCGATAGCTGGGATTTAGTAACCGCATCAATACACGTCAGACAATGTGGGCGCTGGGAAGGTGTGGGTGTGCGGCGTAGTGATAGGGTGATTGAGTTAACGGGACGATGTAGGCGTCAACACAGAGGTAATGGAATGAAAATTACATTTTCCAAGTAGGCCCACATGCCAGGTAAGCAGAGATCCGCTTAATAGAAAACAGCGCTCCGTTTCCCTATCGTGCATACAGCTGAAATTCCCTGGCAAAGTTGATTCACCGGGGAAACCAATATCGAGGTTGACTAGCTTCCGGCTCGGGCACCACCGAAAGTATATAAAAAGTGAGTGCTTCCCGTGCTTTTTAGGTGGGAGAAAACAGATACAATATCATGTAACATATCCATGCACGTGCTGGAGTAGGAATGAAGTGGTTTGAAGACTAGACCCCACATCTCTTGGCAACTGTGTAGCCTTCCTGACAGTGACGTGGATTAGGAACCACAGGCAATTTTCACGTCTCTTTACACGGAAAACTCATAGCCTGATGTTAATGCTCAACCAACTGCCCATCTGTCCCTCAGCCCATTCCTGCGCCACCATATGCCAATGGGCAATTTTGGAGGCCATCGCACGCTAGCTTTCATATACGTTAAAATAGAGAGCAGAATGCGATAACCATTAATCAACGTGAGTTGCATAGAAATAATAGACTTAAACAATTGATTTAACCGCACGCAATGTTTCGGGTGTTCCCATGTTCCGTAGGTGTAGCTGTAACTGTAGCTGTATCTGTCCCCCAGGGGTCAGTACTGGGACCACTACTGTTCATTATATTTGTAAATAACATTGAAAGTGGCCTAAGCAGTAAGGTTTTGAAAGTTGCGGATGATTTGGAAGTCTTTAGGGTAATAACAGGTCAAAACGTGCATATCTCGCTGCAAAAAGACCTAGACGAACTTGTGAAGTGGTCCGAAGAATGGCAAATGAAATTTAACTTTGATAAGTGCAAAATCATGCATGTGGGTAAGCAGCATATGTAGGCTCCATAATTGATGGGCGGCCAAGTACTATCAATGACTCAACAGGAGGAGGATTTAGGTTTTATTATAAACACAAAATTGGGGGCATCAGAAAAGACCAAGGAAGCCAGGAAGAAGGCATTGAGAATGCTTGGGGAAATAAGTAGGAATGTATCATACAGAAGTGAGGATATGTCAGGCCACATTTGGAATACTGCATCCAAGCTTGGTCTCCTAGCTAGGAAAAAGAGTGTTGGCTTTTAGAGAGAGTACAAAAGAGGGCTACAAAAATGGTTAATGGTATAAGCAACCTGGCATATGAGGAAAGGTTGAAGAAATTGAATATGCTTTCACTTAGATATAGAAGGCTGAGAGGAGATCTCATCGAGGTCTTTAAATTTGTCCATGGTCTGGAGAGGGGATATCTTGGGGAAATGTTTGAATTTAACAGAAATGATGCAATTAGAGGTCATCACTTCAAAATTAAAGTTAACCAAAGCAGAACAAGGTTAAGACAGTCTTTCTTCACCAACAGGGTAGTAAAACACTGGAACCAGCTGCCAGAAACTATTGTAAGTAGCAGCACATTGAACGTCTTTAAAAGCAGCATAGACAATTATTATAAGAATAGAGGGCCTGTTTTTCAGTATAACGGGGAGGGCTGATCGACGGATTTGGTGGGCAACTGGTTGAGTGTACACAGTGCAACCAAGAAGGGCCCTTGTGGCTCATAGTTGCACTAATCTTTTATGTTTTTATATCTTTATGTAACTGTAACTGTATCTCTGTGACTGCAACTATAGCTCTGTGACTGTAACTGTAGCTCTGTGACTGTGACTGTAGCTCTGTGACTGCAACTGTAGCTCTGTGACTGTAACTGTAGCTCTGTGACTGCAACTGTAGCTCTGTGACTGTAACTGTAGCTCTGTGACTGTGACTGTAGCTCTGTGACTGCAACTGTAGCTCTGTGACTGTAACTGTAGCTCTGTGACTGTGACTGTGACTGTGACTGTGACTGTGACTGTGACTGTGACTATGACTATGACTATGACTATGACTGTGACTGTGACTGTGACTGTGACTGTCGCTGTCGCTGTCGCTGTCGCTGTCACTGTCGCTGCCGCTGACGCTGTCGCTGTCGCTGTCGCTGACGCTGTCATTGTAACTGTAACTGTGAGTATAGCTGTGCCGTAATTGTAATTGCGATGGTGGCCAGGACAGCTGACTACTGCAGCTTTGGCCTGGTCTGAGCCGGTGTATATGCAGGACGCGGGCGCAGACATTCTCCATTGACCAATCAACTCTGAAAGGCCGACAGTCGCCCCGGGTGTCTGAGCCCACGAGCAAGCTCCAAACTTCCTCGTCTGCCACGTGGTGTCAATACTGCAAATCTATTCACTCCATCACCGATTTGTCTGCTTATAGAAAATCCGACCCATGATTTTCGCACAGTAGAGGCTGCCTGCGAAGGCAGATAAGGCAGCAGTGCTGTCAGGACTGAGCATGCGCTATGTGGGAACATCAAGAGACCTGACACGGTCGTGTTACTCCCACGACCCGCCAAGTTCGCCCACACGAGAAGCCCTTCAACGGAGAGAGACTCAGGAAAACAATGCTGAGGAGTATCCACCGGAGTCTGTTCTTGCTGGAGATGTCGGAGATACCCTCCGGTGAGGAAGCTGGTGAGTTTGTGGAAAGGGAACAGCTAGCTTTGCTCTTGATGGTCGGGAGCTAGTAAGGCTGCAAGTTGAGAGACTAGGGAAAATGTGCACCAGAATCCCACGCTCGAAATCTTGATTATTTTCATTATTTTTCAAACCGCAATGTTTGGAATCTTCAATCTTCTGAATCTTTCGACAGAGTTGCCAACTTGGAACATTCATTCATCTTAATCCTTCTTACGCCTTAACGACTCTGAATGTTAAACTTGTTAAATATTTCGGCACAATGTTCAGCATTAGATCTTAAATTTTGAAATCCTGAGACTCCAAAGGTTCCAAACTCCATATGGTCCATATGGAGTTTGGCACTGCTTATGAAATTGCAGTGCCAAACCCTGCAAAAGCCAAATTCATATTTTTGGCTTTTGGCACTGCTTATGAGTGTGCCTAAAAGGTGGTGTATGTGGAAACTACAATTTCTCAAAGATGCTCCCGAAGGTTACTTCCAAGCCTGATCCCTTACTAAGGATTCTCAGCTACGTTTGTCACTGACAGCACCGAAGACCCAATGTCGTTGTCCACGTTGGACCCCAGCAAGCAATATCTAGAACAAGGTCAGCATAAAATTGCACACTAACTATTTGTAGCTACACACGTTGCAACAAAACCGCTAATCCACAAGCTTGCTGCCTCTCGCTGGAGGAAAATAACTAGTTGACTCCGCCATCGAATTCACAGCACGCCTGAATGCCACTGGGCCTCCACACGAACAGCAGTCCACTTCAACTTCTTCAGGTGAGCGGACCCGTTGCTCCACATGAGCTGGCCATTTCAGCACGCATGTGTGTCGGAACGGTTCGCTGGCGTGCAAGGAACAGTGCAGCTGGACCCGACCATGCTACAGCCGAAACAGGCTGGCCGAACCCGACCATGCTACAGCCGAAACAGGCTGGCCGAACCCGTCCATGCTATTACCGCCGGCGAACGCGAATATTCAGCTGCGACCTAAATAACGCTGGAGGCTACACTTGCGTTTTCCGCATAAACACCTGTACCAACTAATCCGCGGAGAGTCCATGGGTTTTTCAGGTATGTAAAGCTAACCGTTGTCGATGCTACACTTGCAATATTTCAGCTTCGCACACCGCGCGCCTCTGCAATATTAACATTAACGACAATTTTCTGGATCAACAAAAATGCTGAGCCTGCACTAGCCGGGAGCGATTTCATCAGGCTCCAGAGGATCTCATCAGTGCAGTTCTTCTGATGGTATTGATGTGGTCTTGACAGCTTACTAGTGATGCCGCGCGTTTCAGACACTCTGACAGGTCACGTGTACAAATGGACCGGTTGCCATGCAACCAAGAAAACAACTAACAAGATCCGGTGTACGCTCTGCTGACAGCTTTTCCTGCTCACGCTGTTGTCGGGTACCTCCAATCTATGTCCCACTGAGTGCGTAGTGAATGGTGCCCCGGGACGATATCGAACAGACAGCAATCGGTGCCGACACGTACACGGACACGAACACGAACACGAACACGAACACGAACACGAGACACGAACACGAGCACGAGCACGAGCACGAGCACGAGCACGAACACGAACACGAATGCGAATACGAATACAAATACGAATAAGACTGCGAATACCCCTACGACTACAACTACGACCATGAATATTACTACAACCATGACTATAACCATGACCATGACTATGACTGTAACCATGGCTTTGACTATAACCAATACCGACACGAATACGAGCAGGCAGTCGGCGGCCAGCGACTGTGTCGCCGAGACAGTTCATGCAGATCGATAGCGTGCGAACGTTTCGTGGAAGCGCGCGAAGCAGATGGCGACTGGACAACACCGATGGTGTAGCAAAACACCCGGAAACGCTGCACCAACACCAAGACGGTGTCCTAGCAACGCTGGTGACGTGACAAAACATCCGGACACGCTGCGCCAACACCAAGACGGTGTCGTAACAACACTGGTGACGTAGCAGAGCATTCCGGACACGCTGCACCAACACCACGACGGAGTCGTAACAACACTGGTGACGTAGCAGAGCATCCCGGACACGCTGCACCAACACCACGACGGTGTCGTAACAACACTGGTGACGTAGCAGAGCATCCCGGACACGCTGCGCCAACACCAAGACGGTATCGTAGCAACACTGGTGACGTAGCAGAGCATCCCGGACACGCTGCGCCAACACCAAGACGGTGTCGTAACAACACTGGTGACGTAGCAGAGCATTCCGGACACGCTGCGCCAAGAGCAAACGTAGGGACATCATAGTCAGTGAGGGAGGGAAAGGTCACCAAAGCCTATTTAGTGTCACATCTTGGAGTTCCAAGGTCTATGGCACGTATATTATCTAAAGACACCAGTGCTTACAGGTATTTGCGTGGGAGAGCAAATGTCAGCCACTAAGTGGCTTTAGCTTGCTTGAGTTTGGAAGGAGGGGCAGGACATCCGGTGATGACATTCTAGAAGACCGCAAATAATGCGAAATGATAATGAATGCATCGGGTACCAATGAAGCTGTCCAGCATATATTAGTTTACCTTCTTCTGTATCTGAGAAAGCACCGGGTGGGAAGTCTGGAACCAGGCACTGTGCGACGTGAATGTATTCTTGAATAATTTTTGACGGACACACCAATGATAGAAAACTACGTCGGGCAGTTTCTACTCTACTTTCACCCGAACCATTTACTTGCATTGGCCAACCGATCTACAGCCTTCATTCCGCCCAGGGCTCGTCTTCTTAATTCTTCCTAATCCTTCCACGACACGTGCCCCATGATCCATGAATCCTTACATCGTTTGGGCCACTGATGCACAGGCACATCATGATTCATCTCCGCCCTGCGGCCCACATCGATGGTCCAACCTGGCAATGCTACATGAAGCACATGTCTAAAGATCCGTAGCGTGACCTTTGCTCGATAGTGCCATCGGTTTAAGTGGATATGTTTGATGCCGGCATCGGACCATCCAGTCACTTGGGCTAAAAGCTTCGATAGAGCAGTGGAATGCACCAATTATGCGACGAACCTGTGACATGAGCATGAGCATAGAGCGGATTTGCAAGCAATATTTTGGGCTGTGACTGCCCCCTTGCTCGCGTAATGAGCGCAGCGCTCCAGCACCACATACGTTCCGCACTCCTGCCTACTACGAACATGACTTTTAGGCTTCATTAATATGTCAAAAGTTGGAAGTCTGAGTGCATCACAGATCCCGCAAGATGCATGGATGCTGTCAAGCTGGTATCGGTTAACGCTTACCAGAAATGTTTGACGGCAATCCGTCTCGTGTTTGCGACTCCTTCCGCCCAGGGGCTCATCTGAGAGGTGTTGGGTGTGGGGGCGGCCAGTGGCTATATCGAGGGGCACATCGACACCGCCCAGTTGACCCCAGGCTCCCACAGTAATGCTAAAGCAATAGGAAGTTACCGTGACTGAGGGGTCGTGACCCTCGCAGTTAGCATGCTAGACGAGTCCCTGCTTCCAACATGACTGTACCGTGAGCAAATGTAATGCAAAATCGCAGAAACCAATCAGCGATCTGTCACAACACATCTGCTTTGTTCTAAGTAAATATTGCACCGCAATACAATACAGCATCACGTGCACGCCCAATGACGCAGAGGAAGCTGATCTGAGTCTGCTCTACGGTACTGGTATTGCAGTACTGGTCTGCGGCTAAGCACGCCCATCTCTATCCAGCTTCCCACCTAAATTTAGAGAAAAACATGATGCTATTCTAAAGCACGCAGCCACCCACTGATCTCCAGTTTTCGTGTACGTGCAGATCACAGTTGCACCATCACCTAACTCGACCAGACCGCGGAGCTTCTCCCAGTACCACTGCATGCGACACAGCGCCGACATAGCGTACCTGCCCGGCTGTCTGTCAGTCAGCGCACGACACCCACCCCCGCTCACCTGCTGGTCGGGCAGCACAGCTCCGAGTGGGAGCGCACCCGCCGCCAGCTGGTCCCACCCCACCGCCGCACGGCCAATCGATGAACTGAGCCGTCGGAGCGGCCGCCACAAGTGTCAAAGTCGCCTGGCGCGCCGCCGCGTGACGCAGCAGAGCCGGCCTTGCCGCCTACTGCGTCAGAGTCAGATTTCCCGTCCGCAGATCGATAGGTGGCCGAGTGACTGAGGGCGCATGTGGGTCACATGCGGACGCATAAAAGTGCGTGAGGTGACGAGACGAGGTCGACGAAACGCCCCGCCCACCACAAATAGCCGCCCAGGCGGCTGCTGCGCGGCGACCGAGTCGCCGGGGGCGCCCCGGGCCAGGTCGAGGTCAGGTCGAGGCCAGACCGGGCGTCGGTAGCGACCGCTGTCGGCTGGCTGGTCCGACCGTGACGGTGCCCGTGACGTGACGTGACGGTGTGGCATTGTAACCACCGGGACGTGCTTGACCGCCATCCGACTCGGCTGGGCCTGCGCCACAAACAAGGGCGGGCCGTGCGGCCGCGGGCGCACACCAATGCGTGGGTGTGGGAGGGACAGCGAGCCTGGACTCTTGTCTTGGTGAGGTGGAATGGGGAGGCACTGGTAAGTGGCCTTCCCCACACATTTCTCCAGTCCCCTGAAAGGAAAACATTCAGGAGGAGACGACGATTATTATTATTTTGCATTATATATATATTGTTGTTGTTTGTTATTGGTTTTACGACACATCGACCATTGAATCATGTAGCGTCCCCAATCTCTCACGCCGATTGGTCGCGGGCGGAGAGTAGCGACAAGTGAGACTCGAACTCACAACCTTTCGATTGTGAGACGAGCAACTTACCCCTAGGCTACTCGTCCCCGATATATATATATATATATATATATATATATATATATATATATATATATATAATATGCATATACATATACATTATATACATATACATAATATATATATATATATATATATATATATATATATATATATATATATATATATATATATATATGTATATATGCATATACATATTTATATATATATATGCATATATAACACACTGAAATACAAAGTATGGAAAAATAACCTTATATTATTTGCAATTGATCACTGAGGCTCAGTCAGGGGGGAAATTCGAAGAGTATCTCCCCACTTTCCCACCGTCAATAATCAGCAGCTTTGGTGCGGGTTATGCTTGATATGAACCTGACTCCTTTCGACAGAGCCTCCTTCCATATATCGCCAGGAGCGGCCAAGGTGTGCCGTGCCGTGCCGTGTCGTGTCGTGACGTGACGTGACGTGGCGTGCCAGGCCGTACCGGGCCGGGCCGGGCCTGCCGTGCCGTGCCGTGCTGTGCCGTGCCGTGCCGTGTCGTGCCGTGCCGTAACGTGACCTGACGATCTGAGCACCGGCCGCGCGTTTGCACCCCCACCCCCTCGAGAGTCGTGTCGCAGCAGCTGCGCCGCCATTAGTCACGCACGTGCCGCCGACGGCGACCGGCCCACCTCTCAACCCAGAGACAGATGGCACACTGGTCACTGGTGGTGGTGGGCCAGCAGTGGACGGTGTCGACGGCGACCGGCCCACCTCCCAACCCAGAGACAGATGGCACACTGGTCACTGGTGGTGGGTCAGCAGTTCCTGGCACACTGGTCACTTGGTGGTGGGTCACCGACCGCCACCTCCCCCAAGATAAATGGCACACTGGTCACTGGTGGTGGGTCAATACTGGCACACTGGTCACTGGTGGTGGGGGTCAGCAGTGAACGGTGTCGACGGCGACCGGCCCACCTCCCATCCCAGAGATAAATGGCACACTGGTCACTGGTGGTGGGTCAGCAGTTACTGGCACACTGGTCACTGGTGGTGGTGGGTCAGCAGTGAACGGTGTCGACGGCGACCGGCCCACCTCTCAACCCAGAGACAGATGACACACTGGTCACTGGTGGTGGGTCAGCAGTCACCGGCACACTGGTCACTGGTGGTGGGTCAGCAGTGGACGGTGTCGACGGCGACCGGTCCCACCTCAGGGGTCAGCAGTATGGCACACTGGTCACTGGTGGTGGGTCAGCAGTCACTGGCACACTAGTTACTGGTGGTGGGCCAGCAGTGGACGGTGTCGACGGCGACCGGTCCACCTCCCACCCCAGAGACAGATGGCACACTGGTCACTGGTGGTGGGTCAGCAGTCACTGGCACACTGGTCACTGGTGGTGGGTCAGCAGTCACTGGCACACTGGTCACTGGTGGTGGGTCAGCAGTCACTGGCACACTGGTCACTGGTGGTGGGTCAGCAGTCACTGGCACACTGGTCACTGGTGGTGAGTCAGCAGTGGACGGTGTCGACGACCATACTGCTCCTTCCGTGTTCCACATGCTACGCCCATCAGCTGCATAGCGTCGCACTGAACACGTTAGCTGCTAGTGGCCGGCCCCCTGACGGCGCGATAACGCGCCCAGAAGTCTGACAGGGGCGGCCACAGCATCGGCGGGCCCCAGGCAGGCGCAGCCCTGGGCGTGTGTCTGGCGCATGGAGAAACGGTGCCCCTCCAGGACGTTCAAGTGTCAGCGGCGGAAGGACACACCTTGACACCCCGTCCCTTGAATCTTCCAACCGAAGGTGCCCCTCTGAGTAGAAAAGGCACCACTCCGGGTACAAAAGGCACCCCTGCATGGCGATCGAGCGACCCGCCCATCCCGCTCCGCTTAGGAAAAAAAAATTCATCGAGTTCAGTTCCTGGTCGAAATGGCGCTCGTCCCATAAAGTGCCCGCCACCCTATCAAAACTCCTTGATCTGCTCCTGGGACATACGGATAAAATGTCCAGTGAGATGATGGTTTTGCATGCTTCCTTGCATTGGAATCGCCACATATTTTTAATAAGAGGCCGGGGGTGTTCTGTCGATTGTTCATGCAACGCCATAGACGTGACTCTAAATTTCACGAAACGCGGTGGGACTCGTCCCCTCCGGCCCCCATCACCGCCGTATCGGTGCCCATGCTGCTTTGCTTGCTGTGAGGACTGAAGAATTCCAAAAAAAAGGAATATCCCAAGCTCATCGGTCGATGAGCCACAAGCACGGTGCTGGCACAGTGCCACAGTGCAGTGTCACTGCCAATGACAAATATGGCACTGTGTAGATGTGCCAGGCAGTCCCAGAATGTACCTGATCGGAAGTTATCTCCGTTGCTGTACTGGCATCAACACATGTAACATGGAGAGGTTGCTCCAAACCATAGCACAGCTTTGGTTTTTCCCGAGGTAGTTATTTGGATGAGGGGTTTAAACTTATCCGTGTATACGCACCTTACAATGGATAAATACGTACGCCAAGTGAAATCACATGTACTTTACTTGTACTGTAGCATCATGGTCATTTAGTACATTTAATATTGTGTTCATACGCAGGGTCACTACTGCTGCCTTCTCCCCAGTTTTCAGCAGACCTTTTGGGACAGTTTTCATATGAATACGGATGATTTGCTGACGTTTAGGCAGATGCGACTAACACCTGAAAGGTGTGACACAGACGTTCGCAAACCTCACACATTCTTTATTGTCACGTATATAAACGGCACACGATAGCCACAACACAACCCATGATGACGTAGCGTTGCGCCAGCCGTACCATTATGACGTCTCAAAATCCCCCTTTTTTATCGCTTCCACACAGAATCCCTGAAAGCGCGCATGTTTATAGGCACATTTTGATTGGTCCAGTTTTAGAAAGCCATTTGGTCGGTGTTTGCTGCGGTGGCTTTATGGAGCAGAGTCCTATGCTATGCAGAGCTTGGTGCGTGGACTTTGGCTTCACTGCCCGATCTGATAATTGTAGATGAACCGCAGAATTTTAACCGAAGTTGAACGTGTCGTCAATGCACCGACACGACCGTTCCCCAGTCCTCGACACCACCGGCCAGTTGTCAGCTGACCCTACCAATCGAGAGCTGTGCCAACATCAGACACGAGACTCAAATCCTGGTCATGCCAGGACATCGGAAGCAGACGGCGGAAAACGGGCCTGTTTGCCTGTGTTCAATTGGAGACGGGCAGCGTACGGCTGCGACTGAAATTGCCAATCAGCTACACCGATGCCCAGCTTGCACAATGCCTCCACACGAAATATTGTGTACCGATAGTGTGCGAGTGCAACACCGGCATCGCTCCTGCGCAATTGCACTCGCAGCTATGAACCTTGGCTATTCCGGCGAGCGAGTCCGTTTAATATTGCAAGCTTTCGCCTTTGATTTTCCACGGCGCCACTGTGCTACGGCTTTTCCTGTTTCAAAAGTTTTGCGTTCAAATGGATGGGTCCGATGTCATCGCAGAGAAATGGAAGTGCTGTATTTCTGAGAGTCTCCTTGTATTGATATTTCGCTAAATTCGCTCCAGAGTCTGTTCGAAGCATTTACCGAGAAGCCTGTGGCTGGCAGTAGTACGTCGTAGCCGGCGTCCTGGACTGACAGCGAAATATAAGGCCTTCGCCAGACCAGGCTTATCCGACCTGACAGCTTTCCCGCCAGACTTACCTGATTTGGCAGCTTCCCAGCCTGGCTTACCTGATTTGGCAGCTTCCCACCTCCAACAGGATGTGACATCTGGAAACAAGACTGTGTTAGACATTGAACTACAAGGTCCGTAAGGGCAGCGCAAAACTACAATAAAACTATGGAACCACACCGGCCTTTTCACCTTAACCATTGTCTAGCACAGCGTGCAATGGTGTACATAGATAACGTGGTGATGTAGGGTCCTATTGAGGTAGTGTTCAGTCGATGGGGAATTTGTCTTTCATTTTTGAAAATGTGTCGAAGCTTTTAATATGAATATAGGGATGGGCAGAGGTGGTGTGTGTGTGTGTTTGTGTGTGTGTGCGTGTGCGTGTGGTGTGCGTGTGTGTGTGTGTGTGTGTGTGTGTGTGTGTGTGTGGTGTGCGTGCGTGCGTGCGTGCGTGCGTGCGTGCGTGCGTGCGTGCGTGTGCGTGTGCGTGTGTGTGTGCGTGTGCGTGTGCGTGTGCGTTGGTGTGCGTGTGTGTGTGCGTTGTGTGTGCGTGTGGTCGTGTGTGTGTGTGTGCGTTGGTGTGTGTGTGTTGTGTGTGTGTGTGTGTGTGTGTGTGTGTGTGTGTGTGTGTGTGTGTGTGTGTGTGTGTGTGTGTGTGTGTGTGTGTGTGTGTGTGTGTGTTTGTGTGTGTGTGTGTGTTTGTGTGTGTGTGTGTGTTCGTTGAGTTTGACCAGTGTTGTGTGGAGGCATCAGTGTAGCCGTGGGTTAGGGTGTGAGGAACATCGTAGATGGGGAAGTAGAAGAAAAAGGATTAACAAAGTTGACTTGTTGAAAGGTGTTTGAGTAGAGGTGGGACCGTCTTGCAGATAACAGAGAAGGGCTGGGCAGAGCTGAGTTGAGCTGTCCTAGAGATGAGGCGGTAGATCTGGTCGGAAGCTGAAGATGATGCAGTAGGGAAGAGTGAAGGGAAGAGTTGCCGGTCCGGATGGTGCTAATTTGGGGAATGGGGTGTAGTAGTAGAACAAGAGCATGAGGAACATGAAGAACAAACAGACGTGTAACACTTCGGTGATGACGTTTTTCTCTTTTCATCGTATCTTTTATATTTTGTATCAGTATTTTGTTCATTTTAAAAATATCCTGTCATTTTCCCCCGTTTCCTTCGTTTCATTATGTTTCCATAGTTGTTTGTGTATGTGTGTGATAGAGAGAAAGTGGAAGATATGTTCGTGTAATGTTGGATGTTCACCGTTCAGAAGAGTGCTGAGGTTTAGCGGGATGTTGTTTGCGGTGCAGTAGTTTCTGATGTTTTCTTTGGTTAGTGCATTTGGTGCAGTATATAAGTATGTGTTTGCTTGTAAGTGTCCGGTGACATGTTGTGTATTGTGGTGTTTACACACACACACACAATGTACACATGTACACATGCACAAATGTATGCATGTCTACATATACACACGTACACATGTTTACACACATGTTTACAAATGTGACAAATGCTTGCACATGTTTACACATGTTTGTACATGTTTGCATATAATTACAAAATGCTTACACGTGCTTACGTACGTACGCATGCACGCACACCTGTAGCTCATAGACACTCGTCTCTCTCTCTCTCTCTCTCTCTCTCTCTCTCTCTCTCTCTCCTCTCTCTCTTCTCTCTCTCTCTTCCTCTCTGCCTTCTGCTCTCTCTCCTCTCTGCTCTCTCTCCTCTCTGCTTCTCTCTCTCTCCTCTCTCTCTCTCTCTCTCTCTGTCTCTCTGTCTCTCTGCTCTCTCTTCTGTTTTTTTTCTTTTTTTTTTTTTTTTTTTTTTTTTTCTCTCTCTCCTCTCGCTCTCTCGCTCTCGCTCTCGCTCTCTCTCTCTCTCTCTCTCTCTCTCTCGCTCTCGCTCTCGCTCTCGCTCTCGCTCTCTCTCTCTCTCTCTCTCTCTCTCTCTCTCTCTCTCTCTCTCTCTCTCTCTCTCTCTCTCTCTCTCTCTCTCTCTCTCTCTCTCTCTCTCTCTCTCTCTCTCTCTCTCTCTCTCTCTCTCTCTCTCTCTCTCTCTCTCTCTCTCCACACACCCAGGCGCGCACATGCACTTACCCACCCTCCTCCCACACACACATACAAGCACCGGTGAAAGCACATATCAATCACTATGTGATGCATTAGCCGAGTGTGCCTACAGGGGGTGGCTGACGGTATCATGGATCGTGAGCTAATGCGTATGTCAACAATTTATTTGCATCTTGAGGTGGGCTTATATTGCGTGCATGTGCGTACATGTGTGTGTGTGTGTGTATGTATGTATCTTGCATGCATGCACATAATGGTATAATGGAAGCGGGTGTCGCTGTGCTTAATCTCAAGGTAGACTGGACGTGCTTCTTAGTTTCCTTATCCGAAGCAAAAGTGGCTGCTGTTGACTAAGGTCCTTGGACGAAGTTTATCCAGCGTTAGCTTGGCTTTAGGTTGCGTTTCGTGGTCCCCTGTGAATGTCGTCGAGGGACCCTTTTTCTCGAATGAAGTGTGTTGGAAAAAATCAAAATTAAATTAATTAAAAGCACCATAAATTCACACGTTTTGCAATTGTGAGAAAAAAAACGTTTTTAGCCAATTTCATTGGGTGGCAAAGGCCTATCCACACAGTGATTTGAAGCGAAGTCGTAGGGGCCTCTCCATAGTCAACAAAACTTTAAAACTCATAATTTGTCCTATTTGAGAAAAAAATTTCAAACGGATTTCGGTTGGTTGGTCATGGTTGGTTTTCTCCAAAGAAGTGTGTTGGATAAATCATCTTGATAAAATAATTTCTTACAATTGAGAAACAACGGGCGTTTTTGACAACTTTAATCCGGAAATAGTTTCCCAACACACTTTTTTGGACAAGATCAACCACGCTACATGTCAATCAAAAGCAATCACTGACCCAAATACGTTTTAGTAATCCGTTGTGAGTTTTTCCCATAGGCAATATTACGTCATGTTAAAACTGCATTGTCTATCGGGAGGCCCTTACAATTTTGTTTCAAAATCACGGTGTGGATAGGCCTTTTCCATCCTAATCAAATTGGCTGAAGACGCTTTTCCTTACAATTGAAAAACTGGCGTATTTTAAAGGAAATTTAAGTTGGAATTTTTTTCCAACACAATTCTTTGGAGAAAATCAACGATGACACATGTAAATCAAAAGCATTCGTTAACCTAAATACGTTTGCGATGTCGGTTATGAAATGTTTCCCATTAAAAATTGTTATTTTTAAATTGTATTGTTTTTGGGCATTGTCATGTATATGTTGTCATGTATATGTTAAATTGTCATGTATATGTTGACCCTACGATTTCGCTTCAAATCACTGTGTGGATCGGCCTTCGCCACCCAATCAAATTGGCTGGAGACGTTTTCCTTATAATTTAAAAACAACGGGTGCTATTAAGAAATTTAAGTTGGAAGTTTTTCCGAACGAAATTATTGAAAGGAAACCAAACCTACCGTGCACCAATCAACACTTCACTGATTGGACCTTGACAGACACTTGGCGGATCCTTGATTGGAGGAGCCTTCGAATACTAGAGAACGTGCTGCTGAATATGCTGCGAATATGCTGCGAATATGCTGCCAAATCTGCTGTGGATGTGCTGCTGAATATGCTGCCAACTTACACTGCATGAAATCCGGTGACTCAGAAATGATGGAAATAATTTATGTCCTGTACATGACAATTAAATTTGTTACTAATCATTTTACTTTGAATAATTACAGGCAAGTAAACCCTAATTGCGTCACTGTGGAGTGGGATACAGGGCTGGGTCCGCGCCAGAAGTTGACCTCCCCAAACAAGTACGCCAGATCCGCAAGTAACGCTATATTATACCAATTAGGTAAGAGAAGGAAATCCTACTTAGTGAAAATTCCTAAGAGGAAGCTGTATCCCCCCTCTACCGCCCTTATGATCTAAAAATTGCACTGGATCAAACGATAAATTTGCAGATCTTCATGACACAAGACCGAATTCTTTGGCACGCTTTATGCGCTCGTAGTTTTCTCTGTTTAATCGAATTTTGGGGGGTCGTCGGCACTAAAGAAAATCCTGGCTGCTCCATTGGTTCACTAGTCCTAAGGGGCCATCAGTGATAACTCGGGAATTGCAGACATCAATGCCGCTAATACTCCAATCAGTGCCGATTGCGACCATTTGGCTCGAAGCTGAGCAGGGGAACGAGCGGCCGGCTGCCGCCGACACGCGCCATCGATGACGTCCGTCGATGGTAGCCGCCACCGGCAACCAGCGGCGGGCGAGACCAAGGTCATCGGCGGACGGCAGCGGCCGGGAGCCGACTATTGAGTCGATGCCTTTCACAGCCGACCGGCCCCCCACCCCCACCGCCCGGCCCGGATGCGGGAGGGGGCGGGGTGACGCAGCTGAGCCGTGGGCTGCCAGATCCTACTAGACACCAGATGCTGCAGCGGACCACGGCCGCATCAGGCAGTGATCCAGCAGTTGCTGCCGGCAGCTGACTGCCGCGGGCAGCTGACTGCCGCGGGCGGCTGTATGCAAGATAACTAGAGACAACGCTGTATGCTGTCACGTGGTCAGCTGGAGACTGGGCGGGCTCAGTGATGGAGCACAGCGGGCGCTGGGAGGCAGATCTCGCAGAGACGGTGCATGGCGAAATATCATGTACACGCGGTCAAGCGAGGTCAGAGTAACTGACTGCAGACAAGGTCAGACTGCGCGCTCCAGCGGGTACGCCTGGTTGGCTTTCGTTGGTTGAGTTTTAGGTCGCGTCCACCATGTTTGTTTATTTAGCGCCCATCCAGCGGGTACGCAACGCTTGGTCTAAACAGGCGGAATTTGCTGGGGACGTAGGCAGACACTGGGACATCAGTGAAGACAACAAAGCTGTCAAAGTTGTGGGAGCTCGACGCTCCGCTGCAGCTCCTTGGACTTTGGGTTGGGGAGGGCGCATTGCTCTTGGGAAAAGAGAAATGTCACGACCTTTAAGGATCGGCTATGGCGTTGATCTGTTAAGTACTCAGGCTACAGTCAGAACCAGGGAACACAGACAGCTTATAGGCAGTCTTGGTGTTTCGTGTTCCAAACGTACCTATCCGTTGAGTCAGGAGCATTCTCAAAACAGACAGTTTTGAAAGTTCTTACCTTGGAAGTCCTCTCGCGCCTCCCCTTATTCTATCATCTGAATCCCCATCTGGTCGTAACCAAAATGATCAATTTTTACCTGAAGCCGGTGGCGGCATGGACCCAAAATCGAAATAGAAAATTGGCACTTCGTTTTCTTGACCCCTTAAATCATTCCCAACATCTTGAATCATACCGGTTCTAGCCTATTACACAGAGCAAGTCTCGTGGGGTTTCCAGGATCGCAGCGGCCCCAGCTGCGGCGGCCGTCCGCGGGAGGAGGGTGCCGGCTGCGTCCGCGGCCGACTAGTCCAGTCCAGTGTCGCGAGACTCGTGGCGACGGCTCCTCTCAGCTCACCACGCCTGCCCGTGCCCAGAGAGGACACCGCCACCCTATCGACCGCTGCCCGGCCGGATACACGCCCGATACATCTGCAGGCTCGCCGCCGGGTAACCCCCTGACCTTGAACCACATCGGCGGGCCGTGGCCGCGCCGGGGCGCCCGAGGGCTTGCGCGCGGTCAGGCCTGCTGCCGGGTGGGGGCGGGGCTTGGCACGGCGCCAGCACCACCGGAAAATATGGACCGGTTGGGGCAGAGCGGAGGCGTTGTTCGACAGAGGGGCGGGGACGCGGGCGGGAGCGGTTCCGCGCAGGAAGCGGCGGCCGGACGTGCTACTGCCACCGGACACGTCTCGGTCAGTCAGGACAGTCCCGAGTGCGGAGTCGGCATCAGCGGTCTGACTGGATTACAGGACGCCTCCTCCGGAGGGAGGAGAGGACAGGCCGGGAGAGGCTGGCGGCCGGGTGGAATTGGCGCCACAATTTCGACGCCAATGCCAATATCTCGCCGTCGCGAGGCCGAGATATTGGCATATTGGAGTCTCATTTGCAGTTCTGGAGCGTGCCATGCATAACGCTCACCGACCCAACCGTAGCCCGGATTCGCCAAGAAGACACCCGATGTCAAATTCTACCAGGTCTGGCAATTTGGCAGGGAAATGGCAAAACAAAAGACCGTATCTCAACGATGAAAGCTTCTCCAGGGAAGCAGGAACTGGAAACATAACGCAATTGATTATGAAACCAAATGCAATGGTACTCTGAGCTGTGTCATTGTAAATTATGAGAACGGCAGTCGTGCAAAGAGACGCATCGCATCACTTTTGGAAGGGCAGGGAAATTGTTTGCATATCTAGTGCAAAGCACATATCTTCACAAAAACCATAGGGACAATTGCAAATGTGCTCGGAGTGGGGTAAACCGTGCCCAAAGGTTTCGTGGGGAGGAATGTAACTCATGGGAATTATGAGGCGCATTGCTATTCTTCCGAGACCAGGGCACAATGTCCCGTGGGTGAGATCCACCACCAACCAGCTTTTGCATGTCTAACAATTGGCATATGAAAACAACCGAATGGCATATAATGAGTAGTACGCTGTTTTACCCCAAGGTAAAATGCGACATATCAAACAGGTATAAGCTTCACGACAAATCGAAGGGACATCAAGCACAGCACATTTTGCAGAAAACCATTCCGCGTTTGGGCATCTCAGGGTTTCTGCTACCGCGATGACCAACGGTCTAACTCGAGCATCTGTTCGTGTCTGTATCGAAGACATTTTGGCGTCGGTGCTGGAGTCCTTCACCCCAGTACGGTGTCACGGTACGGTGTCACGGTACGGTGTCACGGTACGGTGTCACGGTACGGTGTCACGGTATGGTGACGATACGGTGACAATGTAGTGCGTGTCACAAACGATTATGTGCCTCCAAGAGGAACCGACAAGATCAAAAAGTGGCAAATGATGAAGAGGAGCGATACGATCAATATTGGCGATAGACTGTAAAGCAGACTAACAAGGCAGTCTTAAATTAATTGACTCAAACTTTGCGGCAACTGAACGCGTATCCCATTATGTGTTAGAAACGGTGAAAATACAGCCTATGAGAGGGATGATGCTGCCATGTGATGTCAGAGGTAATATCGCAAGAAAGGAGCGCTTAAAAATACCACATGGAATAACCAAAGAGATACAGTCTTCCTGATCCGACAGAGCCCTGTCCAAAACAATAGCGCTATCAACGTCGGTTTGGTAGGTGAAGCACGGTGTCGTCAGGCCGGAGAGATATGCAGGTGGATGGCTTTGGGGAACGTATTGCGTGGGTGCCAAACCGCATGGACGTCGCTACCTCTGGGCTCCCTTGGTCCGGACCCCACTTGGAGTCATTTTTTCTCTTCATTACCGCCTTAGACCTGTAACTCATCCATCCTTTTCGGGGTATGACCTCACCTAGGAACTGAAGATGGCGACTCCCTTGTTGGGGCCTTGTTAGGTTAATTATCTAAACACGACTGCAAAGATTACATGGAGGGAATATTTTGGTGGCTTTCAAATGTTGATCTACTCAAAATATTTGCAAACTTTAACGCCAAGCCTACCCTGGAGCGCGGTACATATTGAATTAAGCGTCGTTCAATCGCCTAAAATGTTGGCACACCTTTACACATGCAATGTGAAGAACTTGAGGTCACGTGACCTAAACCTTTAATAACTACATCGGGCCTAATCATCGACACGAAACCAAATCAAGTTTAAAGTGGCTCAAACCCAAACAATATTTGTGCAGTGTTCCATTACTGCTTAAACCCATACGTGTACATCTATGCGTTCACGTCCCAAACCACAATTTTCGCCGTTAAAGGTACGGGCCACATCACACAACTTCAAGTACAGATGACAGCAATAAGGTCTAACTGCCCCGTCTCGGTTATGACACATGTTTTCTTCATGAGTCACAGCGACCAGTCTCTATGTTGCACCCCGCTAAAAACCGATGCCTAACGACGCGAACAACTAGTCTATACCGCACGGCGGCAGAAATATCCCACCTGACAGAAATTCAGTGGAATAACTGTTGACGTATTCCACCGACGATAACTGCTGGTTTGCTACTAAGTGGTGACCACTAACTTCTTTCAAGTCGAAGTCCCCCTCTAGCGGTGAAATAAGTCGTAGCCGAAAGATGAGAGCACAAGGTGAAGTGTACCCAAGCGGCTAAGACCGCCTGGGCCTACATCTCCGAGGGAAGAATGTGTACCCATCAGCCCATGTCGTCCGACCATCGGCCCATGTCGTCCGACCATCGGCCCATGTCGTCCGACCACCGGCCCATGTCGTC
Organism: Imbricaverruca yamaguchii; assembly: GCA_034440575.1. Classification (NCBI taxonomy): domain Eukaryota; kingdom Metazoa; phylum Arthropoda; class Thecostraca; family Neoverrucidae; genus Imbricaverruca; species Imbricaverruca yamaguchii. The sequence continues at coordinate 337,741 of JAOTOL010001523.1, forward strand.
CGGCCATCACAACACGTCCAGCCCACTTACGCATTCTGTTTCGTCTGCAGCGCGCCGTCTGCCGCCTCGAGCGACTTGGTGCGAGGACTGGGCGCCACCTCCATGGAGCGCGGACGGGCCCTGGCGCCCGTGCCGCTCCGCAGGCCATCCGCATCAATGGAGCGCACCATGGAGCGCAGTCGGACGCCGCCGTCGGCCTCCTGCAGCGGCGGCTCTGGGCCGCGGCGGGCCGCGCGGCGAGCCGGCGGCCCAACCGAGTCCAGCAGCACGTCCAGCTGCCGGCTGCGATGTCGCTGCAGCGCCTCGTGCGCCGGCCGCAGCAGCGCCCGCCGCTCCTCGCGCAGCAGGAAGTGGCTCCGGTAGGCGGCGCCACGTTCGTCGGCCGGTCGCGGCGCGGCGCTAGCGTCGCCTCCGTCGAGCCGGCTCAGGCAGCGCGGCACCGAGCTGGAGCGGCGCAGGCCGCCGCCGCCGGGCCGCTCGCCGTCCAGCAGCCGCTCGAAGTTGCTGTCGACGACGGCGGCCGGCCGCTGGCCGTCGGGCCGCGGCTCGAGCGAGATGCGCGCGCTGTTGATGCACGCCTGCCGCACCAGACTGTGTCGCCGGCGCACGTCCACGCTGAGTGGCCGCTGCGCGCGCCGCAGCTCCACTTCCGGCCACCTTTGCTGCTCCATCAGCGCCACTCGAAACCTTATAGCGGTCGGGTGAGTGATCACAGCTCTGCTACGCTGTTATTGCCACGACACTAGAGTGTGTAATCACTGCTCTGCGGCGCTGTTATTGTCACGACGCTAATGTGTAATCACTGCTCTGAGGGGCAGTTATTGTCACGACGCTAGTGTGTAATCACCGCTCTGAGGGGCCGTTATTATCACGACACTAGTGTACAATCACTGCTCTGCGGGGCCGTTATTGTCACGACAATAGAGTGTGTAGTCGCCGTCCAGCCCTCGTCATCTCTGGGGCGCTCAGAAGTGCCAGGACCGCCACCAACAGTGTCCCGCCTAGCCAGCGCCAGATCACTCGCCCGCCGCCGGGTTCACCTTCCACGACGCCTGGCCGACCGCCACTCGAGTTCACCAGGGGAGCACCAGTCACCAGGGGAGCACCAGTCACCAGACCGGCCAGCGTGGTGTGACGATGTCGCTCCGCACGCCACACACGACCCGCCCGCACACACCACGCGATCCCAGTGCACGCGATGACGCAGCGGGTGGACGGTCCTCGACACGGAGACGCGATGGGCGACGACCGAACCTCAGCGGGGACACGGTCCTCGGCACGGACACGCGCTGCGCCCCGGCCGAACCTCAGCGGGTACACAGTCCTCGGCACGGACGCTCGCTGCGCCCCAGCCGAACCTCAGCGAGTGGACGGTCCTCGACACGGACGCGCGCTACGCCCCGGTCGGCCGGCACCGCTCTGGCCGGCCGTCGGCGGCGCCGGACGTGTGACCGTATCTGCCGCTGCCACACGTCCGGCACCATCACGTCACGCTCCGACCACGCCCCCGCCGCTCTCAGATGACACCCCGCCCCGCCCCCTCCCGCCAGTAACTACGCAACAGCCAGCCCGCCAGGGGCGGGGTGGGGTGATCGGCATCGCGACCTCGGTGGGGTGCGGTGCTGGCGGCTGTGTCACTATCTGACGCGGCGACGGGTGGCTGTCAAAACACTTGCGCTGTCGTGTTGTCGTAGTGACGAACGGCTTCTCCAGACCGAGTGCGAGTGACAGGGGACAACAGTTGCGCATTCGTCAAATGGCCTCGGAGGTTTTGATACGAGTGCATATTGATCCACTTCGACCCGACCTACCTCCGTGTGAATGGGGAGTGCATGACGTGAGACATGACATTTGTCGTGTTCTCGCTTGCACGCCCTGCACGCTGCGCACATAACCTGGGTGCGCCCCTGCACGCTGCGCACACCACCTGAGTGCGCCCTGCATGCTGCGCACATCACCTGAGCGCGCCCCTGCACGCTGCGCACACCACCTGAGTGCGCCCCTGCACGGACCTGGCCCGTGACCCTGAGGCGGTGACGACCAGCCAGTCCGTGTCGGGTCGTCTGTGCACGGCCTTGTCGCCTGTCTCGGTCAGCCACGCTACAGCCAGCGTGCCAGTGCGGTATAACATACACTCGCACCAACACGGAGTGCTACCGCCAAACACCTGACGGACGATAGTATGTATCGCCAAACAAAACAGTACATAAAACAAAACACAAATATTGGCATGAGACTGACCTACTTTCGCGTTGATGAAAAGCGTGCGTCATGAGCTATGATATTGACAAAGACATAATTCCGCATATGACATAAAATTTTAGTTTCCTGGATCCCATGATCACGGGTGCTAGGTTATGAAAATTATTGGGGAGGGGGCAAAACATGAAGGTTATGGGCACCCCCAAATTGGTTATGGGGCACACTCCATGTTAAAAGCCAAAATTGTGGGAGGGGGAAAGCCAACATTGAGAGGGCACCTGCCCCCTCAAAGTATATATAACAGCACCCCTGTGCGTAATTGATATGACAGCCGGCTGGTCACCTGACAAACGCGTGACATGCAGCTCTACCAAACGCGTGACATTTGATAAAAACATGCTGCAAACATCACGTGGCTCAACAGTGATGCAATCGCACGTGACTTCACGTAGTTACAAGCGAACTATTGGTTTTGTTGCACAGTATCTACCATGGGTGTTTATTTAATTATTCGGGGACAAAATACATGAAAGCAATGGGCAGGCCCAAATGGATTGGGGCGGGCACACTCCATAGAGTCTTATGTTTAAATGTTGAAATGAGGGTGGGGGCAACTTCGAAGGGGCATCTTCTCTCCAAAAGTATATAAAACAACACCCCTGGTGTCTGTCTATACTGGGTATTGCTAGACGGAGATCGATGCGCACCGCAGTCCCTACCAGCGACCAACGGACCTCGTCGGCACCATCGGCAGCACCAGCCAAACATTCGTCACGTCCACACAGACAGTGAGGCACGACACATGACACATGGCACGTGACACGTAGCACGTGACACACGTCGGAACACGCAGCATGCAGAGGCGCAGATGTGCTCTCGGTACCCTGGGCACACGTCAGGTTCTATGGCGGCAGTGTGTGTCTCAACTAGAGCTGGAGCTTTGCATTGCAACATGCTGCAGTCAGATTGCGTGTCGTAGTGATCACTGCATTCGATGTTGCACACGAGTTGACGGAATTACACCACTTCGATTTGTCAACATAGCCGCAGCAGATAATGATAATGATAATGATAATGATAATGATAATGACACAGAGGGGTTCTGGGGCATGTGTCTCCTCCTACGGAACGGCTGCGTCCCTCCAGCTGGGTAAAGGCGCCCATCAGGGGGATCCCGCCCCCTTCAACGGATCTTTATCAGCTAAAGTCGCCCCTCACAGAGGAATAGGCAACCCTCTCGAGGAGAAAGAGCTCTCCTGAGAATAAAAGGCGCCCCTCAATATGCTGCAGTGCCCCTTTCTTCCCTTTCCGCCCACCCAACGAATTTTCAGCCCAAGGCTGGAGACTTTCGCAGTGGCACCCTTCCGAGGAAGAGGCACCTCTCCGGATGTTATGTCCTTCCTCGGAGCTCCAATGCTCCCTCTCGGAGCTCCCCCATCTCCCCATGCAAGTTATTTGATCGGCCCGAGGGGTAGTCAGCCTCACCGGTAGCAATGCAGGCAGTCGATGTGCAGGTAGAAGCCGTTGACGATGATGAAGCCCACGTTGCTGGTGCTCCGCGAGCAGAGGAAGCAGACGGGCGGTACAGCCTGGCCGCCCGTGCGGCGCTGCCCAGCCTTCTTCGGCTTCAGCGAGCGGTACGCCTTCTGGTGCCAGGGGTCGGAGCGGGACCACAGCACCGGCGTGTCGGGCGACCTCAGGTCGACCACGTGACGCGCCAGACTGGCCACGCTGGCCGCCAGCCGACTGCGCCGCGCCGGCTGCGACAGGCTGAGCAGAGAGCGCGAGAGCAGACCCGAGCGGCGGCCGGCCTCAGCGTTTAGCACTCTCAGCTGACCCGGCTGCAGGGTGGCCACTGATGGACTCGAGTCGAGCTGGCCGTCCGCCGGCGGACTGGCCGAGTCCCTGGGGAGGCTCAGTGCCCTCAACATGGTGGGGCACGGGCCGGCCGCAGGGCACGGTGACCACTGGTCAGGCAGTTAAGGCCGGCCGGGATCGGTCCGCCAAATCGCCAACCTTCCCGTCTGTCTTCTCGACTTCTGTCATTTGGGCGCTGTTCTGGAGTGATCCAGATGTATGTTGGGCACAACTTCTGCCGCAAGTCATTCAGTTTTGTCCACGTGTTCCTGCTCATGAACAGAATTCCAAAAGTTGGATGGCGTCGAGCGTCCCAGCGTGCTACAACCGACGACTTTTCCACTCCGTGAAGTTTCACACCCCAGTGCTTCTCAAAACCACGAGCTCCCACCTGTCCCTCCGCCGAGACACGTGTCCGTCCGGTGCCACCACTCCCACTCCGAGGGCTCAGCACTCGCCACCTCTCCCCTCGTCACTCTGAACACCGCGCTCGCCCACCTCGAGGCGCTGACCCTGGCCCCGCGCACACTGGGCGCCATCTGCGACCTGACCGTCCGTCTGACAACAGCACGCCGCAGCGGTGAGCTGTCCCCGCGCCGAGCCGCTGCCGACAGACGACACAGGTGGGCCACCACCTGGCCGCCCGTACTGGCAGCGGGCGCAGGCGCGCACTCAGACACTCCGCCGACACCCAGACACTCCGCCGACACCCAGACACTCCACCGGCACCCAGACACTCCACCGGTACTAAGACACTCACTCCAGGAGCACTCCACTGCTGACACCGACGACCTGCCGACACACAGACACTCCGCTGATACGCAGACACTTGACAGGCACCCAGACACTCCACCGGCACACAGACACTCCGCCGACACCCAGACACTCCATCGACACTCAGACACCCCACCGCTGACAGTGCCGACCTGCCGACACACGGACACTCCACCGACACCCAGACACTCCATCGACACCCACACTCCACCGCTGACACTGACAACCTGCCGACACACAGACACTCGACAAGCACCAAGACACTCTCCACGGACACCCCACCGCTGGCAATGACGACCTGCCGACACAGACACTCGACAGACACCCAGACGCCTCACTGGCATCCAGACACTCTGCCGACACCTAGACACTCTACAGACACTTAAATATTGCAATCAGCCAGACATCCCAGACACCGAAGCATTATGCTGTCCCTCAGACACTCCAAGTATTCGGACACTCTGCAAAGATCCAGACACTCCATACATCCAGGCACTATACCGACGAAAGACATTCAGCTGAGAAAACATCCCAGGCACTCGGACGCGCTCGGGGCCCCGCCTGGCTCTGGAGGGTGACAGAGCCGGCCGTCGTTGTGGGCCGGGCAGCTGTGGTCCGCGGCGCCTGACCCGTACCCTGGGAGCGCCACTGGCCCCACGGCTGTGACCCTGAACACCAGCGTGTGTCGCTTCAGGTGTGCAGATCGATGGCAGACTGATTCACATCGCGTCGCCCGCATCGGTTCGGCGCGACAGAGCCCGCGCCAATGGGTCGGAACGACTTTCTCTGGCCACGGCGACCTCGCTCTCGCCCCGGCCGGGCCACGTCGGCGCCATAAGCTCGGTATGGTCTAAACTGGAACCAGACGGCGTGCGATTCCAGACGGCAATTACTCAGAAAGTAGAACTTTATCGGGGCATTTCCAGACCGTTGCAGCCAGAGACCCAGCCGAGGTTGACCTTCGGTGAACGCACTGGCGACATCATTATTAAACACTGAGAGCCTTTTCCGGCACAAATTCGGCCTGCATGACACGGCTCAGCTGGCGTTGAGAGCTTCAACGTTCGGAGAGGTTGAAGACGAGGTGTGGAGGGAAGGAGTTGGCAGCACACAAACAAGACTGTACACTACAATGCAATGCAAACACTGCACTCATCAGAATTATCTGTGAGGGGTGAGCTCTCCGGGGGCGGTTTCGGGGGCGGTTCCGGTGTCGGCGTCGCTGTGCTGCGAGCCGCCCGATGTGGACGGTACACAATGCCTGAACCGAAACGCAGGAACAGCCTGATCGTCGTAACGCTGCGACGGAGTGCCTCGCCGTCGGGATGTCCAAAGCCCATCATTTCCCGGGCCACGCTCATTTCTAGCAGCGTTCATTGAATACTATTTTACGCTGTCTAATTAAAAATGCAGGCTATCCAGCGTCTAGCAATCATGAAACATGCCGGGACACAGGGCATTTATCAGGTCGTGGTTTCGAGATCGGCTATTTCTCGACTAGACTCGGACGTGGCAAACCTCTACGGTGAGATGATTATTTAGCAATCCAATATGGCTATTTCATTATACAATGCTGTGCGATCAACTACTTGCCCGTTGCAAATATTTGGCAGCGGCAAGTAGTAGCTGATTCCCTTGTTGAAAAGGTGCAGCACTGTCTCACTTGGTGTCGCCTGTGTCCTGCCACATGTCAGCCCGCTGCCGTAGCCACAGTCGTCGCTACTGCACCATACGGTAGGGGGAGGTCTCAGTCACGCAGCTCAGGGTGCACGCCGAGCCGACAGAGACGCAGCTCCGGGCGACAGAGACGCAGCCCCGGGCGCACGCCGAGCCGACAGAGACGCAGCCCCGGGCGCACGCCGAGCCGACAGAGACGCAGCTCCGGGCGCACGCCGAGCCGACAGAGACGCAGCTCAGGGCGCACGCCGAGCCGACAGAGACGCAGCTCCGGGCGCACGCCGAGCCGACAGAGACGCAGCCCCGGGCGCACGCCGAGCCGACAGAGACGCAGCTCAGGGCGCACGCCGAGCCGACAGAGACGAGCCGGGACAGAGACGCAGAGGGCGCACGCCGAGCCGACAGAGACGCAGCTCCGGGCGCACGCCGAGCCGACAGAGACGCAGCTCCGGGCGCACGCCGAGCCGACAGAGACGCAGCCCCGGGCGACAGAGACGCAGCTCCGGGCGCACGCCGAGCCGACAGAGACGCAGCCCCGGGCGCACGCCGAGCCGACAGAGACGCAGCTCCGGGCGCACGCCGAGCCGACAGAGACGCAGCTGAGGGCGCACGCCGAGCCGACAGAGACGCAGCTCCGGGCGCACGCCGAGCCGACAGAGACGCAGCCCCGGGCGACAGAGACGCAGCTCAGGGCGCACGCCGAGCCGACAGAGACGCAGCTGGGCGCACGCCGAGCCGACAGAGACGCAGCTCAGGGCGCACGCCGAGCCGACAGAGACGCAGCTAGGGCGCACGCCGAGCCGACAGAGACGCAGCTCAGGGCGCACGCCGAGCCGACAGAGACGCAGCCGAACGAGCCGGGCGCACGCCGAGCCGACAGAGACGCAGCCCAGGGCGCACGCCGAGCCGACAGAGACGCAGCTCAGGGCGCACGCCGAGCCGACAGAGACGCAGCCCCGGGCGCACGCCGAGCCGACAGAGACGCAGCTCCGGGCGCACGCCGAGCCGACAGAGACGCAGCTCAGGGCGCACGCCGAGCCGACAGAGACGCAGCCCCGGGTGCACGCCGAGCCGACAGAGACGCAGCGCCAGACTGGAGAGCCGCCGCAACAGCCCCAACTCTCCAAAAGTTGTACCGCGAAGGCCCAGCCGATCGGCGCTCGAGCGACTGCTGGCCCACGTGCGAGCTTTGGCTGGAGCGTCCAGAGGTCGTAAATCTGTGGACTCTGGTCACAGGTCGCCGGTCGTGCCAGTTGGATGTCAAGACTTATCTTCCGACGGTCAATGGTACCATGCCGAGGATTGACGCTGCACCACAAGGAGCAATGCCTTCTCAATCGGAAGCGTGGTGCGCTATGGTTTGCGCCCATCATACGGTTCAGAAAATAACAGAAATTAAACGTAAATGGCGGCACATAATGTCTCCTTTCGACACCACCTGGTTTGGCATCGAGCACGCTGTCTGGGGAATTCGCGATAAAAATTGGAAACGTGTTTTCCCAGATTTTGAAAGAAGAGTTCATGTTGATCGTAGGCAAGCGATAATGCCTTTTACTTCTAGATGCTGTTCCAGTTTTGTTTCTCGTTATCGAGACTTTCCGCGGATACATATCCAACTTTAAAGCACATGTGAGGCAATATGCGATGTATTTCACAATACGATGGATGACACTTAACAGGCAGAGCTGAACAAGGCGGTAGCTGTGGCGCGAAAAAAACTCGCCACAGCATGTGTCTCGGTCTCGGTACTTGTACCAGTCACGCACAGACTCGGTCCGAGTCAGACGTCGGGCGACCGGGACCAGACTAATCACGAGCCGAGTCGGGCCCGGGTCACCAGTCCACCAGACGTACTCAGACTCGGGCAACCAGCCTGCCGGATGGAGCCAGACCCGAGTGACCAGTTCAGACTTCCAGACATTTGCCAGTCGAACCCAAGTCCGAGTGGTTGGTTGGTTATTGGTTTCACGACACATCGACAATTGAGTCATGTAGCGTCGCCAATCTCTCGTGCCGATTGGTCGCGGGCGAAGAGTAGCGACAGGTGGGACTCGAACCCACAACATTTCGATTGTGAGACGAGCAACTGAACCCAAGCCTGAAGCGGGCGCGGGTCACAGGCGCCGCCCGCAGCCGACAGGGCCGACCGCGAGACACGACCACGGCCACGACGTGCCGCGGACGGCGGCTGGTCGGCTGTTGGTCTGTATCCGGCCAGGCCGCGGGATAACCGCAGCGGGCGGTAGCCGGCGCCGGCCGGTGGTGGCGCTGTACACAAACGCCAGGCTCCGGCCGTCTCCAGCAGGGCCCGGAGTCTCCAGCGGCCGTCTCCAGCAGGGCCCGGAGTCTCCAGGGGCCGTCTCCAGCAGGGCCGGAGTCTCCAGCGGCCGTCTCCAGCAGGGCCCGGCGTCTCCAGCAGGGCCCGGCGTCTCCAGCAGGGCCCGGCGTCTCCAGCAGAGCCCGGCGTCTCCAGCGGCCGTCTCCAGCAGGGCCGGAGTCTCCAGCGGCCGTCTCCAGCAGGGGCCGGGTCTCCAGGGGCCGTCTCCAGCAGGGCCCGGCGTCTCCAGCGGCCGTCTCCAGCAGGGCCGGAGTCTCCAGCGGCCGTCTCCAGCAGGGCCGGAGTCTCCAGCGGCCGTCTCCAGCAGGGCCGGCGTCTCCAGCGGCCGTCTCCAGCAGGGCCGGAGTCTCCAGCGGCCGTCTCCAGCAGGGCCGTTCCAGGGGTCCCAGCAGGGCCGGCGTCTCCAGCGGCCGTCTCCAGCAGGGCCCGGCGTCTCCAGGGGCCGTCTCCAGCAGGGCCGGCGTCTCCAGGGCCGTCTCCAGCAGGGCCGGCGTCTCCAGCGGCCGTCTCCAGCAGGCCCGGCGTCTCCAGCGGCCGTCTCCAGCAGGGCCGGAGTCTCCAGCGGCCGTCTCCAGCAGGGCCCGGCGTCTCCAGCGGCCGTCTCCAGCAGGGCCGGAGTCTCCAGCGGCCGTCTCCAGCAGGACCCGGCGTCTCCAGCGGCCGTCTCCAGCAGGGGCGGAGTCTCCAGGGCCGTCCCAGCAGCCGTCTCCAGCAGGGCCGGGTCTCCAGCGGCCGTCTCCAGCAGGGCCGGAGTCTCCAGCGGCCGTCTCCAGCGGCCGTCTCCAGCAGGGCCCGGCGTCCACCGACTGGTCCCGCTCGGCAGCCGTACAGACCGTCAGACCGGGCACCCTGCGCGGTCACCGACCCCCTGCCCAGCCGCGAGACACCGCTCCGGAGCCGGCGCCCAACAGCGCCCGGTCAGTCCAGAGGCGTCCCCCTGCACGACCAACTCGACAGACACATGCCGGACTTAACTCGGGCCGCACACGCACAGACGAGCAAAAACAGAACTCCCGGCTCACCTCTGGGCCCCTTTCGCACGATAATAGGTCAAGTAAGCGCGGCTATCGCCAGTCGAGTCAACAGGACATATATATGGAGTAGTTGCCATTGACGGTGGAGTAAATACCATAGATGGTGGAGTAGATACTATAGATGGTGGAGTAGAGGAGTAAAGGCTATAGACGGATATAAAGGCTGTAGTCAGCGCAGATCACTGGCCTCAGACCGATGTCATCAAAAGTATAGAATCCAGGTCGGTGAGGGCGTCGGTAGCTCGGTGGTTAAGTGAGCGTCTGGCAAGCCAGAGGTACGGGGTTCGATTCCTCGCGATGCCCGCCCTTCCTGCCAGGGGGAGAGGGGGTCGACATATGGCCTCAGCTGCCGAGTGTCATCGTAAAGCCCACAGTCCAATCCAATCCAGGTCGGTGAGTCGGTGAAAATACCCCATCGTTGGCCGAGTGACCGAACTAACCAAACAGGTGGACCGAGACGTGCTGTCCGGAGAGCGGCGCAGCCTCAGGGGCTCTACCGACCGCAGACAGGACTGCTGGAGACAGCCGCGACAACGTCACGCTCATCAACACCCCGGGCGACATGTGCAACACCCAGGTCGGGTCAGTGGCCGTGCTTCGGCCCGTACATCTTGACCCCGCTCTTGGCCGACATGCGGGTGTGCTTGGCTAGCAGGGAGCCGATCTTCACGGACGGTGACGTCAGGTCCCTGCAACACAGAGGCGTCGCACCGGTCACGATGACGTCACACCAGTCACGATGATGTCACAGAAGCCACGATGACGTCACACGGCCGTGTGGGGACTTGTGACGCGCGTGTGTGCTAAACACGGCAGACAATCGCAGTACACGCAGAGTACTGTCGGTGGCTTTGTAAGGACGGCTGGAATTTTCCACGGATCACCCATATATCCGACGGACATCGACTGCCACAATACACACGGACATTTCAACACCGATCTCTTCCGCGAACACTTCTTTACACTCAAAACACATAAGTGACTGGAAAAATGCGTAATAATTATAATCGAAATATAATTTACGCTCAAGGGCCGAGCTGGATTCTGCAATCACCCAGAGGTGATTGCAGAAAACCCATCTGAAGCAGAACCGAGCAACTGCTGGAGCTACCCGAGCAATGTCTTAGCCAAGCGCGACGGACAACATGCTGCAGTCCAATGTAGCAAACACACGAAGACGCCAGCGGTAAGCAGGCGCACTGCCTTGGACAAATTTCGTGTTCGCGAGAAAGTGGGGCCCTCGACAAAGCTGTAGCACGGCACTGCCTCTTCGGAGACGCCAGCAGCCAGATGAAATTAGTTTGTGGGTGGTCTTATCTGGGCTAACAAGCTGGCAGAAAATGGTGGAGAATGAAGAGTGGATCAACGTTTGAAAATAAAATATAGCATTCTGCCCAGAAGTCACCACTTCCAACTTCCAAAGAAGTGTAAGCATGTCACCAAAACATTAGTGACATGTTTACAATTCCTGTGACATTCCAGCTCTGATTTTGCCTATTTCTATGCATTATATATACATGTTGCATGATACGTGACACTACCAGAGATACAGACAGTATGTGATATACATCTGAACAAGATGAAGCAAAATATCTGCAGGGCCCTTTCCGGTACGAATAGTGCAAAGTGTCGGGCACTTCGGTTTGTACCAGTGGTAAAAACCCAGTAAAACATGTCTAGTGGTAGAACCTGCCGACCCTGGTAGCTACCTTAGTTGATTCACCCGCGCGAACACCATGCTCCAGTTCGGTTGGTTGGTTATTGGTTTTACGACACATCGACTGTTGAGTCACGTAGCATCGCCAATCTCTCACGCCGGTTGGTCGCGGGCGAAGAGTAGCGACAAATGAGACCCGAACTCACAACCTTCCGATTGTGAGACGGGCAACTTACCCCTAGACCACTCGTCCCCCCATGCGCCAGTTCGCGGTGGCCAAAAGGCAGCGGAACTAATTGCACAACCGGCAATCTTAAAGTGGCATTTGCTATCATTCTCTTTACCGTTTCAAAAGTTTGCAAGACAAGCCCATGCTCCGTCAAAAAGAGAGGTATGCTACGATGATATCAAAAGCAACTTACTTCAATTCAAACATTTCGTACCATTCATTATTCTGGAGAAATCTTTGCATTGACTCTACCTTGCGGGAAACTAAATTAAATGCTGGCGTGTTCATGATAATCATTAGTCTGCATCGACCTCAAAGGTCGATGCAGACTAACGATTGCTTGATATTACGCAAGCAGAATGGTTGCCGAACGCACAATTGACGTCTTGCAGACTGCTTTGTTGCAGATGTGCATGCTACCCAACATGCAATTGTGGCTCAACTTGTACAAAATGGCACTTGAAGTACAGTGCTCCTCGACTACTGACAGCAATATATGATCCCAGTTGCTTAATGTTTGCTCAAAGAAGTTCATGATTCCGTGATTCAATAAGCAGAATCATTTAGAGGAATTGCACTGGCTGCAACCGGTGTAAATCAGCACATCTCAGACAGTAATACTAACCGGTCGAAATGCTAGCCATTGTGCATTGATCAATGTCGGGTAACAGCTTGTCGATATTTGTTTCACTAAAAAGCTATATGGAGTGACTTGATATGAACAACGCGCATGCTAAGCTGCGATGGTTCGTGGACTTTAAGCCTACCTCCCGATGACACAATTCAAATTCAACGGCTCAGTTGTAATAAGATTTAGCATGTCACTAATGCTCCAAAACACCAGCTAGATGCTCAGACCTTCTGGGGACAGCTTCCAGTGCACCCTTTGGTCAAAGACCTGGGGGGTTTTGCAGTGGAAGGGGGAGACAAATACACAGACAGAGCAACTAAGTGCCTCTCTGGTTAGGACAGAGGAAGCAAATAATACCAGCGAATTACAAAACGTCGTACAAAACGACTGGCGTACGCTCAGTTCCAGGAGCTCGAGCTGATTAGGACGTGACGTAGTGTCGATCGTGAACCGAACTCAGGGAGAAGCTCACCGTTTCATTCAACCGCGTCCAGGCCTCGTACGCTACTCGTTGTCAACAGTCGCCATGCCGGCCGGTCGCTGGTAGCCAGATTGTTCCCCAGGTCACAGAGCGCGTGAACTGCACTCACAACTCACATCTTCGCACTCACAACCCACCCGGATACAATTAGCGGTTCAGCCCCACTGCGACTCGGGCCCGAGGGCGCCGGAAGGAGGTACTCGTTGTTGTTGTTATTGGGGTTTTGGGGCGCATCAACTGCAGAGGTTATACAGCGCCCGGAAGGAGGTACTCACTCGACATAAGGCAGTATCTCATCGACCGTCCACAGCTTCTTCAGGTCGAACAGCGCCTGGAAGCGGGCCGGCGTCTCCTCGGGCAGGTCGAGGGGCCGCAGCCGCACCACCACCTCCGGCTTCACCTCCCTGTTCACGACGGCGACACCGCGTAGCCGGTCCAGACTGGTGTGGACGCCTGTCAACAGGTCAGGTCAAAACAGGCCGGGTCAAAGCGGATCTGAACACCAGTCACAAGACTGCTCACAGGTCACATCAGCAACTGGTTAGCACACTTGTCAGGTCAGGTGAGGCTAGCTGAGTCACACCCAAATCAGCGCCAGACGCGTCTGTACAGGTGACAAATCTGGTCAAAATGTTTGATTCATCCCAATTCAAAATCCTTGATTCATCCCACTTCAACCAAAAAAATGTTCGATGAAATAGCTCTCATAGCCTTGGAGTTGTGGGTCGTCAAAGTTAAGCCTCCTCACTGACCTTGGGAAATTTGCAAGGACTGTATCGTGGGAAATATTTTGGGGGGAATTTTTTGTTAACCATAAATGAATTGTTCGCCCTTGAAAGTCCCGGTACACAACTTTTGAAGAAAATCAAAATGGTCGGACGGAAAATTGGGAAATTTTCGGTTGACTTACTGTGGAATGCCTCAACTGTCAAATGTCAGGGCATGACATGACCTTCAGTTAGTTATTTTTCGTGGCCAGCTGACATCGATGCAAGCTCAAAGGAATTCGCTCATATATAATACATACAATATATACATATATATTATATATATATCAATGGTGATATATCAAGTATGCGAGTAGTTACAAAGGTACTCCTGGGACCTGACTGATTTGGTGAAATGAAATGTGTGCACTGTAGAATTGAGTAAATGTGGTCTCATTTTAAAACATTTTGCTGATATACCAGATTGAGGTGCATCAGAGGTACCAGATGTCATATATGGGTCAGCGACCCGTCCTTAAACTGAAGATTGAGATGCACATTTTAAAAATATTCAACATGGGTGTCGTTTGGGAGCGTTTTTGAGCACTTCGTTCGGAGAAAAGAATACGGCCAGTTATGTGGTCGTGGAAGGTCACAGGCATCACATTTTGGCACTGGTGATTTTCTACGATATCACGATGCACGGTGCCGTGTGGGATTGTGGTATGCTGTGGCTTCTCGTGTCGCTAAGGCTTGTCGTCTCCTTACTCGGTCGTCCCTCTTTGATAACTTATCCCGGGGTGTAGGGGGAACCGACGCGGTCAAGCGCGTGGCTCAACATAAATTTATCAGAAAAGCAATCTAATTTTACTAGTCCGACAACATTAGCAGACAGCGCCCTGGGAAGCGGAATGCTATAACCGTATAACCGTATGATACACACAAAGCCAATTTTAGAGGTCAGGTCACTGATCCAAATGTGATCTCGCCTCTTGTATATATCACATCAATATTTTGCCTCATGGGTGAATAGCTTTGAAACGACACCCATATCGGTTACACTCGCAACCAAGCACAACACTATCTGGAGGTCAGGTCAGGTCCTGACATTTCACCTCAGAACCCACTGTGGTCTGCTTTACACGCACAAAAATGCACAAGATTCACTGGAAAATGCAAACTCAGATTCAGTTCACCCAGGCTTAAGAAAATAGCTTCTGTATTCGACTTACCTAAAACTTAGTTCTCCGCATCCAGTATCGCAAAGCACCATCCCCACCCCGGCTGTAGCACCACAAACCCCGAGTGCAACCTTTGAAATCGCAATCACAGTGACCTTATCATCGAGAACAGTGCGCTCTAGAATGTTACCCTGGTGGACGTTTGCGCTCACGAGCGTTATTTTCGAGCACACCTGACAGCCTGAATGTTACCTTCGGGAACACTTTGCGCCCACGAGGTGAGAAAGTCGGCCAGGTGGAACGTTTTCATGGGTCGCAGCAGAAGCTCGGCGAACAGAACGGCCACCTCGTCCTCGCGGAACGTGTACAGCTCTTCACCTGCGACACATGACCGGATAGCCCGCTATGGCGTCACCGTCCCAGGCACGCAACCAGATGTCACGTCCAGAGGCATTTGTCGTCTGGTCAGGGGGACATCGTCTGGGGACGTGGCCGCACGCCAGCTCAGTGCCGTGGTACGGCATGGTCAGGGGCGAAATTGCGATATAATTGGCCTCGTCACAGAGTCAATAGCCGTATGTACGTCACTGTCGCCAGAGTCACAGCAAACACTTCTAGTGCATCAGTCCAGCTGATGTTGCCCTGTGACGACATATGTTCACATCAATAGCTCCACCGTTTACCTGGATCAATGCGAGATTGCAAACACCGTTGAAGTTGAACTATTCTTGGCTTTCCAACAATCCGCCAAATAGCTACTTAGAATTTAGACGTCCACTGTTTTAGTGGGTAGACGCGGTGGGAGAATGGCAGGCTAAATACACATACATACATGATATATATATATATATATATATATATATATATATATATATATATATATATATATATATATATATATATATATATATATATATATATATATATACATGCATACACCAAAGCGCCATTCGTAAGAGCTCATTCATGCACGACAATTGTGATGATAGATAAACACATATTCAGTAGCACCAATATTTGTATCAGACATCATGAGTTCCAATTCCTGACGAACCAATGTTGTCTGGCAGTCACAAGTTGTGCGTGGTTTCCCACAGACGCACCAACTAAACCCCAGCAAATCGGCCAGCACCACCATGTAGTCGCGGCTCACAGCTATCCCAGATCGCCACCTCCGATCCCACGGAGGTTCGGGTGACGCGGTCACGCCACCACCCAGCACTCCTACGTTGGACGTTACGTGAACGCATGCCCTGATCTTGAGCGGGATACACACTCCGGCGGGTAGGTGAATTATCTCCCAAAGTCAAATACAGGTTAAAACAAGGACGGACGATTATCTTACATGGCTTCCTTCCGAATGATCATCAGACAATGCGTCAGCATCGACAACTAATTAGGCCACCGATAAAACACGAACAGAAAAACAACGCCAGCGATAGGCCATATCCTAATAAGTTTATGTCCGTATATAACTCGCAACTTAGGAAGCAATTTCGCTCTTCCTTGGGTTCAAGATAATTTTGCCCCCAAACCTGCCTGGTTGCGCAATACGATTACACGCACTGCCTTGTCTGCAAACCACGAAGCCTTTCCAGGTGTGACGTGGGCAGCCATTATCCCGGCGGCAGACAGACCGTGACCCGCACCGGCAGCTTCACACCTACCGTCCAGCGTCTCGCCGCTGGGCTGGAAGAAGCGGCCGAAGCAGAAGTCCACCACGGGGCGCGTCTCCAGCTCGGCGAGCGTCGCGACCGTGACGTCACGCCTCACGCGGTCCGCCCGCCACGAGTTCTCGTCGATGAACTTCATGATGAGACTGAACACGTGGAACTCGTACTCGCACTCGAGCACACGGTACAGGCCTGCCGAGTTGAGCTGTATGACCGATGACGTCGATGCGGCCTGAAGCCCAAATAGCCAGCCACACACATGCCGGGGAGGGCCGGACCAATGCTGGTTATTCAGTTAGTTATTTGAGGGGCGGGGATGGCCGAGTGGTTAAGGTGTCGGGCTATGGGTACCAAAGGTCCCGGGTTCGACTCTAGCGCCACTCAGGACATTTCCCAATCCCGCGACCCACCGGCGAAACAGTGTGGGCGCCCCAATCGCGGAAAATGATAGTGTGTCGTGAACCAACCAATAAACAGTTGGTTATTTGAGTTTTAGGGCGCATCAACCAGGTTTGGTCATTTAGCGCCCATTCGGATCAGTGCGACAGGGGAGCTGAACTCGCCCCCGCCCCTGTGGTGGTTATTGGTTTTACGACACGTCGTGTAACGTCGCCAACCCAATTGTGAGTCGGGCAACTTACCCCTGGACTACTCGTCCCACCGCCCCTAAGTGTGGGGAAAGGGGTGGCGAGTAGCAATAGGCAGCGCCGCACCTGACACAACCGTTCGCCGCTACCGCGTAGCAAGGCATCAGTCAGCATGTATTGTCACGAACTCCCAGCCACTGGTACAGGCAGCCAGCGTAATACAGCGGCAGTTAGCAAGAGAGAATGAAGCATCCGAAAGAAGCGTCTTAAAGATCCCAAGTATAAATAGATCCATTGCAAGTAACACTATACCATTGCTGTCTAGGGATTTCAAGAGGTGACAATTGGGTCAGGAGAGCAGATTCGCGCTGTCTCAAGCTTTCCAACACCCATCACCGTTATTTCTAAACACGAGATTTAAAATATTTTACAACAGCAGAACAGGCTACATACAACCCTCCTGCAAATAGATGTCGATATCCATGAAGTTAGAAGGTACTTGGATTGTCTCTCTTTTGCTCATCCCATCTATTGATGGGCCCACACGTGCATAATGATATTCCCTGCCTGATGTGTGTTTGTGCATACATGTTGTGATGGAGGGCATTGATACATGGGCTGTGCGGCTCGTACGACTGCAAAAATTTCCCGCGATATTGCCAACCAAGTATTTTCACACACTCTGGCAAAGGCCATCGGCAGTGATCAACTCTACCTATATCTACACCTTCACTCGCCTCATACCGCTCATCTCCAATCTCGACCATTTATACCCTGACCAACAGAGCCAACATACCACTATAACCCGACCCATACCACCCATCTGTACCATACTCCACCTCCATACGGGGACCCTCCCACACGCCTCCATACCACACACCTTTCCGATCCCTTCCTCATTCCCCACGCCACCCCAGGCGTCGTCCTCATCACCAACCCATCCCAGTCCAATGGCGCGTCCTCATCCCCCGTTCCACTCCAGCTGTCGTCCTCACCACCCACGCCACCCCAGACGTCATTCTTATCACCAACCTCATCCAAGCCCAATACCGCGCCCTCATCTCCCACTCCACCCCAAGCCGTCCTCACCACCCACGCTGCCCGAGCCCATTGCCGCGTCCTCAACCCCCACTCCACCTTAAACGTCATCATCGTCACCACCCCCATCCCAGTCCAGTGCCACGTCCTCATCTCCCACTCCATCCCAGACGTCGTCCTCACCACCCACGCCACCCAATACCGAGCCCTCATCTCCCACTCCATCCCAGACGTCGTCCTCACCACCCACGCTGCCCGAGCCCAGTGCCACATCCTAATCTCCCTCTCCACCCCAGCCGTCCTCACCACGCCACCCAGTGCCTCCACCCAGTCCTCACCACCCACCCACGCCACCCAGTGCCTCCACCCAGTCCTCACCGTCCAGCTGGACGGCGTGACAGTGCGCCAGCGCCTGCGACAGCTGCGCGCTGCTGGCCTGCACGGTGTCCACCAGCTGCACCAGCGAGTAGCCGGTGCCGGGCTGCAGCCGGCCGCAGTACGGCTCGGCCTGCAGCAGCCGCTGCAGCCGCCGCACGCGCGGCCGACACTCGCGCAGCTCCAGGTACGTGAAGAACGTGCCCATCGCCTGCCGGGCGGTCATACAGGTGCCGCGGTTACGGCCGCTTCACACGGCACATCGAGGCGCCGCTTCACACGGCACATTGTGGCGCCGCTTCACACGGCACATTGTGGCGCCGCTTCACACGGCACATCGAGGCGCCGCTTCACACGGCACATCGAGGCGCCGCTTCACACGGCACATTGTGGCGCCGCTTCACACGGCACATCGAGGCGCCGCTTCACACGGCACATCGAGGCGCCGCTTCACACGGCACATCGAGGCGCCGCTTCACACGGCACATTGTGGCGCCTCTTCGCACGGCACATTGTGGCGCCGCTTCACACGGCACATCGGGCGCCGCTTCATACGGCACATCGAGGCGCCGCTTCACACGGCATTGAGGCGCCGCTTCACACGGCACATCGGGCGCCGCTTCACACGGCACATCGAGGCGCCGCTTCAACGGCACATGAGGCGCGCTTCACACGGCACATTGTGGCCCCTTCACGGCACATCGAGGCGCCGCTTCACACGGCACATCGAGGCGCCGCTTTATACGGTGTCACGCTTGAGAGCTTTGACACTTCTATGAAGCTATGATTTTAAGGATGCAACTTCCGTGGCGAGGAATGTTAACATCATCGGTCGAGTGTTATTGTTGATTCCCCTGAAGTGACACTGTGTGATTAGATGGGATTGAGTATTGATGTTTCAAGCGTGTCCTACATCGCGTCATCAACAACCAAACACCAATGCCTGCGCATGATTATTGCATTTGTCACGAACTTTTCCAAGTGGAGCTCAACGTACCGAGAAACAATTAAGAGTTCGTTCATATATCAAGAGATGCAATTCACGGGGCCTCGCCCATGGCCCACGAAGGGCGATGGAAGCAAACCTCTATGCAAACCTGGCAGGTGAGCATAGCATGAATGTGCTATAAGGATGTGTTCCCTGTACACAGTGGACTCTCCCCTCAGACACACCTCCGAATACGGCAGACAAGTCAGACTGCAGCAGACCAGTGAGGGGCGGGGATGGCCGAGTGGTTTAGGTGTCGGGCTATGGTGCCAAAGGTCACGGGTTTGACACTAGCGCCGCTCAGGACACTTCACAACCCCGCGGCCCACCGGCGAAACAGTGTGGGTGGCGCTATTAGCCGTGAACGTGCATAAAATGCGTCGTGAACCACCCAATAAACAAGCAGACAAGTGAGTGGACGTCCGACTATGGCGAGCTCACCTCCCTGCTGGTCACGTGTCTGGGCGTCTCGGCGACCAGCTGGTCCGGCCAGCTGAGCGCGTCCAGCAGCACCAGCGAGTTGGACGTCTCCGCCTCGCGCACCTCGTACGTCCGGTCACCGGTGCAGACGACGGCGCCGTCCGCCGGCTCGCCCCGGATCACCAGACTGTCGAGACGGGGGGTGTGAGGTCCGCCCCGGATCACCAGACTGTCGAGACGGGGGGGTGTGAGGTCCGCCCCGGATCACCAGACTGTCGAGACGGGGGGTGTGAGGTCCGCCCCGGATCACCAGACTGTCGAGACGGGGGGTGTGAGGTCCGCCCCGGATCACCAGACTGTCGAGACGGGGTGTGAGGCCCGCCCCGGATCACCAGACTGTCGAGACGGGGTGTGAGGTCCGCCCCTGATCACCAGACTGTCGAGATGGGGGGTGTGAGGTCCGCCCCGGATCACCAGACTGTCGAGACGGGGGGTGTGAGGTCCGCCCCGGATCACCAGACTGTCGAGACGGGGGTGTGAGGTCCGCCCCGGATCACCAGACTGTCGAGACGGGGGGTGTGAGGTCCGCCCCGGATCACCAGACTGTCGAGACGGGGGTGTGAGGTCCGCCCCGGATCACCAGACTGTCGAGACGGGGTGGTGTGAGGTCCGCCCCGGATCACCAGACTGTCGAGACGGGGGTGTGAGGTCCGCCCCGGATCACCAGACTGTCGAGACAGGGGGTGTGAGGTCCGCCCCGGATCACCAGACTGTCGAGACGGGGGTGGTGTGAGGTCCGCCCCGGATCACCAGACTGTCGAGACGAGGGGGTGTGAGGTCCGCCCCGGATCACCAGACTGTCGAGACGGGGGGTGGGTCCGCCCCGGATCATCAGACTGTCGAGGGACGGTCCGCCCCGGATCACCAGACTGTCGAGACGGTGGTGTGAGGTCCGCCCCTGATCACCAGACTGTCGAGACGGGGTGGTGTGAGGTCCGCCCCTGATCACCAGACTGTCGAGACGGGGTGGTAGAGGTCCGCCCCGGATCACCAGACTGTCGAGACGGGGGTGTGAGGTCCGCCCCGGATCACCAGACTGTCGAGACGAGGGTGTGAGGCCCGCCCCGGATCACCAGACCCTGTGCCAGCCCCCGATCACCGACTTACTAGGTGTTTTTGAGGTCCGCCACCATCGCGTCACCAAAGGAGGACTGTCGAGACGCGGGGTGTGAGGTCCGCCCCGGATCACCAGACTGTCGAGACGGGGGTGTGAGGTCCGCCCCGGATCACCAGACTGTCGAGACGGGGTGTGTGAGGTCCTGCCCCGGATCACCAGACTGTCGAGACAGGGGGTGTGAGGTCCGCCCCGGATCACCAGACTGTCGAGACGGGGGTGTGAGGTCCGCCCCGGATCACCAGACTGTCGAGACGGGGTGGTCGCATCATTTGATCATAGATTACGAGACGAAAGTGTGAGGTCCGCCCCGGATCACCAGACTGTCGAGACGGGGGTGTGAGGTCCGCCCCTGATCACCAGACTTGTGGTGCAGACGAGGGTCGTAGATGGTACCGCCGTATTTAATATGAAGAAGAATCGGATCATCAACTGTCGGGACGGGGGGGTGAGGCCGCCCCGATCACCAGACTGTCGAGACGGGGTAGTGTGAGGTCCGCCCCGGATCACCAGACTGTCGAGACGGTGGTGTGAGGCCCACCCCTGGATGACCAGCAATATATTCACAATTAAAAGTTTGGGTGAAAATGAGAGACACAAGTGACCAGGTATGTGTCTGAAATGAACACGTGTTGTTTCCTATACCTTCCCTTATTCTCCAGCGTAACGCAAGCACCGGAAGGGGACGCAAAATCCGTGAACCCTTCCTATTTTCGTCGATATCTCATAAACGGGAAGGGACATTGCAATGCAGTCTTACGACTGAGTACCAAATTCACAAGTGCATCCAATGCAAACGAAATTGAAATCCGTCGGTAAACATAGGCGGCGCAAGGTTGCAAAGACCGGCCACCAAGGTTTCAACGTAACGAAGGTTCCGTTGGCACGTTGACGAGTGACGGCCGATCTCGACCTCATTTAACTCTGAAGACGTTATGTTAGAGGCCCATTTGATGATATGTGAGAGGTCTCCGGTGGGCGTGTTCAATCAATTTTCTACAGCGATCACATACATTGCAGCCGATATCACCCCCCCCCCCATATGGCCTCTGTATAATACTTGTCAGTGTACAACAATGCTCTTTTTTGTTATGTCTGATGTCGAAACGAATGGTGTAGGGTGTCGAAATTCGTCATGGAAAGGATGTGGCTCGACATACCTTGTGTGCCCTTCGAACTCAATTTTGAGCCAATAGCTGGGTTGCATGATTGGGACCTGCTTTTCCCCTGTGATTAGTATGCATGCCTATTGGATAGTGAATAGCGAACTGAACTAAATTAAACTTCTGAGATCACATCGGGATATTCAGAATCTGACAACTCACCTGCCTCCCCGCTCAACATGCTCCAGCACATGTGGATCGGCTTCGACTAATGTCATTTGAGATGCGGTAGTGTGGCAATCTTTAGCAAAGTACAGTGCCTGAGCCTTTGGCAATAGGTCTGAAATTTGAAGCTTGGCTTTCTCAGCGATGAGGTCGACATCCCGGATTGACCTGTCGACAGGGAAGGGCATCTCATACCAGGTCAGAAGTGGCACGGTGATTGAATTATAGGTGTTCAGTGATGTTATGTCAGGTTTTGCATTTAGGGTCCAAAGGTGAGACTTTCAAATATACAACGTGAGATAGGGAGCTGGATGTTATTGAAGAGGAAAAAGACCTAGGTTTGGTAGTTTCAAATGACTTTAACACTCGCACGTCCGGCGGTCCGCGCCAACTTCGCATGTCCGGGGGGCAGATGTCTGCCCCGTAAGTTCTCTGGATCTATGCTAGCTAGCGACAAATGAAAAACGGCGTTGGATAGCTGGTGACGGGCTCTATCGAAAATGTTTCGGTCATTTTTCGCTCAGGTCAACATTCAGGTCACTGGGTCATCATAGGTCAAATTCGACCATATCAGGTGGGACTCAGATATTGACACATACCTCAGGACCTGTAACAGATATAAACAAACGGCGAACGCTATTCGACAGTCCTTGAATTGCGCTACCGACAATAGGCCGTGTAATTTTTAAGGTCAGGTCAACCGAAACTCAGGTCAAAGTCATCAAGTCATGACCTCAGGTCAAGGTCATGAAGTCGTCTAGGGAGGTCATATAATGTGTCATTCGACACGTCTTGAGGATACAAGCACAATGGCGGTAATTTCAGCCTTCTAGCTCAATGCAGTGCGATATAATGCGCATAAATGTGTAGTGAACTCAGGTGACCTCAGAGACCTTGGTGAGGTTACCGAGCAAAAATGACAGCGGTAACATTGAGCATAGCTTCCATCTACATGCCACAACCGTTGTGAGATAATTCCGAGTGCAAATATGTAACCAGGAAACATTTGTATATTTTACCATAGCCCTATAATGGGGAAGCCATGGCCGCGACATGACCTAGGGCCAATGCTACGAAAAAAAACTGATATACATATTATGGCCCCTGATGACATCATGACATGCTATAAGTTTGAAATCAATCGCCCAATTATTGTGGAAGTTATGCCACCTAGAACTCCGAGTGTAGTTGGGTCATTTCGCCTGACCTGGTGACCTCACCTGCGATGACCCAGGGTTAAAAATGTATGAGGATATGCGGAAAAGACCAATGAACAGCTATGCAAGGTTTGGTCTTGCTAACATAGACATAGACATAAAAGATTAGCGCAACTATGAGCCACATGGGCCCTTCTTGGTTGCACTCTGTACACTCAACCAGTTGCCCACCAAATCCGTCGATCAGCCCTCCCTGTAATACTGAAAAGCAAGCCCCTATTCTTATAATGATTGTCTATGCTGTTTTTAAAGATCTTCAATGTGCTGCTGCTGACAATGATTTTTGGCAGCTGGTTCCAGTGTTCTACTACCCTGTTGGTGAAGAAAGTCTGTCTTAACCTTGTTCTGCTGTGGTTAACTTTAATCTTGAATTTATGACCTCGAATTGCATCATTTCTGTTAAATTCAAACATTTCCCCAGGATATCCCCTTCCAGACCATGGACAACCCGATTAGTTTGGCGGCAAATGAGTAAAAACCGGAGGGGCAGATATCTGCCCCCGGACGTGCGCGGGTTAAAGCAGAAGAAAAAATGCACCCCAGCTAGGAACCAGACAATCAGAATTTTGGGAACGATTAATTGAAGTGTAAGGTACAAGAGCATGGAAGTCATGAAAAACTGCACTTTTAGGGTTAGATAAGGGCAATCTGAATGATGCTGTAAGGCCTTTGACAAGGTACCCCACAAACGGTGAATGATGCAACTTCAGGCCCATGGCATTGCAGGTAGCATCCTAAAATGGATAGAGTTGTGGCTTTCAGATAGCCAGCAAAGAGTGATGCTAAATGGTACAAAGTCATCATGGCAGAATGCTCTTAGTGCAGTCCCCCAGGGGTTAGTACTGGGGCCACTATTGTTCACTATATTTGAATATAACATTGAAAGTGACCTAAGCAGTAAGGTTTCGAAATATGCGGATGATTTGAAGGTCTGTAGGGCAGTAACAGGACACAATGAGCATATCTCGCTGCAGAAAGACTTAGACGAACTTGTGAAGTGGTCCAAAAAATGGGATATTTTATTTTATTTTGATAAGTGCAAAAGCATGCATGTAGGTAAACAGCAATGAAGGCTCCATACATGGGTGGTCAAGTACTACCTGTGACTCAGCAGGAGAATGACTTAGGTATTATTCTGAACACAAAATTGGGGACATCAGAACAGACCAAAGAAGCCCCAAAGAAGGCACTGAGAATGCTTGGGAAAATAAGTAGGAATGTATCATACAGAAGTGAGGAAGTCATCAGGAAGCTTTACTGTGCTTATGTCAGGCCCCATTTGGAATACTGTGTCCTAGCTTGGTCTCCTAGTTCTGGGCAAAGAATGTTGGCATTTAAAGAGTACAAGAGGGCTACAAAAATGGTTAATGGTATAAGCAACCTGGCTTCTCTCATCAGTCTTTAAATTTGTTCATGGTTAGAAGGGATACCTAGGGAAATACTCTAATTTAAAAGAAATGGTGCAAGTAGAGGTCATTGATTCAAAATTCAGGTTAACCACAGCAGGACAATGTTAACACAGTCTTTTTTCACCAAGAGGATAGTAGAACACTGGAACCTGCTGCCAGAAACCATGGTCAGTAGCAGAGCACTGAACATCTTTAAGAACAACACAGACTATCATTAAAAGAATGGAGGCTTTTTTTTCTGTTTGCCCTCTATTCATTAACTGAAGGACAGCACATATCTGCATTGTCAAAAAAAGAGAAGATTTTTGGTCTTATTTCATGGTAATTTTTGTGTGAAATGATTGCTTCTTGAGGTATCAGTAATTCAACTTGAATTATATATATCTTGAAGCTCTCCATTCCTGAGGAGATGAATATCAAATGCATTCCAATAGCATCAGAAAACAACTGAAAGAAACACAATTTAGAGACCTACACTTGCCTTGGGGCTCTACATATGCATGCTTAATTGAAATATGAGTACTTCCAGTTTAATTGGTTATATCTTCATAAGTTATTTCTGAAATAAATGAATATCAAATTCACACCAATCACATCAGAAAGCATGATAAAACATATTTTTAACCAAAAAATGGCACACAGGCTTATTTTGTATATTTACCATTGCATCATTCAGACCATTTGTGTGCATAGATTATTACTCACTAACTGAAAAGCCAGCATTTCCAATAGAAATGAATGATCACATCACCATCATGTTTGTAAACTTGGTATTCAAGCAATTTTTCAAAGATCAGATTATTACACTAAAAATAATATACCCAGTGAATAAAGCACCAAACCAATTGATATATGGATACTCACCTGATGTAGTTACTTGACATTTGGGGTTTGTGACTACCTTCACCAGTATCCAGGTGACCAGGCTTTGATGAAACTAAGATAGATAGTATTCAGCAGTTGGTGCAAATCATCTGTAAACAACACCTAGTTTGTTATCATGGTTTTGGGCATAGGCATAGGAACAGGGAGCAGGGGCCATGCCCCACCCACTTCTTAAAGTTGGGGCCAACAATGGTAGCTGGCCACCCACCTTTTAAACATGTAAATTTCCTTAAAAAACAGCATGTATACATTTGAATATGTGAAAAATGCCCTGCGATCAATAACTAAGTAAAAGCTGCACATATCACATCAAATCATTTCATTATGGTAGCATATATATTTCAGTGATGTGGAGCACTGATATGAACTTATGGTACTCCTGTGTTCCCTTCACAGGGGAACACAAAATAAAAAACACCTTACAGCACAAATTTACTATGGCAATGGTAGGTGAAGAGAGGGGTTTCTGAACACTTCAGGCAGCATGAAACAAATAGCTGGTGCTCTACTGCTGCTTCTGTATGGTTGAACCAGAAATTGTATTGGGTTTGCTTGACACAGAAATGAACAAGCTATACATATTCAAAGCTCCTTTCAATGAAAATCCTGTAACCACTTGCAATGAGCAACTTCAAAACAGATTATTTTGTAGTTTTGTGCCATGTTATGAACACAAAAATGTTGTGCAGAATTAACTCACTGTAGCTGTTGTGGTGCAAGCTTTTAGTAGCCACTAAAAATGCTGGTGTAATTGCAAAAAATATTGAGTCACCTCCTTATGGTTTCCTTAAGCCATAAGCTCTTAAATTTGTACCTGTGAACTTCACTAGCACCACACACATACAAGAAAAATATGGTAAAACTATGCAATCAGACCCTCATACCTACCCTGGTAGAGACAGGTCCATTATTTATGAATACCATCATCTTATTGTTATTTATGTGCTTCACATGATGTGGGAGACATCCAAAGGTAGGTGTTCGGGAAACAGAACGTGTTCGTTCAAATACACCCCCTCTTCCCCAAGGTAGGTGCCAAGGCAACACCTGTATCTCACACCCCTGATCAGGACATCTGCGTTCTGCAGTACATGTGGAGTACAAACTCCTGCCCAGCAGATCAATAGGCTATCATCGCTAACTACACCGTATGGACAACCCGGACAAGCCGAAGCAGCACTTACAAACTGTGGCTGCAGATTCCCCCAAGCAACAACTACTACCGCCACAAACCCACAATTGTTGACGTGCTGCTGTTTTGCCGGTGTTGAGAATCGCGGGAAGACTGGCAGCTCGTGACTGCTAATTTCTTAGCATGGTACTTTTGCATTGGGATTTCGTGCTGTTCTGGCCATGATCCATCTGCCCTCTGGAGTCACTTTCTGTCATAATCCTGGAGCCCCAACTGGGTATAGACCGGAACAAGGCCATAGAAGACCAGAGCAAGGGACCAGAACAAAGTTTTTGCTTGGTGGAGGCGTTCGGGACGTGCCAAAAGTTCAATTGTGGGAAAATTGGAGTTTTATCGTAAGGCGGTGGGAGGTGTCATTTGCACTGCTCGAAAACTGAATAAGCTTGGATTCTGATAAGTGAAGGGGAATATTTTAACAGGGCGCCTTAACAAATGTCGATGAGTGGGAGGGGGAGGTGGGTGGGTGGTGTGTGGTGCACTCAGTGAGTAGCGAAAAGGAGGTACTTGAGGGCAGTTTCACCGTGAGAGGTTGTGGAACCCGAAGAATCGCACCGTGGTTCGAAACAAAATTGCACCAGGATCCTTTAAAACTGCTGGGGCCCTCGACAAGTTCACGGAGCCCTAAAAAAAAAAATTGGGTAAAAAGACTCGAGCAAGGGACACTAAAAATGATGCCGCGGCACCAAAATCGTCCCAAGACGTTTGAAAATCACATTCTGACACCAAAGATCGCTACAGGACCCATAAAAATACCCCCAGGGCTCCTAAAGGTGGAATTGAACCCCCAATAATCGCACCGGTGCCAATAAGAGCATATTGGAGGTGGGCAACCAACGGGTAACACCGCAATGCGAGCGATTTCAACCTAAGTGGGTGCATAGGGTAGTCATGGGCGCTGAATCAATCTGTGAAAGTTTTAGCTTTGTACTGGCAGCGACCTCGAAGATATGGCCTAAGAAAATTTTCATAGGTGCATTGCAGGTCAATTTTTTAGAGCGATTATCTCCGGTACTTTAAAATCTAGCATAGACGTATAGGATATCGGTAGAATCGCAAAGACCTCTTCATTTCATACATGGGATCGGTTTTTAATTTCGAACAAATTTCACAACTTTGGCCATTTGACCTCAGGTCACGTGATCTCCCGTGACTTGATATGCACATTTGTAACCACATTTACTATGAGGGCCATCGAATGTCTTTCGAAACAAAAAAGAAAAATTATGTTTATTTACTGATAACTATTATTAATTTGCCTTAATTCCACCTGAGTTTATTGATTTTCGCACGGTTTGCTGAGTGTTCGGGTCAGTCTTTTGCTAGCGATTGACCCCCAAATCTCATAGGGCTAGGATTTGAGATACGCACACTTATCAGGCATGATGAGATGAATCCGAACGCGCCCGATTTCATGACCTCAGGTCACCAGGTCACCTATCCAGTTCAGGTTAATTACATCAGTGGAGGTGAAAATGATGATGTCGGATAACGTTTTGGAACCATAGTAGTGAGATAGTTGCTGATTTACGCCTAAATACGTATTCAATGTATGCCTGTTACGTAGTCAATGAGAATTATTGCCAAAATCACTCACTTCATAGTTTTGGTACTCCCACCTTTATGTTGCGGCTCGCGCGGTCAATCGCAGCTAGTCGGCCGCGAGACTGATAACGGTCGGTCGAAATGTAAACAGCGACTGTTATGGGACGACGGTAGGGGGCACCATATCGGGAAGGGGACAAAGGAGATCAAGTATCGATGGGATAGGAGATCAAGTATCGATGATAATGGCCGTTATCAGTAGGGCCGAAACGAGGTCGGTACACATTATTGTCAGTCGTCTGAGTGAGGAAGCGCGTGAACACTAAGACATTGTGCTAGCCGTGTTCGTCTACTGAAAAATGGTGCATCGTTAATGCTGTGATCCGTTCTCGAAACACAAAACACGTATCGAGAAGAATTTACGAACGATATCTGATCATTTAATCCAAGTGGTGAATGACAAACGCGTCGGAAGGGGATACCTGCTATGTGTTAATTGTCTTGCTGCGCTGAATAAAGATCCCAGCAGCCTGCCCCGACAAGAGAAAAGCAGTCCCATCACACCCACCTAGTTACATCAGTCAAACATTAGTGTGTTTCGTAATTGTGTTATGTCGGCTCTCCACCAAGAAACTACATTTTACAATTTGGCGCGCCGTCAGGTACGAGGAACTCATGCATAAGCTGAATGACGAATACGAGAAGAATGCAGGGGACAACAGACGTCGACTTCAGTTTCTGACCCTGTTACCTTTCGGAATCGAGCGCACGGCAGAGTTCTTTGGAGCCAGTCTCTACCTGGTGAAGAAAAGCCGAACACTCAGAGAAGAGGGGGGTTGTTTCTTGTAGTAGATAAAGTTAGCATAGGAAAATGTGAAAGTGACCGGGATAAGCGTGCAGTTATCGATTTCTACGAGTCTGACGAGAGAAGTACGACGTGTCTCGGAAAGAAAGACTGCATCGTCGTTCGTGACGAGAACGGCGTGAAAGTGACGAAACAGAATCGTCTTATACTGGGGAGCATAAGGGAGATTTATGTCGTGTACAAGGAGGCCTACGGTGTGCCAGCCTTGTGCTTCTCTTCTTTCGCAGCACTACGGCCTAAATACTACATGTTAGCAGGATCCAGCGGTACACACGCGCAGTATGTGTGTGTACCTATCACAAGAACGCAAAGCTAATGGTCGAGTCATTAGGCGTTGCGGGGCTGACATATCACGATCGCATGGGCATGTCGTCTGCGACACTACGAACGAAACATGCATGATGGGAAACTGCCTCAGTGTCCCCGGGGAGCAGGGCGTCCTCTCCTTCATAGAATTAGTAGAGGACGAGTACTAGGACAACATGAACATGGAGGTTACCATCACATACAAACAGTGGGTTATAACTGATCGTTGTACATTGCTCGATCATATTGAGCCGCGTGACGCGTTTATGACGACCTTGTCTAGGACGATCCGCAATCTGACCAGACATCATAGTGTGTCTAAGGAACAGGGACGTGCTTTTCAGGAGTTGAAAGATTCAGTCGGTGTGGGTGAGGCAGTAGTTGTAGGCAATTTTGCCGAGAACTATACCTGCGTTGTACAGGATGAGGTACAGAGTTATCATTGGGACGCTCCTCAAGTGACGGTTCATCAGTTTCTAGCTTACTGGAAAGAGGACAACTCCATACTACATCAGAGTTTATATGTTATATCCGATGCACTGTAGCACAATGCTGCTATCGTCCACGCGTTCTTACAACAGTTAGTTCCTATTTTGAAGTTACATATCCCTGGTCTCAGCAAGATTCACTACGTTTCAGACGGATGTGCCGGCCTGTACAAGAACCGCTTCCATTTTGTGAACCTTTGCTGTCACCGTGAAGATTTCGATGTTGACTGCGAGTGGCACGTTTTCGGTACCTCCCAGGGAAAGAGCGTATGCGATGGTGTCGATAGTACAGTGAAAAGGGCGACGGCTATGGAGAGTTTGAGACGACCTAGCCAGGACCAGATTCTGAGTGCTGAATATATGCACCAGTTTCTCAGTGAAAAATTCATTTCGGTCATTCACCCCCTATTCGTTTCCGAAGATTACGTTTCAAAAGTGACTGAATCCCTCAAAGAGCGGTTCGCCAAGGGGCACACAAAGGTTTCACAAGTTTACACCAGTTGACCGATTTCACATCACTGCCTCTGAACTATCATCCAGTACTGCAGGAGTTAATGTTCGCGTTTGTAAGGATGTATGTAGTTGATTTTAGGTGATCAAGTGTGAGCGAATGTAGGCATGCCAACACAAAAACGCGTAATTATATTTTCATTTGCTTGTGGATACGGAATTTTGTTGTTGGAGGATTCGCTTATTCTTATGTCGATATTGTTGTTATTGTGCATATAAGTGCATATAGTGGTATGTTGCCAATGTTTGCTTTTAGCTTTGCATGTGAAATGAATAAATGTTGGCATATTATGCTATCTATAAAAACTATTCACGCTAACCTCTCAGCCCTCATGGCTGGCGAACATCAAGTTAAAGTTGAAGTTACGTTCTGACGTCTTCCGACATGACCATTTTTCACCTCCACTGACGTATTTAACCTGACCTGAATAGGCGACATGTGACCGGAGGTCATGAAATCGGGCGCATTCGGGTTCGTCTCATGATGCTTGATAAGTATATATATTAAACTGTAACCCTATGAGCTTTGGGGTCAATCACTAGAAAAAGACTGTCCGGACCACTCAGCAAAACGTGTGAAAATCAATAAACTCCGGTAGAATGAATGCAAATTAATAATAGTTATCAGTAAATAAACGTCATTTTTCTTCTTTGATTCGAAAGACAATCGATGGCCCTTATAGTAAATGTGGTTACAAATGTGATTATCAAGTGGCTTGGGGGTCACGGGAGGCCACGTGACCTGAGGTCAAATGGCCAAAGTTGTGAAAATTTGTTCTAAATTACAAACCGAGCCACCAAATGAAAAGAAGAGGTCTTTGCGATTCTACAGATGTGCTATATGTCTATGTTAGGTTTTAAAGTACAAGAGATAATCGCTCTCAAAGATTGACCTGCAACGTAACCTATGAAAATGTCCTCAGGCAATATCTCCGAGGTCGCTGCCAGTACGAAGCTAAAATTTTCACAAATTGATTCAGCGCCCGTGACTATCCTATACACTCACATAGGTTGAAATCACTCGCATGGCGGTGTCATTTCCCAAGAACTTTGGTCGCCTGGTAATGGACCTCCCCAGGTCCCAAAAAGTTGCGCAGTGTCCCCTGAAAATGACACTGCCCAGTAAACATGCCGATATCGGCAAGCTCTCGGCATGTGTCGGGGCGGGCTCGGCATCTCGTGAACGACATGCTGACATCAGGCCGCTCTCCGCCCGACATCGGACAACTTACTTGGAATATCGGCACATGTCGGGTTGGATTCGTTATATTAGTGGCGGCCAGCCGACGTCGAGCCGTTCTCGGAGCAACAGCGGCAAATTCATACTGACAGCGGGGTAACGATATCGGGCCGCCGTCGGGTCGACATCGGCAGAAGCGTATTTAAAAAAATGTTTTAAAGACATTCACCACAGGGCATGAATTCAAAGGGTCCTGGTACGTCGTTATGGTATAGGTCCAAATCGGCCCGAAGTTGGTACCAACATCGACCAAAGTACAAAACTCTGACGGTGTGTACTATGACCTCCCACCCATTGAACATGCCGACAGCAATCTGACGACGTCGGCCCGACGCTCGGCCCTACGTCGGGCCGCTGTCGGGACGCTAGTGATCCGCCGTCGGCTGGCAGTGGAACGTTCGTCCATACCGACATGCAGCCGACACCAAGCCGACATGCGGCCGACGTGGGGTCGATGTCGGGCCGCTGTCGGGCCGCTAGCGACCTGCTGTCGGCTGAACAGCGGATTCGCTCATGCCGACATCAAGCCGACACCGAGCCAAATTCAGCGAAGATCCTGCCGAGATCTATGTCCACGCCGCCATACGACCGACGTTCCCGCGCTCCCCAATCGACGTTCCCCCGTTCTCCGGCCGACGTTCCCCGATGCCCAACCGACGTTCCCCAGCTCCCCGTCCGACGTTCCCCCGTTCTCCGTCCGACGTTCCCCGATCCCCAACCGACGTTCCCCCGTTCTCCGGCCGACGTTCCCCGATCCCCAACCGACTTTCCCCGTTCTCCGGCTGACGTTCTCCGATCCTCAACCGACGTTCCCCGCCATTCATCCGATGCTGAATGGACTGCTGAAATGAAATTTGCTGGTAACTGCTGGCAGAAAGTGCTATAAGATTATTTAGCTACAGGCTCATCCGTGACAAATCGACAAGTGAAACGGCCAAAATAGCACTCAATATTTTATATGTTGACGCAAATATTTGTGTGGGGTTATCTGATGCGCCGAATCCAGATGTGCCATTTTTAGAAAGATCAGGTCAACGGTCAAGGAGTTATAGCCTCGGCATTTTTTAGATGTCACCTGTCAAAGGTGTCTTTTGAGGTATTTAACTCAATGAAGAACTATCTGAATTGTGCAAAAGTATATATCTTTGAACTCACAACAACCCACTGCATCCTCTGGCTATTTCGAAAGTTTTGTTTACGGGATATTTTAAATTGCGACGTCGCGACCTAATGTCCCGTAACAAATTTTACCTTTTGGGACAGTCACAATGCAACTAGAAAAAGTGCAGAAGTGAAGGTATATATATTTTCTTTCGAAGAAAAAAAGTCTTGCTCCCAAAACTCCACATTTTCGTTCAAAATTAGGCATGTATAGTTGTTTTGCGCAAGTTTATCGTGGCCTGTATGAATGTGTATTTAGAACGATATACGACTGAAATGCACGGCTTTTGACGCTCGAGGAACGTTAATGGACGTCGTGATTGGATGAGTCATGTTAGTCATCTGATCTTAAACATCGTGTCGCACAAGGGTTCTAACTCGTGATGATAAGGGCTAACAAAATGGCAGAAATGTTTCCACATGGTGGTAGTAAATGATTTGAGTTGCACTTTGCCATCAATTACAAGCAGAGAGAAACTATTTTATGAGTCGGACCAGATCAGCCGGATGCGTCTCGGCGGGACCGACCGTGTCACGGTGCGACAGGTTGATGGAATCAAAAGTAGAGTTCGGAAAAGGCTTGCTTGGGGAAATTTGTGTGATATATGATCTATGCAAACAGAACTCTGAAAACCCTCGCACCGCCTTCTCAACCTTTGCTGCCCTTCGTCCGAAGCATTGCGTCTTGGCAGGCAGCAGTGGGACGCACTCGGTGTGCATGTGCACTTATCATGAAAACTCAAAACTGCTCATATCCGCTCTCGGCCTTCCTAGTCTCAAATACCGTAACCTCCTCGACCACGTTATATGTAGCACAAAACTGTGATTGCATGATGTACAACTGTTAGGACTGCCCTGGTGAAGACATGGTGGTGCACTTTCTGAGGATTATCCTCACGGACCAATCAGAAGAGAAGTGAAGGTGATTAAGCCCCAGATGATGTCATTGATAATGATATTATGTACAAATAGTGGATGAGCACGAAACGCTGTATATTCGCAGAACAGTCTGGACCAAAGAAGAAAGCATGCGATATTTGAGCCAGAAAACCGTGAAGCAGACCAGACACCATTTTGAAGCTGGCAAACAGGGTCAGCACTTCACCCACGCAAAGGCTACTGCCAAGGACGAAATGATTGTCTAATACGATTTCGCTGAAAATAATTCACTTGTAGCGCAGGATGCAGCTCAGCCATTCCACTGGGATTCGTCCCAGTGTACGGTGCAAACGTTTGTAGTGTACTGACATGAGGATGAGGCACTGTGCCATCAGTTACTGCTACATATCTGACGGCACAAGGCACAGCACCGGCATGGTGCGTGCGCTCCTGCAACGGCTTATCCAAGAAATTCGTACCACAGTACCTGACATAAAAATTATTTAACAGACGACAGTATGCGAATAAGTATGACTTCGTCAGCGTGTGTCCTGAGGTTGGGGACAAAAATAACAAATTGACCAAAAATTGTTCCATGCTCCACGGTGCCTCTGGACGATCGGTGAAGACCGTGGGCCAAGGTCAAGGGCCCCTATGCCGACATGAAGGGGTACTGAATCGACAACGGGGATCCGGACCGATAGAGCCCCCCCCCCCCCCCAATCGGTGGGGAGTACCCCCGGGCTGACTGAGAGCCCAGATCAGTACATAGGACCCCTCAGTCAAAGGGGAGAACCCCTGAGCCGACGAAAAGGGATCCCAAGCCGATTGTAAAGGAGCCTAGAATATAGACAGGATCCCGAGCAGTTTGAGATCCCCGAACCAAATTCTTGATCTGACAATGGTTTTTGCAGCACCTTTTTCTCACCAGGGCCAGCGAAGACGTATTCTTGGAGACGACATATGGCAAATGTTTTCGATTTTGTTCGTCATTTTTAAGTCGGAAGGCGACAAAATGCACGTGTTCCGCATCAAGGGAAAGACCGCTGGGCGCAGCACAGCTCTGGAAAAGGTCGCTAGGAGCAAGACATCCCAGCGGCGGGCTCGCTTCTGCATATTCCAGCACCATCAACCCAAAAATAAAAACCAGCTCATGTATTGCCATTGGCTGCACCGTGACAAAGCGAAAACACAGCTACCCAGAGCCTTAAGGCACTGGTCAACTGGCCGTAGGCAGCGCCGGCCGGCCAATATCTCGCGCCACAACAGCGGCCGGCCGGCCAATATCTCGCGCCACAACAGTGACTGCCCGCCAATATTTGGCGCCACACCAGCGGTGGTCGGCCAATATCTCGCACCACAACAGCGGCCGGCCGGCCAATATCTCGCGCCACACCAGCGGTGGTCGGCCAATATCTGGCGCCACAACAGCGGCCGGCCGGCCAATATCTCGCGCCACAACAGCGGCCGCCCGTCAATATTTGGCGCCACAACAGCGGCCGACCGGCCAATATATCGCGCCACACCAGCGGTGGTCGGCCAATATCTGGCGCCACAACAGCGGCCGGCCGGCCAATATCTCGCGCCACAACAGCAACGGCTGGCCAATATCTCGCGCCACAACAGCAGCCGACAGGCCAATATTTAGTGCCACAACAGCGTCAGATCGGCACAGCCGGTCCGTTAAGTAGGAGCCAGAGCGGACATCAGCAACAATAAACATGGCTGGGAAGAATTGCCGCAGTTAAATACCACCGGAACGGCAGAAGAACGATAGCATAAATACGAAAATGACTAGCATGTTACATTGTCAGCGATATGGAAATGTTGAGCGCCGCTGTGTTAAAAGTCGCCGCCGCACCTCGCGCACAAGACACACCGGTAGTCGGCGCGTGCGCTGTCGACATGACGGGCCGCCAGCCGGCCCGACACAGAGGCACGCGGCGCCCCGAGGGGAGCCGCACCTGGAGGGCGTCACACCAGCAGACAGCCAGACCATGCACGCAGTACCAGATAAACGAACACCATAGCTGCCGCCGCAGCTCCGGAGTGGTGCAACTCCGCATTACGGCCACGGCCCAAACGCGAACACACGCTCGACGAGATGCGCTCAGTGGGATCAGAGTTAACACTCCACCCACAGTACTGACACTGACCCTCAACACTACACTACAGCAGCAATAAACCATAGGATGCTGGAGAGAGGGGGCAGAACACAGGCTAAGCTTTGCTATTGCTGAACGTCTGCTCTGTTTCACAAAACAAATCGCCGACTGCGTCACCGATTAAAAGGAGCATTCACATCTAAAGTACAGTTCGGACCCTGTAAAATGTCTACTTACTTTGTCATCTCAGTAATACGTCACCAAGTGACGTGCGAATGGCGCACGGGCGTGATGCTGCCAACCTGACAGCAGCCTTACACCGGGTTGGATCTAGAGCCTCACGCCGAACTGAAGCTAGAGCTGGAGCTGGAGCTGGAGCTGGAGCTGGAGCTGGACCTGGAGCGTCACACCGAACTGGAGCCGGTCACGTTGCTGAGTAGCGTGTAGACGCTGAGGTGCTGCGACTGGCGCGCCTGCGACTCCAAGTCGACGGCGAAGCTCTCGCCGAGCACCAGGCCGAGCGCGCCGACCATGTCGCGGAGGCCGGCGGCCAGCGCCGCGTGGTAGTCGGCCTGGTCGTCGGCGCGCAGTCGGCAGTTGAGCGCCAGCGCCCGCTGGCACGCCTCGACGAACTCGCGGAACGCCTGCTTCAGCTGGAACACCTTGTCGCCGGGCCAGCGCGACGCCACGCTCGCCTCCAGGAAGGCGGACGCGTAGGCGAGCGGGCCGGCGTTCACCTGCACGCTGACGCTGCCCTGCCGGGTGGGGTGGCAGGTGCTAGTGTCGGCTGGTGGGTCGGAGCCTGGTGGCCGTGGAGACAAGGCTGGCGAAGTGGCCAGCTAACGCCAGAGCCACCCAAAGCTCTGGGCACTGGAAACTGCCATGAATTGCGCGTCCTCGCGTAATCACATCAATAATTGGTTGACTTAGCAAGGAAGCTTTGGAAACATTCAAGTAAAAATTGAATCTAGCAGAACCCCCATTTAAAAAAACATACATGCTTGCTTCCCTTGCAATGAACCCGCACTCTGTGCTCGGATATCAACTTTGAAACATCACGTACAAGACGACATAAAGGTCAAATTTCAGTCCGCACCACAATCACACCGAGGCAATGCAGTCTCGCCATCCTACTCACTTGCAGACGGAGCTGGAGCTTCTTGACGTCCGTCGGCTCCCGCTCGATGACCTCCAGCAGGTCACGTGACCGCTGGGTCATCTCGTCTATGGCCACCTCTATCGGAGATAGTTCATACTCCTGGCGAGGACCAGCAAGTGGCGTGCGTTAGGTCGCATAGTCAGCGATATTCCAAATACTGTGGCGGTCACATAGACTATGTCCATAATAATCAAAATGAAACAGATGAAGACTTTTCACATTGCATTCAGATGAAAATATCAATGGGCCAAGTATGCTCTACATAGACCCAAAGCAGGGCTGCATACAATCAACCAAAATTAACACATCAGAACGATGGGTTCGAAGCACAATTAAAGGTACGAATGCTGTAAATTGAAGTGGTGCTTCCATAGTGATAAATTATTCGTGAAATAGGGTGGAAAATACCACTTTCTGAACACTCATTTGACATCCTTCTCCAAGAAGTATCAACATCCTGCTCCATGATGGGTGCTTATGAAGTCTTTGTGTCTCCTTTATAACAGTAGCTCGCTTATAAGTATCATGTTAATGCTCCTAATAAGGAATAGCGATACACGAACATTTCGCAACGCTATTTCTGGTAAGGGGATTAACTATGATGTGATATGGCGTATGGTTTCAGTTCATAGCATTGGTAATTTTCTTCCTGTCCCGAATATATAGCTCCTCCTAAATTGTGTATCTCAAAGGAGGTGACAAATGTAGTCATAAGTACATACACCATTCGCTCAGATTTGAGTCTGAAAGACATCAAAAACATTTTAAGTGACACTAATTCCATGACATATTTCAACATCCTTCTGTGTCCATTTCGATATCTCACGCCTAACGAAAAACCATTATTTTAACCCTGTGCTTCGAAAACATACGACTCCCCAATGGCATATATAAAACTGTCTGCAGTGCAATATGCACACATCCAACTCTGCTTTTCCACTCCAGCAACTGCCCCACCAAAATTGTGGAAAAATCGATAACCGACAAAAAAATGTTGTGACAACTAAAACAGTAACCAAAAAGCAGCTATGGCAGGAAGCATCGAAAGCGATGGGATCAGACCTTTTCCGATCACAATAGAAAACATCAACCATGACTATGTGCAGAGATAGATATCTGATAACAGACAAGGTAAGAGACATGTTAAGACCCAGGTGCCCCTCAGTGACGTGATAAGACCATGCTACTCAGGGTCAGGCTGAGCGTCTCGGGACAGGCTGAGAGATAGGTGAGGGACACTTTAAGGGTCAGGCTGAGGGGCACGGTCAGCGGCTAGGGAGAGGCTGAGAGGCAGGTAAGGTGAGCGGCGGGTCCATAGCGTACGGGGAGCAGAGGCAGGGCCGGGCACCGCGCCAGAGCCCCACCTGTCGCCTGATGACCGGTATGCGCGTGCGCACGTATGGGAAGCAGTAGTCGGTGGTGAGGACGGTGCGCCGCCGCCACTGGTCCTCCACGGCCCCCCGCGGACCGCCCTGGCGCGTGAACGGCGTCTCGTACATGAACTGCGGCACAGCGCCGCACCACGCCAGTTACTGGTCGGCGGCCACACCGACAAGTTGTGGGGCGCCGCCGGGTGATGGCGCTATACTCTGCTAATGCGCGTTAAAGGTGGCGCTGCCGTAGTGATCAGTGGGTGTGAGACGCCAACGCGGCAGGGTAGTCACTGGCGCGTGCGCGCTATTCGGGTGGGCACGACGAGGAAGGCGGACAACTATCTGAACTTTGCAGCATGCAACAGGACAGCTGGACCGAAATACACACCGAGATAAAACAAAGAGGCGCGTCAAATTACCGGGCACGATTCCTGGCATGACGAACATACAACTGCACAATATATCCAATAACTGAAATATTATCTGTACTTTCAAATTGTCCCACCGCCTATTACAACACACTGCATACTGGATCGTGGATCCATAACCTTACAAATATATTGAACTACACTGCAAACGAACGCTGGATATTTCGCGACGTACCAATTGCCAGGTTCCAGGAGATGGACACTCGTCCGCGCCCGGCAGTGTCCCCCTCCTCATCAATGTATCTCCATGACCGACAACCATCAATCTGCCAAACGCATCTTAAGTAGACGCGCCAATTTTTATCCCATGTCGACCAGCCCTCCCACCTGTTTGATGTTGTTGTTCCGCTCGAACTCGGTGGGACGGGCGTCCAGGTCGACGTCGTCCCAGTATGGTGTCAGGTGTGTCACCTGGATATACGCCAGACGCGGGTCCAGGTCGGCGGTCACCACCTGGGGTCGGGCCAGGTCAGTGGCACAGTATTCGTGAAACATGACGGAACATAGCACCTTCTGAACACTGAAGAGACATCCGTTCCGGGGACGTGTAGACATCGTGCTTGTTGATGTGTGCTCGTGAAGTCTCCAGGACTTGTTTCTAAGCATATTTCATAAGCATCACGCATATGCTCACCATTGCAGATTGCGATACATGAACATCTTGTAACCCAATTACAGGTGGAGATCATCATCATTTTTATCATTTTTATAATTATCTAGAGATTATCTATGATGTGGTCTGTTAAACAATGCCACCTGTTTATACCCTGGTAATGCAATCAATTATTGTCAGCATATGTATCCTTGTATTCGGTGTCCCCCAAAATGAAATTAAAACATGCATTTTCAGCATACTAATTGCTCACAATTGGGTTTCAAAGACAGAAACAAAATTGTAATCAGCATGCTTCCATGGCCAATTTCAACATCCTACCGTATTCGTTTCTTAATCTCATACCCAACGAAAAACTATTATTTTAACAGTGGGACAGGTCAGGTCAGTGCTGCCAGGTAGGTCACCTGGACACAGGCCACGATGGCTCCAGGCGAACAGCCATCACCTGTGATAAGGTCAGGTCAAGTTTAGTGTCTATATATAGGCCAGCTGCATACTGCTCCATCACCGTTGCTTCTCTCGGCCAATACAAAGCAGAAAAGTCAAACCGAATTTAAATAACTGTCTGTGTACGTTGATGGACCAATCGATCAGCCGGCACTATCATCCAAATATCATTGCAATTGATCACAACGGCGTGGGAAAGACCTTAAAGTCGAGAAGCCATCTTCTGATAGATTGTTTCCATGTAGCGCGACGCGGCCAGTGCTAAATTTATCTAGAGCTACTGAGGAAGCACTGTCAGCTGGCACCCTGTATAGTCGGTAGTCTAGATAGTCAAATACGGGATCATCACGTCCATCATCTTCAGCACCATCTTCATCACCATCGCCATCCTGGTGACCACCACCACCACCACCACCACGAGTGCGACGTACCGGCGCCGAATCCTTGATGATGCGCACGTTCTCCCTGCCGAACTTGGCGCAGTGCAGCTGGTACAGTTTGTCGCTGACTTCCGACAGTGACGTCACCTTTGGCTCCTTGTAGACGTACTCGCGGTCGTGGTCCTTGTCGAAGTAGTTCTGCGGAGGCGCCGCGGCGGCATTAGCGCGTGACGTCAGCGGCACTGGGCGGGCGCCGGCTGCATCGAGCTCGAGTTATGTGAGATACATGTCTAGAGGGAAGAGGCACACAGGCGAAAAAGTCCACTTTAATGGTGCTGACGGCAAAGGGCAGCTAGCGGGGAAAATGCATATTCTGGGATGTCATAGTCAGCTAAAAGGTGTGGGCATTTCTTGTACGTTTGAGCAAAACGAAATTTGAACGTCCCTTAGGGATGTAAATGGATTTAAATTCCGATCAGATACACAGCATGATATTGATAGATACCAGCACATCAGTTACTTGGGCTATTACTAAACGTAATTGTATGGTTATTTTCACAATATAGGCTGTCGAATAGGTACATCATCCCACTCCCCTACTGTCTCCAATGACGTTCTTGTGGTGAAATATACATTATGTATATGTAAGAGATTGAAGACACCTTTTTGGGTAAAACTAAACAATCATGCATGAAAATCTGAGCATAATGCAAATACCGTGAGATAAGAACAGGAATTGGGGAGTTGAAAATACGCAGGAAAGAACGTGCTTCACCAGATATGGCTTTTGAGTTGTTGCCCAGTGTATCACATGTTGGAACATCATGACACTGCGACTGCAAATTGCCATAAGAGTTCTATAAAGTCACCGCGCGCTCACCTCGAAGCGGCAGAATGAAAAAGTCCTCCGGGCCGGATTTGAACCAGCGACCTATGGATTTCTGACGCACCGCAACTACAGTCCACCGCTCTACCAACTGAGCTACCAGAGGGACAAGCGGTGGCGGCGCGGCCGACAATGGGGTCGATGATAGACGTGCCTGGCCGGTATAACGCCGGCCCTCCAGTACGGGTGAATGCTACGTGCGCGAGCGCATTGCATCTACGACTTGCATATGGATATGCCTAATATTTCGTAGCCTCGAGGTAATCACGGAATGCAATGGAAACCAAGGTTATAGCATACTGATTGCAAACAACTTTTGCATAATGGCCAGATATATAAAATTACAATATACCATTACTGCATGAAATGTCAGGTACCTACCTACAAAACAAAAAGTTCGGTAGCCGTCCTGATGACCCGATTTGAAACATTTTGCCAAATGGAATATAGTTTTCATTTATTCACAAATTAGTCACAAATTAGCAAAAAAAAGTTTTCTTTTTTTAATACTTCGGAATTTTCAAATAAAGATGGCTAAAAAATCCATGACAGGCAAATTAAACATTTGTCACCTTGCATAGGTGACAGTTGTACGTATATACGCATTGACCTTCCCAATGTCATTTCATACGAACATTCACAACCGTTTTCCTGAACACTTCTCAATTTATTGAAAACCCTGGTATGATACTTTCCCATTGCATGACAGAGTTGACACGACCCAAATAGATGGTTGTAGCAGTGACCTGGGTGTGGCAACCCCATTCAGCGGACCTTCACCCAGACAGATGATCCTATACCAGTCACCTGGGTCAGACAGACAACCCTGTACTACCGACCTGGGTCAGACAAATGACTCTACTCCCGATCTGGGTCAGACAGATGGCCCTGTACCAGTGACCTGTTGGTTATTGGAATTTAGGGGCGCGTCGACTGCGTTGGTCATGCAGCGCCCATAACATCGTCAGTAAAACATTGAAATGGAAGCAACATCATCAGTGAAACAGTGAAATGGAAGTATTATCAGTGAAATGGTGAAACAGAAAGAGCAAATGGAAGTAACATCAGTGAAACGGTGAAACAGACAGAGCAAGCGCAAGCAGACATCATCAGTGGAACAGTGAGATGGAAGTGTCATCAGTGAAACGATGAAACCGAAAGAGCGAGCACAAGCAAACATCATCAGTGAAACAATGAAACGGGAGTAACATCAGTGAAGCAGCGAAACAGTAAGAGCAAGCGAAGATCAGTTGGAGCGACATGTGGCACCAGTGACCTGTGTCAGACAGATGACCCTGTACCAGTGACCTGGGCCAGACAGATGACCCTGTACCAGTGACCTGTGTCAGACAGATGACCCTGTACCAGTGACCTGGGCCAGACAGATGACCCTGTACCAGTGACCTGTGTCAGACAGATGACCCTGTACCAGTGACCTGGGCCAGACAGATGACCCTGTACTACCGACCTGGCCCAGGCAGATGACCCTGTAGTAGGTGCCGAGCAGTCTGCGTCCAGACGCGTTCAGCGCCACGATGCGGGTGTAGCAGCGGTGCAGGTCGTGGTGTACCTCGGACAGCTCCGTGTAACTGGCGACACGGCACGTCACCAACAGGTGAGACCAACACAGCGGGTGTAGCAGCGGTGCAGGTCGTGGTGTACCTCGGACAGCTCCACGTAACTGGCGACACGGCACGTACCAACAGGTGGACCAACAAGCAGGGTGATGTCAGTGTCTGGTGTCTCGGACAGTCCACGTAACTGGCGACACGGCACGTCACCAACAGGTGAGACCA
Organism: Imbricaverruca yamaguchii; assembly: GCA_034440575.1. Lineage (NCBI taxonomy): Eukaryota > Metazoa > Arthropoda > Thecostraca > Neoverrucidae > Imbricaverruca > Imbricaverruca yamaguchii. The sequence continues at coordinate 380,976 of JAOTOL010001523.1, forward strand.
ACACAGCGGGTGCAGCAGCGGTGCAGGTCGTGGTGTACCTCGGACAGCTCCACGTAACTGGCGACACGGCACGTCACCAACAGGTGAGACCAACACAGCGGGTGTAGCAGCGGTGCAGGTCGTGGTGTACCTCGGACAGCTCCACGTAACTGGCGACACGGCACGTCACCAACAGGTGAGACCAACACAGCGGGTGTAGCAGCGGTGCAGGTCGTGGTGTACCTCGGACAGCTCCACGTAACTGGCGACACGACACGTCACCAACAGGTGAGACCAACACAGCGGGTGTAGCAGCGGTGCAGGTCGTGGTGTACCTCGGACAGCTCCACGTAACTGGCGACACGGCACGTCACCAACAGGTGAGACCAACACAGCGGGTGTAGCAGCGGTGCAGGTCGTGGTGTACCTCGGACAGCTCCACGTAACTGGCGACACGGCACGTCACCAACAGGTGAGACCACACGGGTGCAGCACACAGCGGGTGTAGCAGCGGTGCAGGTCGTGGTGTACCTCGGACAGCTCCACGTAACTGGCGACACGACACGTCACCAACAGGTGAGACCAACACAGCGGGTGTAGCAGCGGTGCAGGTCGTGGTGTACCTCGGACAGCTCCACGTAACTGGCGACACGGCACGTCACCAACAGGTGAGACCAACACAGCGGGTGTAGCAGCGGTGCAGGTCGTGGTGTACCTCGGACAGCTCCACGTAACTGGCGACACGACACGTCACCAACAGGTGAGACCAACACAGCGGGTGTAGCAGCGGTGCAGGTCGTGGTGTACCTCGGACAGCTCCACGTAACTGGCGACACGGCACGTGACCAACAGGTGAGACCAACACAGCGGGTGTAGCAGCGGTGCAGGTCGTGGTGTACCTCGGACAGCTCCACATAACTGGCGACACGGCACGTCACCAACAGGTGAGACAAACACAGCGGGTGTAGCAGCGGTGCAAGTCGTGGTGTACCTCGGACAGCTCCACGTAACTGGCGACATGGCACGTGACCAACAAGTGAGACCAACACAGCGGGTGTAGCAGCGGTGCAGGTCGTCGGACAGCTCACGTAACTGGCGACAGGTGTACCTCGGACAGCTCCACGTAACTGGCGACACGGCACGTCACCAACAGGTGAGACCAACACAGCGGTGTAGCAGCGGTGCAAGTCGTGGTGTACCTCGGACAGCTCCACGTAACTGGCGACACGGCACGTGACCAACAGGTGAGACCAACACAGCGGGTGCAGGTCGTGGTGTACCTCGGACAGCTCCACGTAACTGGCGACACGGCACGTGACCAACAGGTGAGACCAACACAGCGGGACAAACGCCAGCGGACCGACGGATAACAGTACAGAGTGCTGCCGCCGGGAGGCGAGTGAAGCACAAGCCACGAGCGTGACGAATCCCTCGGACACAAGCGCACAGACGGCCATTCCTGGTCTTGCAATGATACTTCTTACTATACAGTCGCTATGCTGCACGAGACAAACCATACACCATTTGCAAGTGTAAGGAGGTCAGGGGACGGTGGGGGTGCCCGGCAGGCCGCCGACCCACGACCCGCTGGTGGGGGTCTAGTGCTTCCGAGCCCACCTCAGCTGCTCGTCACCATTTTACAAACGTATACACGACAACACATTGTCCACTTGATCACAGTCGGAGAGTGCGTTCACCAAACCACGTTGCCGGAGGAAACTCCAATGGCCGCTAAATGACAAAACCTGGCTGATGCGCCCTAAAACTTGAATAATCAACCAACTAACCAGCTGCAGGCAACTCTAGGGGTGGGGAGGGGTGATTTAGAGATGGACCAGGGCAAAGATAAATCATGAGGTCGTGGCCTCCGTCGCCAGTTCATGCGCCCATGGGTGTGGCCAGGAGACGTGATGACGGTGGCCTTTCGGCTGGATTGCTGGTCTGTGTATAAGAACGCAAATGGAATGCAAGTAAAATGCGAGCCTTCTCACATCAGTCATATTCCATCACAAGCATTGACAGCATACAGGGCAATAATTTTTTTGCGCATGCTTCGAGAAGGCATGGCAAGTAAATTGCTTGAAACTTGATGAAATCCAAGCATTTAACGTGAAAGTGAAGTATTAACCAGAAGCACTTGGGAACAATTGTTTTAAATTTTAGCACTTACAACGGAACGTTTTCTCCACGTATTGGATTTTATTTTTATCTCATCTCTTCAGTTATAATTTTACAATTCGTGAGTCAATGCATGTCGATAGCGAACATCTTACAATGAGCAATGAAGCAACTGTTCCCAAGTCGCAATTAAGGTAGTGTTTTAGTTGGGGGATGATTGCTTCCAGCCAGTTCTTGTCTTGGACAACGAAACATCAATGACAAGAAGCCTCATCCTTTGATAAAAGAAGCCTCACTTGATTTAAAAATGGAACATGAAAAACCCATCAAAATTTCCACCCTGATCACGATGCACCATTTTTATATATGACAGCAGTCACGGTCTGTCTATGCGAAATACCATTGTCAATTCCATGCTCCACCCCGATACCGCACAACCCGCCACACGTGCCTGCGGTGGCCACACGGTAGTCGGCGCGTGCCTGCCGCTCCTCCGACGGTCTTACCTACGCCGACGACGGTAGATGGGTACCAGGATGTCGTACACGTCTGCCATCAGTTCGTGACGCTCAGACGCCTCCATCGCCTCCGCGCACACCTTCAGCTGGGCTACCAGCGACTCCTCGGTGTAGCAGAGGTCGCCAATACCTGCGGTCGGAGGTCAGGTTAGAGCAGGTCATGTCAAGTCAGGTCGGACACCTTCGGCTAGGCTACCAGCGACTCCTCAGTGTAGCAGAGGTCGCCAATACCTGCGGTCGGAGGTCAGGTTAGAGCAGGTCATGTCAAGTCAGGTCGGACACCTTCAGCTGGGCTACCAGCGACTCCTCGGTGTAGCAGAGGTCGCCAATACCTGCGGTCGGAGGTCAGGTTAGAGCAGGTCAGGTCAAGTCAGGTCGGACACCTTCGGCTGGGCTACCAGCGACTCCTCGGTGTAGCAGAGGTCGCCAATACCTGCGGTCAAAGGTCAGGTCTGACCAGTTCGGGTCAGGTCAGGTCGGGACGGACACCTTCAGCTGGGCTATCAGCGACTCCTCGGTGTAGCAGAGGTCGCCAATACCTGCGGTCGGAGGTCAGGTTAGAGCAGGTCATGTCAAGTCAGGTCGGACACCTTCGGCTAGGCTACCAAGGACTCCTCGGTGTAGCAGAGGTCGCCAATGCCTGTGGTCAGAGGTCCGGTCAGACCAGGTCGGGCCAGCCTAGCCCCTTCAAACCACACATGGCAGTCTAGACCCCTTCCCACCTGACGCAGCAGCCCAGCCAGAGTCCTCACCAAGATCAAACTTGAGGTTGTTCTCGTCGCGCACCACGTTGCTGGAGATGGCGTGGAAGCACTTGCAGCCGGCGTCGTGTTCGCCGCGTTGCAGCAGGTACTCGGCCATCAGCGCCCCAATGTGGACCTGACACATGGCTGCCTGCCAGCCACCAAGTCGGGTCAGGTCAGGTCAGCCGGCAGGTCACGTCAGTCGCCGTCAACTCGGACCGGCCACCGTCTGCGACGGTCACACACAACTTCGTCAATAAAATGATCACGATGGACAATGCTGGGGACGAGTAGTCTAGGGGTAAGTTGCTCATCTCACAATCCAAAAGTTGTGGGTTAGAGTCTCATCTGTCGCTACTCTTCGCCCGCGACCAATCCGCGTGAGATTGGCGACGCTACATGACTCAACGGTCGATGTGTCGTAAAACCGATAAACAGCAATGGACAACGCTTGTCAGTGAAGATTGATGAGAGCAGATTCTCACCATGACTTAGCACGTAAAGGTTCGTGGCACACGCGAGTCGCATAGGATAAGAACAGCAAAAGCAAAGGCGTGTACTTAGAGGTTTGCACGCAGCAATGTTGTACGGGAACATACGCAACACAATTGTTTGCTTGCTTTTGTATCACGGAGCGTCGGTTTGCAAGCTTTCGTGCTGAGCCTCCAACGCTGTTCACCAGCCGCTTTTGATCAGGTCACGCCGGGTCAAATTATTCACGGACGGATCAAGTCAGGTGCGGTCGTGACAGGTCAGTCACAATCAGTAATGGCCAAGCAACACCAGGTCATGTCAGATCAAGCCAGTCATCGTCAGTAACGGTCAGATCACACCAGGTCAGGTCATACCAGGCCAATCAGTAGCGGTCATCCCAGTGATCGTCAGTAACGTCCAGGTCACACCAGGCCAAGTCAGATCAGGTCAGTCACCGTCAAGACAGGTGGCACGTGCCACACCAGGCCAGGTCAGATCAGATCAGGTCGGCTACCATCTCAAGACAAGTGACACGCGTCACACCAGAGCCAGATCAGATCAGGTCAGTCACCGCCAGGACAGGTGGCACGCGCCACACCAGCCGCACCTCGGACAGGTTTCCGTCGCGCACGTGACACTTGGCCATGCTGCGCAGCCACGTCTCGCGCAGCTCCGGCGTGCTGGCGTAGCTGTTGGCCAGGCTGTGCTGCAGCTCCACCAGCATGGCCGGCTCGTTCTCGTGCTCCTTCAGCTGCGCCGTCGCCATCAGCACCGTGCGCACCCGCTTGGTCAGGTCCTTCACGTCCGACACGAAGCCTGGCCACAAGAGTGGTGTGGTAGCCGACACTCGTCTGGCCACGTGCTGGATAAGGTCCGACACGAAGTCCAGCCATAAGACAGTGGTGCGGCGGTTATCTATGCATCTAACACTTGTCTTAATAAATGTTTTATGTCCTTGGAGGGGGGATTTTATTCTTCCAATCACTAGTCCGATCGCTGCTTTTAGTTTTGAATCCACCCAGCGTAAGCAGATTCCTAAACGAGGCACTCACACAACTACACTCGATCAATCCGGCGTCTACAGAACCAATGCACAGCACGTGTCATTGACTCGGGGGTAACATGTCGGACAGACACAAATTAATACTTCCTTGGATGAATAGCCTTCTCAGCTAACTTCATATCTTTGCCTGACAAGACCAAGCAAGCGAAAAAAACATCATACTGAATAGCCAGCTGTTCGAAATACGCAACCGACCGCCTGTCCGACAGAGCATCAGAGTCATGGGCGCCAACGGACCAGAGCAGGCCAGCCAGCAGCCTGACGTACACGGGCGCCCAGAATAACTGCACCGTGGTCATCGTACCAGCTGCTAACGACCAGACGTGTACATAGTGGGACAAGCATGCACTGAAGGCATAGCACGAGTACACATCCGGTACGGAAAGCCAGCTAAGGTATTCAATACGAAACCGCCAAATATATAGATAGATAGATAGATAGATAGATAGATAGATAGATAGATAGATAGATAGATAGATAGATAGATAGATAGATAGATAGATGGATGGATGGATGGATGGATGGATGGATTAGATAGATAGATAGATAGATAGATAGATAGATAGATAGATAGATAGATAGATAGATAGATAGATAGATAGATAGATAGATAGATAGATAGATAGATAGATAGATAGATAGATAGATAGATAGATAGATAGATAGATAGATAGATAGATAGATACATATATGGAGGGATAGTGAGAGTTAGGGAGAGAGAGGGAGGGAGATAGGGAGAGAGGGATGGAGAGAGCGAGAGGTAGGGAGCGAGAGGTAGAGAGAGAGAGGGAGGGAGATAGGGAGAGAGATGGAGAGATAGAGAGTGAGCCGTGCACAACACCTCTCTGGATGCTGAGATCACCGGATGCTCAGAAGTGCAGCGGCCAGCGGGCCAGCAGCACACGTGAGGGTGCACATCTACACCAGTGCGGTTGTGGACTCTCTAGTTTCCGTCAGATTTCGTCGCAAGATCTGGCTTCGGCACACGGATAGGTTGAACTCACTGGTGCGGTTCATGGCCTTGTCGCTGTTGGCGTAGCTGTTGATGAGCGCCAGACTTTCGTAGAAGTGTGACGAGTCCAACACGACAGACTCGCCCAGTAACTGTGACACTTTGATGATCACCTGCAACCAGCGCGTAACGAGTACAACAGCCAGACATCCCCACAGCCTGATATGCCCTGATGATCAGACCAGTACATGGTGAGCACACAAGACAGACATCTCCATAACCTGAGGTGCCTTGATGATCAGACCAGTACATAGTGAGCACACAAGCCAGACATCTCCATAGCCTGAGGTGCCTTGATGATCAGACCAGTACACAGTCGGCACACAAGCCAGACATCTCCATAACCTGAGGTGCCTTGATGATCAGACCAGTACACAGTGAGCACACAAGCCAGACATCTCCACAGCCTGAGATGCCTTGATGATCAGACCAGTACACAGTCGGCACACAAGCATGACATCTCCACAACCTGAGGTGCCTTGATGATCAGACCAGTACACAGTGGGCACACAAGCCAGACATCCCCACAGCCTGATATGCCCTGATGATCAGACCATTACACAGTGGGCACACCAGTCAGACATCTCCACAGCCTGAGATGCCTTGATGATCAGACCAGTACACAGTGGGCACACAAGTCAGACATCTCCATAACCTGAGATGCCTTGATGATCAGACCAGTACACAGTGGGCACACAAGCCAGACATCTCCACAACCTGAGATGCCTTGATGATCAGACCAGTACACAGTGGGCACACAAGCCAGACATCTCCATAACCTGAGGTGCCTTGATGATCAGACCAGTACACAGTGGGCACACAAGCCAGACATCTCCATAACCTGAGGTGCCTTGATGATCAGACCAGTACACAGTGGGCACACCAGCCAGACATCTCCATAACCTGAGATGCCTTGATGATCAAACCAGTACACAGTGGGCACACAAGCCAGACATCTCCACAGCCTGAGGTGCCTTGATGATCAGACCAGTACACAGTGGGCACACCAGTCAGACATCTCCACAGCCTGAGGTGCCTTGATGATCAGACCAGTACACAGTGGGCACACAAGCCAGACATCCCCACAGCCTGATATGCCCTGATGATCACCTGCAACCAGCACATAACGAGTACGACAGCCAGATATCCCCACGGGCTGGGCCACCTTACTAATCACCTGCGGCCACCACACGGCGAGACCGACATCATCTGCTGACACAGCAGTTATACAGCTCGGTAATCATAAACCACCACGCGGTGCAATTACATACTAGGGTGTATTCATCTTTAAAGTTCAACGTGTTCTGATTCGTAACAATGATGAGGACAGCTACCTTTGGGTGACTGTCTTTTGGGTTAAAATCAAGTTTTAGGATTTCCCCAGTTCTCAGGAGCATGTTGTTGATTACACGGGCCTGTAATACCGCTACAGTCGGCATGAAGTATAAAAACGACTACCTGGGAATACAAAACTATGGCACTGCTTCCGGATTGCTCGGAGAGGTTTTCTCCTTGTATGCATATATACTACCTGAATACAAGTCAGTAGCGACCCGAATATTATATCCAAAGGGGTGAAAGTTGGCAATGGAGAATTGTGCCCCAATTCCTACAACGCCCGCAATCATTATCACTATCATCGTGTATATGAAACGCATCAGCATTCATCGACTATTGGCACCAATAATGAGGGAAGCACTATAGTTGGCAGATGGATATATTCACCTCATTCCTGGAGTTGACACAAGGATGGGAACGATGCCTACAAACATCTGAAGAACATTCCCCATGTTTTACTGAACTTCTTCACCCAAACCAAATAAGGCTGCGGCAGTAAATACCGTGGACGAATCTATTTGTTCCTAGATTCAACGCATTGGGGAGAGCAGAAGCTTAGCCAAGTTGATTTGTTTGTGAAAATGAAAAGAACAGCACACGTGGCGAGAGGACCGATACCCTGAATTCGCATAAAACCTCAGTGCCCACACGAAACTGCACTGTGTGGAAAACAACATCGACCGCCACAAGGCCGTGCCGAGCTCTAACCTTCCTCACACACCAGGAGCCCGCCGTTACCGGCCTGACCCAGCAGAGCGCATACCTGCAGGTGTACGCGAGTGATGGCCTTGCGGTTGGTGAACTCGAAGTTGCCCCGCATCAGCAGGTAGAGCACGGCGCACGCCTCGTGACGCGTGCTGGAGAGCGGGCTGTTGCAGCAGCGCAGCAGATCGTAGCAGAGCCGGCCGCACAGCTCGGCCGTGCCTGTGGACAGGGGAGGGGCCGTGCCTGTGGACAGGGGAGGCGCCGGACCGCAGCGGCATCACCACTCTGACGCGATGACGTCACACTAGTACGTCCCGCCCGATAATTCCTCAACTGTCGTGCTCGTCGCGTTATCACTTTGGTACTACATCGTCCAACTGGGAAGGGCATGTTTCTTGTTATTTTCACTCAACTTCCCTCCTGGAATGAAGTTTTTGCAGACATCCGCTGACATGAACCGATGCAGTCAACAAGTTTGGCACTCCCGAAACGGTCGCCATCATGGACGCGCCTTGTTCTCGGCATCACGATGGTCAGGAGGTACGGACTGGCAGGACAACTCCGCCGATGCATTCGAGCCTTACAACCACACGTACAGTGGATGCTATTGATTCCTGTAACATATATTCTAGTTTTGTTTCCTTTAGCGCATAAAATCCCTGTTCCTTCTGACGGATGGTTTTTCCCTTCGAACGTTTTGCGAAAATATCCCACAATTTCATATGAACATTAAAAATTGGATTCAAAAGACGAAGCAATTTTAAAATATTTAGGTTCGAAAGTGCAAATTTTTAACATCCCAAAAATCCCCCTCCCCATTCAGGCAACATCAATTATATAATGGCATACCAGGACAGAATACGGCCTCACTATACTTCACCGTACTGCCATGCAGTACAGAAGCACCATAACCGCTGCCCCCATGTACCGCGAGACAGCACAGATGTGCGGTACCCCGTGCACTGTGACGCAGCGGCGCCGGTGCGGACGTACCGTGGTACAGCGCAGCGCCGTACCGCTGCACGAACATGCGCAGCGCGGCGAACACGTGGCGCAGCACGGCCTCGGCCTGGCCGGCGTGCAGCAGGCCCAGGTAGACGTCCGACAGCAGCGCCATCTGCGCCGTCTGGCCGCCGCGCAGCGCCAGCCGCTCCGAGAAGTGCGACGAATAGAGGCAGGCCAGGTCGAGCGCCACCAGCGACGCCTCGGCCGACAGGTGCGGCAGCGACGGAGACGACGCGCCGCCGCTGCTGCCGCCACCTGTGGAGCGGCCACACCCCTGACGTCGGAGGAGTGAAGACACACCGTGCACGAGTTGGCACTCAGCGATGGACGCCGGGCGGAAACAGCCAACAGCACAACATAATGTTGGAAGGTATTGAACCTTTGTAATTAACAAGCACCGAAATGTTGGAAAACACGCCAGTTAATATATTTACTGCAGTTCACTGAAAGATGAAACTGGGTGAACAAATAACTGCCGGGATATCCTAGACTAATCCGAAGAGAGAAAGCGACGAGTACCACAGCCGACCAGTCGCAAACGGTGGGAGTGGATTAAAGTGGCCTCACAAGTAACGAATAGCTTTTCCGGCCCCTACCACGTGCGCAGGGAGCAGTGACACTGTGGCGCGATGTGCCAATCAACGATCGCTGGGTACCACAGACACTCGACAGTGCCATGTGGAGAAGAGTAGACGCCACACTCACACGGCAGCACTCTGCGGCATACCAGAATCGGACTGGGACGGCGGCCGGCCGGAGCGTCAGCGAACCATGCCACCCTCACCTCTCCCGTTCGTCTCCGAGAAGCTGGCGTTGCTGAGCGCCGCGCCAGACGGCTCCATACGGGCCGGCAGTGTGAACGCCTTCTTCACCTCGGAGACGCGGCCCTGGGCGCGGCCGGCGCCGCCGCAGTAGCGGAACTGGCTCACACACATCCTGCCAACGGCCAACAGTACGATGTCTCACACATCCTGGCATCGACCGACCATCAGATGTCTCACACATCTCAACACACGCACATGCACGTCTGGCAACGACCGACCGATGTCTACACATCCTGGCAACGGCCAACAGTACGATGTCTCACACATCCTGGCATCGACCGACCAGCAGATCTCACACATCCTGGCAACGGCCAACAGTACCATGTCTCACACATCCTGGCATCGACCGACCATCAGATGTCTCACACATCCGCACACCACACGTGCGGATGGCAACGGCCAACCGCACGTCTCACACATACTTGCGCCGACCGGCCGTCAGATGTCTCACACATCCTGGCAACGGCCAACAGTACGATGTCTCGGTGACATGCTGGCGGCGACCGACCGTCAGATGAACCATCCGACAGCAAATAGGGTGCCAGTTGGCATGTGCGCCGCAGGGCGTGACACAATACATCGCACGTGGGACGTATCAAGGCAGGCGCAAACAAGCCTGACATAAGATAAAACTACCGTAATATCTTGCGAATACTCTTAATACCCCACCATGTCACCAGTGATGCGTCCCGTACCTAGTTGGCTGATGACGCGAGGTGAACCCCTTCAGCTCCTCTCGAGCTGTCATTGACTGGCCGAATTCATCTTAAAGTAAGCACCCAGCAAATCAGTCGTGAAGCTCCAGCCCCACCCCTCTCCCGGCACATCAGTGAGCCGGCACGTGCGTTACCAACTTCATCAGTTTCACCAGCATCGCCTGTCCCGTCAGCCCCGCTGACCTTGCGTCCGCCGACCAAACACGTCACGGATGTACCGGTCCCGACCAGCCTGACCACCAGATCAGACCAGACCAGTCCCACACTGGCATCACCATCCAGACCGTCCAGCACAGTCACCAGACCACCATCAGACCACCAGTCCCAACCAGCCTAACCACCATCAGACCACACCAGTCCCGCACTGGCATCACCGTCAAGACCGTCCAGCACAGTCACGAGACCACCATCAGACCACCAGTCCCGACCAGCCTGACCACCAGACCACACCAGTCCCGCACTGGCATCACCATCAATACCGTCCAGCACAGTCACGAGACCACCACCAGAACACCAGTCCTGACCAGCCTGACCAAGACCAGACCAGTCCCGCACTGGCATCATCATCCAGACCGTCCAGCACAGTCACGAGACCACCATCAGACCACCAGTCCCGACCAGCCTGACCACCAGACCAGACAGTCCCGCACTGGCACGCATCCAGACCGTCCAGCACAGTACCAGACCACCACAGACCACCGGTCCACCCCTCACCGGCGGCACACTCCGGACCTACCGCGACTGACGGAAGTCACACATACACCGGCACGCTCACCAGACGCGGAATCGTCGACAGACAGACACATACAGACACAGTCCGACCGCCTGACCACTCCAGACAGACCAGTCCCGACTGGCATACATCAACCGTCCAGAAGTCGGACCACCATCAGACCACCAGTCCCGACCAGCCTACACCACCAAACAGCGCACGGATCCAGACCGCGAGCGACCACCATCAGACCACCAGTCCCGACCAGCCTGACCACCATCAGACCAGACCAGTCCCGCACTGGCATCACCATCCTGACCGTCCAGCACAGTCACGAGACCACCACCACCAGTCGAAGTACGACCACAGCACAGCCCGACCAGCCGACAGCCGCGCGGGAGGGACCACCACCAGACCACCAGTCCCGACCAGCCTGACCACCATCAGACCAGACCAGTCCCGCACTGGCATCATCATCCAGACCGTCCAGCACAGTCACGAGACCACCATCAGACCACCGGTCCCGACCAGCCTGACCACCAGACCAGACCAGTCCCGCACTGGCATCACCATCCAGACCGTCCAGCACAGTCACGAGACCACCATCAGACCACCAGTCCCGACCAGCCTGACCACCAGACCAGACCAGTCCCGCACTGGCATCACCATCCAGACCGTCCAGCACAGTCACGAGACCACCATCAGACCACCAGTCCCGACCAGCCTGACCACCAGACCAGACCAGTCCCGCACTGGCATCATCATCCAGACCGTCCAGCACAGTCACGAGACCACCATCAGACCACCAGTCCCGACCAGCCTGACCACCACCAACCACCCTCACCGTCCAGCCCGACCACCATCAGACCACCAGTCCGACCAGCCTGACCACACAGACCAGACCAGTCCCGCACTGGCACCACCATCCTGACCGTCCAGCACAGTCACGAGACCACCACCAGACCACCAGTCCCAACCAGCCTGACCACCAGACCAGACCAGTCCTGCACTGGCATCACCATCCAACCGTCCAGCACAGTCACGAGACCACCACCAGACCACCAGTCCCGACCAGCCTGACCACCAGACCAGACCAGTCCCGCACTGGCATCACCATCCAACCGTCAGCACAGTCACAGACCACCACCAGACCACCGTCCCGACCAGCCGACCACCAGACCAGACCAGTCCCGCACTGGCATCATCATCCAGACCGTCCAGCACAGTCACGAGACCACCATCAGACCACCAGTCCCGACCAGCCTGACCACCAGACCATACCAGTCCCGCACTGGCATCACCATCAATACCGTCCAGCACAGTCACGAGACCACCACCAGAACACCAGTCCTGACCAGCCTGACCACCAGACCAGACCAGTCCCGCACTGGCATCATCATCCAGACCGTCCAGCACAGTCACGAGACCACCATCAGACCACCAGTCCTGACCAGCCTGACCACCAGACCAGACCAGTCCCGCACTGGCATCACCATCCAGACCGTCCAGCACAGTCACGAGACCACCATCAGACCACCAGTCCCGACCAGCCTGACCACCATCAGACCAGACCAGTCCCGCACTGGCATCACCATCCAGACCGTCCAGCACAGTCACGAGACCACCATCAGACCACCAGTCCTGACCAGCCTGACCACCATCAGACCACCAGTCCAGACCACCATCAGACCACCAGTCCTGACCAGCCTGACCACCATCAGACCACCAGTCCCGACCGCCGCCACTCACTGCACCAGCGTGAAGAAGTTGACGACGTCCTCCTCGCCGGCGTAGCGCCACCACGTGACCAGCAGCTCGTCGGGCACGTGGCGCACCACGTGCAGGAAGCAGACGAGCAGGTCGCGCGCCTCGGCCGGCAACAGCTTGTCGTACCGGTACAGGGCGCCCGGGTCGTGCACGGTGCTCTGCGTCCTGGTGAGACAGTCATCACGTCACCGGCCGTCACATCACTGATCACGCACAGCAGGCCAGCACGCATAACACGGACACCGACAGCACGTGCAGCTCGGAAACGGGCAGCACGTACAACATGGAGCAATCGTGCACAGTCTACGCATGTGGACTAATGCGCAGGACTTGGTGAACCTCCACAGAACGGTGCTGACAGCCCAGCGAGCAGTGCGCTTGTCCGGTGACCAAAGGGACGTTGGCTCAGATTCGGCCATCTGTCCTGGACTTGGCTTCTCCGCGACCTCTCGACGTGAGAGTGATCGCGCTGCACAATGACACGGCGCCGATTCGTGTCGCTTGTCGCATGTCTCTGTCGCGCTTAGAACGAAGTTAGTGGGTGCGCGAGTAAAATTGACTCGAGCACTGCGAGGGGTGGACAATTCTGCCGTACTGCGATCAGCCATTTCCACTTTCTTGCATTTCCGATAATCGTTTCTAGAAAAATAGAATTATGGCTTTTACGGGGTAATGACAGCTCGCAGGACTCCACTACCCGCTCTCAACACGCTTCTTGTGAGATTCGAGGTGTGGTGTGGCGTCCAAGGTATAATATGGTGTTTGGAACGCATCATATGATGTTTGAAAAGGCGCCCTGTGGCGTATAGCCATCTGGCTATCAAGAAGACGCCCTGTCGGCTACACGGGCCAGAGCGCCCCGATGTCTACTTCACCCCTCCCTCTCCCAAACACTCCCGACGCTAGAGGACCTACACAGTTGCATGCGTCGTAAACTGACGAAAGGCTCTTCTTGAACTAGCATCGGACGAAGGACAGGGATAATCAGACGCAACCCACCCATTAGAAATAATCCGCCTAAAGCCTCCACGACTTATTCTCGATCAATTTCGTCAGAATTATGTGCCCGTCCCGATGATTGTCATACATCGCAGTCAGCCAACGGTGTCGTGACAGTACTGCATCTCCGTCCCAAGTGCAGGAGCCTACTCGGAAAAGGCCTACGGAACCACGGGAACAGGCCTCCTTGCGGTAGGTAGTGTACACGGGAGATGCGTTAGTGTGCTGCAGGGCACAACATGAGGAGTGACTACGGAAATAGCTCTTTCAGGATGTGAATAGTGTCCTTAGTAAAGTAATGCCAAGTTGTAACACACGATACATTGATACAGGAAGATACCTGGAAAATCACTGTAGGGTGGTCGGTCTCATCCGTTATATCGGTGCAGGGAAGAGTGCCTCACTTCCCATGTTAGTGCAATGCAACACTTGCTATGTCGGCCTCATCTGCTATGTCGGTGCAGGGTGGACCGCCTCACCTGCTGTGTCGGTGCAGGGAGGACCGCCTCACCTGCTGTGTCGGTGCAGGGTGGACCGCCTCACCTGCTGTGCCGGTGCAGGGTGGACCGCCTCACCTGCTGTGCCGGTGCAGGGAGGACCGCCTCACCCGGCTGTGCCGGTGCAGGTGCCGGTGCAGGGGGACCGCCTCACCTGCTGTGTCGGTGCAGGGTGGACCGCCTCACCTGCTGTGTCGGTGCAGGGTGGACCGCCTCACCTGCTGTGTCGGTGCAGGGAGGACCGCCTCACCTGCTGTGTCGGTGCAGGGTGGACCGCCTCACCTGCTGTGTCGGTGCAGGGTGGACCGCCTCACCTGCTGTGCCGGTGCAGGGTGGACCGCCTCACCTGCTGTGCCGGTGCAGGGTGGACCGCCTCACCTGCTGTGTCGGTGCAGGGTGGACCGCCTCACCTGCTGTGTCGGTGCAGGGTGGGCCCCCACCTGCATGTCGGTGGGGAGGACCGCCTCACCTGCTGTGTCGGTACAGGGAGGACCGCCTCACCTGCTGTGTCGGTGCAGGGCGGACCGCCTCACCTGCTGTGTGGTGAGGGACCGCCTCACCTGCTGTGTCGGTGCAGGGTGGGAGGACCGCCTCACCTGCTGTGTCGGTGGGGGGGGACCCGCCTCACCTGCTGTGCCGGTGCAGGGAGGACCGCCTCACCTGGGGGTGGGGCGCCCACCTGCTGTGTCGGTGCAGGGCGGACCGCCTTCTGCAGGGTGGACCGCCTCACCTGCTGTGTCGGTGCAGGGAGGACCGCCTCACCTGCTGTGTCGGTGCAGGGTGGACCGCCTCACCTGCTGTGTCGGTGCAGGGTGGACCGCCTCACCTGCTGTGTCGGTGCAGGGTGGACCGCCTCACCTGCTGTCGGTGCAGGGGGGTACTGCTGTGCCGGCAGGGTGGACCGCCTCACCTGCTGTGCCGGTGCAGGGTGGACCGCCTCACCTGCTGTGCCGGTGCAGGGTGGACCGCCTCACCTGCTGTGCCGGTGCAGGGTGGACCGCCTCACCTGCTGTGCCGGTGCAGGGTGGACCGCCTCACCTGCTGTGTCGGTGCAGGGTGGACCGCCTCACCTGCTGTGCCGGTGCAGGGCGGACCGCCTCACCTGCTGTGTCGGTGCAGGGTGGACCGCCTCACCTGCTGTGTCGGTGCAGGGTGGACCGCCTCACCTGCTGTGCCGGTGCAGGGTGGACCGCCTCACCTGCTGTGCCGGTGCAGGGTGGACCGTCTGCTGCCCGGCTGGCTGTCGCGGTCGGCCGGCTCTGCGTCGCCGTTCTCCAGCCGGACCGACTCGACGGTGGTCTGAGACGAGCCGGTGGACGCTAGACTGACGGTGGACGCTGCGGCGCTCTCGGACGTCTGCTGACCTGCACACACGGCCAGCCAGTCTAGTCGTGCTCTGGGTCCGTGACCCAGGTCATCTCAACACAGCGTGTCCGGGGGCGCTCTCGGACGTCTGCTGGCCTGCACACACGGCCAGCCAGTCTAGTCGTGCTCTGGGTCCGTGACCAGGTCACCCAACACAGCGTGTCCGGGGCGTCTCGGACGTCTGCTGACCTGTACACATGGCCAGCCAGTTAGTGTGCTCTGGTCCGTGACCCAGGTCATCCCAAAGCGTGTCCGGGGGCCTCGACGTCTGCTGGCCTGCACATGGCGCCAGTCTAGTCGTGCTGGGTCCGTGACCCAGGTCATCTACAAGCGTTCCGGGGCGCTCTCGGACGTCTGCTGGCCTGTCACACGGCCAGCCAGTCTAGTCGTGCTCTGGGTCCGTGACCCAGGTCATCCAACACAGCGTGTCCGGGGGCGCTCTGGACGTCTGCTGGCCTGCACCATGGCCAGCCGTTGTCGTGCTCTGGGCCGTGACCAGGTATCTCAACACAGCGTGTCCGGGGCACTGCTGGCCGCACACGGCCAGCCAGTCTAGTCGTGCTCTGGGTCCGTGACCCAGGTCATCTCAACACAGCGTGTCCGGGGACGCTCTCGGACGTCTGCTGGCCTGCACACATGGCCAGCCAGTCTAGTCGTGCTCTGGGTCCGTGACCCAGGTCATCTCAACACAGCGTGTCCGGCGGCGCTCTCGGACGTCTGCTGGCCTGCACACACGGCCAGCGGGCCAGTCTAGTCGTGCTCTGGGTCCGTGGCCCAGGTCATCCCAACACAGCGTGTCCGGCGGCGCTCTCGGACGTCTGCTGGCCTGCACACATGGCCAGCCAGTCTAGTCGTGCTCTGGGTCCGTGACCCAGGTCATCTCAACACAGCGTGTCCGGGGGCACTCTCGGACGTCTGCTGGCCTGCACACATGGCCAGCCAGTCTAGTCGTGCTCTGGGTCCGTGACCCAGGTCATCTCAACACAGCGTGTCCGGGGGCGCTCTCGGACGTCTGCTGGCCTGCACACACGGCCAGCCAGTCTAGTCGTGCTCTGGGTCCGTGACCCAGGTCATCTCAACACAGCGTGTCCGGGGGCGCTCTCGGATGTCTGCTGACCTGTACACATGGCCAGCCAGTCTAGTCGTGCTCTGGGTCCGTGACCCAGGTCATCTCAACACAGCGTGTCCGGGGCGCTCTCGGACGTCTGCTGGCCTGACACACGGCCAGCCAGTCTAGTCGTGCTCTGGGTCCGTGACCCAGGTCACCTCAACACAGCGTGCCCGGGGGCGCTCTCGGACGTCTGCTGGCCTGACACATGGTAGCCAGTTGTCGTGCCTGGGTCCGTGACCCAGGCATCCCAACACAGCGTGTGCGGGCTTGGACGTCTGCTGGCCTGAGCATGGCGCCAGTTGTCGTGCTCTGGGTCCGTGACCCGGTCATCTCAACAGCGTGTCCGGGGGCACTCCGGACGTTGATGGCCTGCACACGGCCAGCCGTTAGTGTGCTCTGGGTCCGTGACCCAGGTATCTCAACACAGCGTGTCCGGGGGCGCTCTCGGACGTCTGCTGGCCTGCACACAGGCCAGCCAGTCTAGTCGTGCTCTGGGTCCGTGACCCAGGTCATCTCAACACAGCGTGTCCGGGGGCGCTCTCGGACGTCTGCTGGCCTGCACACACGGCCAGCCAGTCTAGTCGTGCTCTGGGTCCGTGACCCAGGTCATCCCAACACAGCGTGCCCGGGGACGCTCTCGGACGTCTGCTGGACTGCACACACGGCCAGCGGGCCAGTCTAGTCGTGCTCTGGGTCCGTGACCCAGGTCATCTCAACACAGCGTGTCCGGCGGCGCTCTCGGACGTCTGCTGACCTGCACACATGGCCAGCCAGTCTAGTCGTGCTCTGGGTCCGTGACCCAGGTCATCCCAACACAGCGTGTCCGGCGGCGCTCTCGGACGTCTGCTGGCCTGCACACATGGCCAGCCAGTCTAGTCGTGCTCTGGGTCCGTGACCCAGGTCATCTCAACACAGCGTGTCCGGGGCGCTCTCGGATGTCTGCTGACCTGTACACATGGCCAGCCAGTCTAGTCGTGCTCTGGGTCCGTGACCCAGGTCATCTCAACACAGCGTGTCCGGGGGCGCTCTCGGACGTCTGCTGGCCTGACACACGGCCAGCCAGTCTAGTCGTGCTCTGGGTCCGTGACCCAGGTCACCTCAACACAGCGTGTCCGGGGGCGCTCTCGGACGTCTGCTGGCCTGCACACACGGCCAGCCAGTCTAGTCGTGCTCTGGGTCCGTGACCCAGGTCATCTCAACACAGCGTGTCCGGGGGCGCTCTCGGACGTCTGCTGGCCTGCACACACGGCCAGCCAGTCTAGTCGTGCTCTGGGTCCGTGACCCAGGTCATCTCAACACAGCGTGTCCGGGGGCGCTCTCGGACGTCTGCTGGCCTGACACACGGCCAGCCAGTCTAGTCGTGCTCTGGGTCCGTGACCCAGGTCATCGCAACACAGCGTGTCCGGGGGCGCTCTCGGACGTCTGCTGGCCTGCACACACGGCCAGCCAGTCTAGTCGTGCTCTGGGCCCATCACCCGGGCCGTCCCAACACAGCGTGTCCAAATTAGGAAATTAGGATGGAAAACAACGAATAAAAGGAAAAGTATACACATTGTAAGTCAGAAATTTAACTATTTGTTGACATATCCCAAAGGTATCAGTGGACCAAATAAATAGGCACCTGATATCAAAACACAGCTGTGTTAAATGGCCTCCAATTGCAGGTTGTTGGCTTCGAAGTGATACTGGGCTGTACATACACCCATAATTGCAGCTGCATACAAGCTGCAGTATGTACCACCCGACATTTTAGTTACATATTGGATAACAAAATTGGAACGTGTATATTTACATCTCGCGACTAGTGCAAATGGATTTGGACACACTTCCTAAGCCTAACCTGAGCCGTGTCGTGGTTGTTTGTTTGTTTGTTTTTGGTTGGTTCCGACACTTTTCATAACGGCTAATGGGGCCCCCTTTTTTTTCCGGGGGGGGGCGGGGAGGGGGAAAAATGGTGCGAGGGGCGGGAGGCGAAACCCGGAACTAAGTAAACACACCCCCCCCACCTACCCCCCCCCCGCCAGTCGAATCGTGGCCTATACGCCCAGCGGTATGGAGTACCGGCAGTTGCGTGATTGGACTGTGTGGTATTGGCGGTCATCAATGAAACTGCAAAACGACTACCATTACGTGATGGGTAGGGTGGTGCTTATTTTTCAACTTTCGAATTTCGAACTGCTCATTTGCATGGTAGTTTGTATGGATGAGGAAACTTTGAATATGGAATTTCAGCCAGATCGGATAATATTTAGACCTCGCGCCATGACCTTGAAGGTCATACATACACTAGCTGAAAAACCTATACATACACTAGGCTGAAAATGAAGAAGTAGTATAGTACATATGTATTACTACTTATTCATTTTCGTGGTAGGTGGTCACTACTCTGTCGGCGATATAGCGAGGTAAGTGGTCACGTACTCTGTCCGGCGACATAGGCGAGGTAGGTGGTCACGTGCTCCGCCCAGCGATATAGGAGAGGTAGGTGGTCACGTACTCTGTCCGGCGATATAGGAGAGGTAGGTGGTCACCTACTCTGTCCGGCTAATATAGGCGAGGTAGGTGGTCACGTACTCTGTCACGGCGATATAGGCGAGGGCACCTACTCTGTGGGATATAGGGAGGGAAGGTGGACACCTACTCTGTCCGGCGAAGGCGAAGTGACACCTATGGCGATATAGGCAGGTAAGTGGACACGTACTCTGTCCGGCGATATAGGCGAGGTAAGTGGACACCTACTCTGTCCGGCGACATAGGCGTAGGTGTCACTTCCGGCGATATAGGCGAGGGTGGACACCTACTCTGTCCGGCGATATAGGCGAGGTAAGTGGACACCTACTCTGTCCGGCGATATAGGCGAGGTAAGTGGCACCTACTCTGTCCGGCGATATAGGAGAGGTAGGTGGTCACCTACTCTGTCCGGCGATATAGGCGAGGTAGGTGGTCACGTACTCTGTCCGGCGATATAGGCGAGGTAGGTGGTCACGTACTCTGTCCGGCGATATAGGCGAGGTAAGTGGACACCTACTCTGTCCGGCGATATAGGCGACGTAGGTGGTCACGTGCTCCGCCCAGCGATATAGGCGAGGTAGGTGGTCACGTACTCTGTCCGGCGATATAGGCGAGGTAGGTGGTCACGTACTCTGTCCGGCGATATAGGCGAGGTAAGTGGACACCTACTCTGTCCGGCGATATAGGCGAGGTAAGTGGACACCTACTCTGTCCGGCGATATAGGCGAGGTAAGTGGTCACTACTGTCCGGCGATATAGGAGGTGGTAAGCGTACTCTGTCCGGCGATATAGGCGAGGTAAGTGGACACCTACTCTTCTGTCCGGCGATATAGGCGAGGTAGGTGGTCACGTACTCTGTCCGGCGATATAGGAGAGGTAAGTGGACACCTACTCTGTCCGGCGATATAGGCGAGGTAAGTGGACACCTACTCTGTCCGGCGATATAGGCGAGGTAAGTGGACACCTACTCTGTCCGGCGATATAGGCGAGTAGTGGACACCTACTCTGTCCGGCGATATAGGCGAGGTAGGTGGTCACCTACTCTGTCCGGCGATATAGGCGAGGTAAGTGGACACCTACTCTGTCCGGCGATATAGGCGAGGTAGGTGGACACCTACTCTGTCCGGCGATATAGGCGAGGTAGGTGGCATCGGCGATATAGGCGAGGGTGGTCACGTACTCTGTCCGGCGACATAGGCGAGGTAAGTGGACACCTACTCTGTCCGGCGACATAGGCGAGAAAGGTGGACACCTACTCTGTCCGGCGATATAGGCGAGGTAAGTGGACACCTACTCTGTCCGGCGATATAGGCGAGGTAAGTGGACACCTACTCTGTCCGGCGATATAGGCGAGGTAAGTGGACACCTACTCTGTCCGGCGATATAGGCGAGGTAAGTGGACACCTACTCTGTCCGGCGATATAGGCGAGGTAGGTGGACACCTACTCTGTCCGGCGATATAGGCGAGAAAGGTGGACACCTACTCTGTCCGGCGATATAGGGAGGTAGGTGGACACCTACTCTGTCGGCGATATAGGGAGGTAAGTGGACACCTACTCTGTCTGGCGATATAGGCGAGGTAAGTGGACACCTACTCTGTCCGGCGATATAGGCGAGGTAAGTGGACACCTACTCTGTCCGGCGATATAGGCGAGGTAAGTGGACACCTACTCTGTCCGGCGATGTCCGGCGATATAGGCGTAGGTTACTTGTGGGTTGGCGAGGTAAGTGGACACCTACTCTGTCCGGCGATATAGGCGAGGTAAGTGGACACCTACTCTGTCCGGCGATATAGGCGAGAAAGGTGGACACCTACTCTGTCCGGCGATATAGGCGAGGTAAGTGGACACCTACTCTGTCTGGCGATATAGGCGAGAAAGGTGGACACCTACTCTGTCCGGCGATATAGGCGAGGTAGGTGGTCACGTACTTTGTCCGGCGATATAGGCGAGGTAGGTGGACTCTCGCTGCACGTTGCGGTGGTGGTTGCTGGATCCGTCCAGGTTCATCGTGAACCTGCGCCAGAAGACACACACATCACACATGAGATCAAGAAGAACAGCATAACCTAGGGTCCATTTACGACGATTTCGACTGATAAGCCATATAGTGTCACCAACCAGTTATGCCGATTGGTCGCGGGTGGACTGGGTAATCCCGCCGGTCGCGGGAATCGAACCTACGATCTCACGATCGAGAGTCGAACGTCCTACCGACTGAGCTACCGTGACGCCCACCTTGAATCCGTCGCCGTCGTCATGCTCAATATCGAGGTAGCGATTGTTTTGCCGTGACGTTATGTTTTTTCCGGACGAAATTCCTTTCTCTCGGCATCCCCGTGCCGTACACCGTGGCACATTCTACCAAATATGGCCACCGCCAGCACAGTGGCCTCATCCGAAATATTTCCCCGCCCGTCCGGGGTTGTTCAGGGCTACGTGGTCTCCCGGCTGTGCGTGACTCCTTCACATATGGCTATTACTACCGCGCTACACCGAGCTCCAAAAACGAATTGTGTGTTCGGTTGACGAATCGCCGCTCTGCAGCTCCCCTCGACGCACGAACACCGATCCAGAGATGTGGATACGTGCAACCATGACCGATATACACACCGGATCGAATGTGGGAACTGCTGCTGTGCGAGCAGTGTATACTGCATATAATGGGCTCAGGTCAGTCACGACATTTCCCATCCAAGCTACCAGCCGAATACAATCATACGCAGCTCCACTACCATTCATACCACTGAACCGAAGTTTTACTGATCAAATCACGTGGTGACGCGTGAGAGAGCATCACATGGTCATTAGTGGGACATGCTGGGATAATACAACTGCACATGCTGGGACGACACCTATCGTTTTGCCACCAACGGTGAGGGTCTGACCGATGGCCAATCACAAGGAAGCACTGCGAACCACACTGCTCGTGGGTAGCCAGCCGAGCTGTCCCTTGTGGTGTCAGTCGGACATGCTAGCTAACGTGCTCATATGACTCGACACGGTTTGTTAGCTTAATTATGACATATTATCTTATGACTTAACGCACACCCAGCATTGCCTGGCATAGCCTGCCGATGCAAGCTTACCTCACCTGCCTCTGAAAAGATGATCTGGCCTACCCCATTAATATTAACTTATTTGGGCTGGCCCTATGACAACGACCCGACCTGCTTCCTCACGCAACTCGATCCAAGATGTGATCTGACCCGCCCGTTAACGATGACCCGATTTGCTCGGGCAGCTTCGCTCGACCTGACCTGTTGCGGTGACCGAGTGACGACGTGCCGTCGGCCATGGCCCAGGACGAGCTGGTCTGCCAGGTGGCGTTGGATCGGTGGGAGGCGGCCCGACTGACGCCGCCGCCCAACGTTCCTCCTGCTCCTGCTCCTGCTCCTGCTGCTCCTCCGCCGCCGGCGGGCACCACATCCAGACGGTGCAGGTGCTCCAGCAGGATACCCACCAGCGGGAAGTAGAGCGTGGCGATCCGCGCCTTCTGACCCTGCGCCGCACCAGCGTCACGTGAGGCGAGGTTATGGTAACGGCCGGCCGACGGCTCAACAACGGAGCACCGGCCGACGCTGTGTCACACAGAGCAGGAGAGGTCACAGCCACGGCCGGCCGACGGCTCAACAACGGGGCACCGGCCGACCCTGTGTCACACAGAGCAGGAGAGGTCACAGCCACGGCCGGCCGACCCCGTGTCACAGAGCGGGCGAGGTCACAGCCACGGCCGGCCGACCCCGTGTCACAGCCACGGCCGCCGACCCCGTGTCACAGAGCAGGCGAGGTCACAGCCACGGCCGGCCGACCCGTGTCACAGAGCGGGCCAGCCGGCCGACCCCGTGTCCACAGAGCGGGCGAGGTCACAGCCACGGCCGGCCGACCCGTGTCACAGAGCGGGCGAGGTCACAGCCACGGCCGGCCGACCCCGTGCACAGAGCGGGCGAGGTCACAGCCACGGCCGGCCGACCCCGTGCACAGAGCGGGCGAGGTCACAGCCACGGCCGGCCACCCGTGTCACAGGCGGGCGAGGTCACAGCCACGGCCGGCCGACCCCGTGTCACAGAGCGGGCGAGGTCACAGCCACGGCCGGCCGACCCCGTGTCACAGAGCGGGCGAGGTCACAGCCACGGCCGGCCGACCCCGTGTCACAGAGCGGGCGAGGTCACAGCCACGGCCGGCCGACCCCGTGTCACAGAGCGGGCGAGGTCACAGCCACGGCCGGCCGACCCCGTGTCAGCAGAGCGGGCGAGGTCACAGCCACGGCCGGCCGACCCTGTGCCACAGAGCGGGCGAGGTCACAGGCACGGCCTGCCGACTCTGCGTCACACAGAGCAGGAGAGGTCACAGCCACGGCCGGCCGACCCCGTGTCACAGAGCAGGCGAGGTCACAGCCACGGCCGGCCGAGACTGTCAGTCGAGATCTCGGGAGAAGCACCAGCCGACCCTCTATCACACGGGTCGGTTGAGTTCACGGGAAAGGCCAGCCGCGGTCCGGGGGGGGCATCGGCCGATGGTGTGCAACACGAGAGCTACATGAAGGTCGAGGTGGGATTTATTGGACACCAAGTGCAGTATTCATATTCACGCTCCCTGATCACTAGTCGAGTAATCGCTAGTAAACTACCAGCTCGAGGGAGTGGCAGAGCTACGTTGGCATACTGCTGGGTGATGCAGAGATGCGCAACTTGAACATGGACGAAGAAGCTGCAAATCAACTAATTATTGTCAAACATACACAATTTTGACCACAACATCGTATTAGTTCATCACAAGCTCACACCAATAAGTTCTCGCACACACCAATATACAGCGCACGCGCAAGTTCTGGGGCTGCTTTTATTTATTAGTCACCATAAAAAACAACATATATTTTAACAGTTGCTTTCTTGCCCAAAACCCCAGGGTTTTGGGGTAATTGAGCAAAATCTGATGGCTTTCACAACCACCACCGAGCAAGTCCAAGAGTTCAGTGTCTGTTACGTGGCCCACCTTGGTGTGGTAGCGGTCGTCGTAGGCGTGCTTCACTATCAAGTCTCGGACGGCGTGGATGGCCATGCGGCGGACGTCCGAGATCTGGCTGAGCGCCAGTCGCAGCTCGTGCAGCATCAGGCCCGTCAGGTAGTGTTTGGCGCTGAAGGACTCGGACATGAAGTACTGCTGCTCAAAGTCTGCCGGAGTGACATATCACGATTATAGACTACGTCACCTGGTGGCCGGTAGTACAGCTGACCGACTTTGCTCACGATGTCGGCGACGTCATCACCCAACGGTTAGAGACTACATCACCTGTCGGATTTTGGTAATGCATATTTATGCTTTTCTTTGGCAGCCTCAAAACATCTCCCCGTTTCCAATCCACATCAACAATTTAAGGGGAAAGAATCGGGGTTAGAAATAGGACTGATCACTGATCTCCTTTAGCATGTAAGAGATGCTCCCAGAGATGATTGATTATTTTGGCTTAAGGGCGCGCCGACTGCGAGGTCATTTAGCGCCCTTACTCCCAGAGATGCCACACTTCATTCACACCACTTCTACTCCCCCGTCTTGGCACTGTGCGTGCGCTCTCACCGTGCAGTGAGCGGACGCCGATGCGGGCCGGCGTGAAGATGGGCAGGTTCAGCTGGATGTAGTGCTCGTGGGCGCACACCATCTGCAGGAACTCGAACTTGTACTCCCAGAGCAGGCGCGGGTCGGCCAGGCTGAACTTCTCCAGGTAAGATGTGATCAGGCGGAACACGAAGCCGCGGTCCATCAGGCTCAGACACCGCTGCAGGCGCAGGCGCAGGCGCATCGTCAGCAGGGGAACACTCGTGCCACCGCAGGCGGAGATCGTAGATCCGGTGGGAACTAGTTCAGCTTCCAGCAAGTGCTTGCTTTCATCTCGCTCAATACTGGACTCAGTTACCACCGCAACTCAGAACCCAAAGGGTGTTGGGGAGAACAGCACATTACTGAGGTCACCACAACACTACTGAGACAGCACACTACTGAGATCACCTTAACACTACTGAGACAGTACACTACTGAGGTCACCTTGGCACTACTGAGGTCACCTTCACACTACTAAGGCAGTACACTACTGATGAAGTACACTACTGAGGAAGTACACAACTGAGGTCACCTTGACATTACTGAGGAAGTACACAACTGAGGTCACCTTGACACTACTGAGGCAGTACACTACTGAGGTCACCTTGACACTACTGAGACAGTACACTACTGAGGTCACCTTGACACTACTGAGACAGTACACTACTGAGGTCACCTTGACACTACTGAGACAGTACACTACTGAGGAAGTACACTACTGAGGGAACCTTGACACTACTCAGACAGTACACTACTGAGGTCACCTTGCCACTACTGAGACAGTGCACTACTGATGTCACCATGACACTACTGAGACAGTACACTACTGAGGAAGTACACTACTGAGGGAACCTTGACACTACTCAGACAGTACACTACTGATGTCACCATGACACTACTGAGACAGTACACTACTGAGTACTTGACACTACTGAGACAGTACACTACTGATAAAGTACACTACTGAGGTCACCTTGCCACTACTGAGACAGTGCACTACTGATGTCACCCTGACACTACTGAGACAGTGCACTACTGAGGTCACCTTGAACAGTGCCGCCATGCTGCGGTTCGCCTCGCGCGTCTCCAGTGGTAGCTCCTTGTACTTCTGCAGGATGTACGGGTAGAACGACTCCACCATCGTCTCCAGCTGCTTGTTGTAGCTGGCCGAGAACCGCTCGTGACGCTGCATCTGAGGACAGTGGAGAGTGTGACGTCAAAATGACGTGGCACAGCAGTCGGGGCGGTGTCTCGGGTGTCTGCCACAGTCGGTTACTCGGCTGATGACGCCGAATCTGTGGACGATTGGTACATCAGTTGATAACGTTGGTGGCGGCTTGGCGTTTCAGGGCATACTTGCCACGTGCCAATTCGCACATCGACTATCAATAGCACTCTATTCGGGGATAAACGGCGCCGTCACGCAGCCCGCTCGCCGATGACGCGGCCAATGATGCTGCCGCCACGACACGACAACGCGGGCATAGTGACGTCACAGACGGACGGCGCTCGGTGGAGCGAACGCTGTCGGCGAGCCCGTCACGGCCCCACTCGCCGCGCGCCTCGGACCGAACAGAGCCCGGGCGACACCGTCATCACCGACACCGATGCGCCGCAGCTGCAGCCGCGCACTCGTGTGAGGTTCGCAGCTGGAGCGGCACACCGCGCCACGTCCAACTCTGCGGCTGTGTGAATGTGAAGCGGACGCTTCGACATCATGGGCGCGCACACACCGGTGACATTACAACAGACCTCGGAGATGACACTGCGCCGACTCAAGCCACAGCAGAAACTACAACAGACCTCGGGGATGACACGGCGCCGACTCAAGCCACAGCAGAAACAAAGAGCGTAGAGCAGAACAAACGCGGAAATAACAAAACGTGGCGATTGCAAACAAAGGCAGGCAAGTACAAGCAGGCCAAAGCAGATAAGCCGAATGTAAGCTGCACTACTGCTAGCTGGGGATTATGTCCAACTTGGTGTCCACTTCCTAAGTGAACAGATCAATGTCGGCTCAAGAAGCGAAACATCGAGGTCTTCGCAACAAATTGTCTACACACAATGGCAAAAAGGCAGACGCAATGACTGTGCGTGTTCATGGTGGGGGGGGGGGGGGCGGGCGGGGGGGACGGAACACAACAGCGGACAGACTACCAGCACAATCAACGACCGGCGAGATTAGGAAATAAAAATCAACTCAGTAGTGGAGCATTGCAAACACACGTGCGGAGGCATTAGGAAACAAGCCGAGTGCGTTAGGCAGCTGGCGCAAGTGAGCAGCACAACATTCGAAACGGGTGAACGAGGTCAGAGGCGTGAGCAACGCCGCAGAACCCTGGCCACTTACGTCGCCACCCTCGTCATCGTCTGTGATCTGCGGAGTCGACAGAGCGGGTGATGGACTTGGGTCAGGGAGGCACCTCAGAGGGGCTAGACGGGAATCGGTGCAGTTGGAAAGCCAGATGAGCACGATGAGGAAGCCGACGATGCCAACTGTTAGTACGTTGGACTTGTTTTGAACTGATGCTAGCTTACGGTCATACAATCGTGATGATAATATTTACTCATCAGATTAAGGGGTGCAGCCAACTTCGAACGCCTGTTGGCTGCGGGTTAGCCTGGGGTCCAGCAGCCGAGCAGTGTAGAGCCCGGATTGCCGAGTAGACCGCTCTAACGGGTCGTTAACGACCGCACCATTACACACACAGCAACTGGATAATCGACTGTGCAGCCACTGGCAATGGATCTTTGCATGCAAACAAGTGCAGGGCACTTTACTTTTGGTGCGGATGTTGGGCAAGGATAAACTGGAATTGGTCGAAATGCGAGAAAAGAGACTGACGACGAGCACATGTGGCAACGCTATGCCGAACACCCCGCACCACACACCGCACAGACAACAGCTGGAGGTGCCCCGAAGCGAGAGTAGCCGAGGCGCGGATATCCGAGACCGCGGCCGACAGAAACTACGACTACAAAGTGCACACATCAAGATCAACTACGTGGAAACGCTTCCAGCCGGTCACCAGGTTCTCCACTGAACCTGGCCGGCACTAACCAAGACAGCGCGGCTGTTGTTGCAGCCCACGTGGTGCCGCGCATATCGATTTCCTAGACATCGATGTGATACGACAGTATGGCATCAAGATAACACAGTGGCATCTGATCTCAAACTAGCACATAAGCATTCAACAGAGTAGTCAACATGTCACCTTCCCAGCAACAACCTCGCCTTCACATCGATGTCAACCTGTCAACCGTTCCTTTACCCAACGGCAGCGTCCTCTCTCGCTCACAGGTCGTGGCACCCATCCCGCCCTGGCGTAGCGACATGACAGCCTCCGTCCCATTCGTCGCCAGTGCCACCTTAATTTGCCATGACGACCGTCTAGGCCGTCTAGAAAAAATGAATTCTTAAATTTGCCAGACCAATCCTAACACGGGCCATCCAACACCACCGTCTGCCAATGCGACCGCTGATCTCCCCTACCAGCGACAGCACAACCCCCACCCCAGGTGGCAGCACTCAGCCCCCCCCCCCATATTCGGAGCGCTACCTCCACTCCCCAGCACTCCCCGGAGTGCTGCCCCGCCCGCCACCACCGACCTTGATGCGGCCAGAGTTGAGCAGGTGCAGCGCCATCGACTTGGCGATCAGGTCGAACAGCGAGCTGGCGTGTCGCAGCAGCTTGTGCACCAGCAGGAAGTCCATGTTGCTGAGCTGCAGCAGCTGCGACAGGCCGCGACACAGCGCCTCGTGCACCGTGCTGCGGCCCGACCGCACGTTCGGCTCGCAAAACACATGCTGGCGAGAAAGGCGCACACAACACGCTGTTAGTACGCCCACACACTCACCATAGGCGTAGGAAGGAGAGAGCCACCTTCAACATTACAATTTAGAGGGTCAGTAAATGCAAGCGACCTCGCCTCCCCCCACACCAAAAAACTATTGTTGGAATTTACCCTCTCAAATCAGTGTTTTTGTGCTGCCCTTGAGGAGTTATACCATCATAAGTACAAGAAATTGCGCCGGCATAAGTAGCATCTGCTAAGTTCAAACTGGCAGCAGATATTTGTTAATCGTCATGAGCAGACATAATATCGGTGGCGTCGCTCTCGTGGTAGGTTTATGAAGGAGCACCACGAGAGTGGGCTTGGTATGATGAATACTATATTCTGGTTTCTAGAGGAAGTGCAAGGAATTTTCAACAGACAGATTTGAGCAAAGTTGAAACAATGTCTCTTATGATGTTCTATTCATCTCAAATCATGTCACCCTGTCAAGTTGCCCTCAAAATGAAATGGGAGCAATTGGCCACTCAACTTCTTGGAATAAAACGCGTCATACGTCTTCTTTGCAAAGTCCTGACAATTTCCAATGTTCTTAACTAAACAAAAATTGGACGAGCTACAGCTTGATATCATCTTGAATAGCTTCCAAGAAGTTTTCATCATT
Organism: Imbricaverruca yamaguchii; assembly: GCA_034440575.1. NCBI lineage: Eukaryota > Metazoa > Arthropoda > Thecostraca > Neoverrucidae > Imbricaverruca > Imbricaverruca yamaguchii. The sequence goes on from JAOTOL010001523.1 coordinate 410,489, forward strand.
TTTCACCATCATTTTTGCACCAGTTTCACCATCATTTTTGCACTTAATTCCAGGACTTGTGTCCCATTATCACATTGCATTCCTTTCAATTATATTTCAGATGTTCTACATTAGCAAATAAATTTTCGATGGTCTCAAATAAACGGGCATAAAATCAGTTGCCTTCCGATGCCATATTCGCGTACATTAATAAATACCTAACCCTGGTATTTTCACCTTTTGACATGAAGCTTTCAGGTATTATTGAGGTTCTGGCATGGCTCGATCTGTGTCGAGCGCCGAAATCTGCTGCCCAGATGATCTGTAGGGTCCCGGAGCGGCGGCACGGGAAAAATAACGTTCCAGCCTTAATCCACACCAAGCGACATCAGCTCCACCACGCCAAAATTGTGTACGAGAAATTCACGGTTGCATTATTTCCATTCAACCGCCTAATGTCCTGAAACAATATCCAGGACAACTTGTCAGCCTCAACTCCAATGGCGGTGAAAACCATGCCAGGCACATTGATATCGTTTTAAATATGAAAATATGCCTGTAACTTTGGAGTTTGGGCCCATTAATATCCAGAGAATGGCTTCACGCCCCACCCAATCATGAATGGCAGGCGGTCGGCAGCGCGCTGTGGGCCGCGGGCGACGCCACCGGTGGCCCGCCGTCTATGCTGGATGAATATCGGAAAATAATTGGTTGGTTATTTGGGCTTAGGGATTTTTTACTTTTTTACAGCCCATATCGGAAAATAATTGTAGAACACAACACGGAAATAACAATATACGCAACAAGCCACTGTAGGTGGCAATTAAATTAAATTGTTGCAAGCTAACTTTAATAGACGTACTTTGCATCATATTTTATGGAGACCGAGTCTCGTAAATTGTAAACATATTATTCGCGCACACACCGGTGAGCACCCGGACGGGCTTGTCGAGGGCACATATTTTGTAGTTCTTGAAGGGCATCAAGATCCTACCAATAACCCACAACCTAGACGAACGTACATATATATATATATATATATATATATATATATATATATATATATATATATATATATTACATGTCACCTTGATATGTATATATGTATATACATATCAAGGTGACAGCACCATTCACCCAGAGTGGTGGTTGGTTTTACGACACGTCGACCGTTGAGCCATGCAGCGTCGCCAATCTCTCACGCCGATTGGTCCTGGGCGAAGAGAAGCGACAAGTGAGTCTCAAACCCACTATCTTTCGATTGTGAGGCGAGCAACTTACCCCTAGACTACTCGTCCCCCCCCCCTCCATTCACCCAGGAGATGGCAGACGGTCTGATACAGCAGCACCTGGCATGGTGTGCAACTGTGACGCCCATCGGTGCAGGTATATGACAACGTCCGTGACACACCACAACTGACCCCGGTGCAACTGTGACGCCCATCGGTGCAGGTATGCGACAACGTCCGCGACACACCACAACTCACCCTGGTGTAGATGTCGATGAGCCGCTGTCGGCCGACCTGATGCAGGGTGGTGATCGCGTGAGTCAGCACGCGCAGAGTGTTCTGCAACACCTCGTCCGACCCGGTGCTGACCACGATACGCAGCAGCTGAGTGAGCAGCGTGGGCAGGAACCTGATCAGCGTGGCCACGTCTATGGCGTGCAGGGCCTGCGGTAACAGACCAGCGTCAGGGACGATAGTTCGGGGCACCTAGCCTGCGGCGACAGACGAGGGCCAGGGACGATGGTCAGGGCGAGAGTCGGGGTACCCAGCCTGCGGCGACAGACGAGGGTCAGGGACGATTGTCAGGGCGAGAGTCGGGGCCAGCGCGGCGGACGATGGTTCGGGGCAGAGTCGGGACCCAGCCTGCGGCGACAGACGAGGGTCAGGGACGATTGTCAGGGCGAGAGTCGGGGTACCCAGCCTGCGGCGACAGACGAGAGTCAGGGACGGTTGTCAGGGCGAGAGTCTGGGTACCAGCCTGCGGCGACAGACCAGGGTCAGGACGATGGTCAGGGCGAGAGTCGGGGTACCCAGCCTGCGGCGACAGACCAGGGTCAGGGACGATGGTCAGGGCGAGAGTCGGGGTACCCAGCCTGCGGCGACAGACCAGGGTCAGGGACGATGGTCAGGGCGAGAGTCGGGGTACCCAGCCTGCGGCGACAGACAGGGTCAGGGACGATGGTCAGGGCAGGGTCAGGACATTCAGGGCGAGTCGGGACAGGGACAGACGAGGGCCAGGACCGGGGTACCCAGCCTGCGGCGACAGACGAGGGCCAGGGACGATTGTCAGGGCGAGAGTCGGGGTACCCAGCCTGCGGCGACAGACGAGGGTCAGGGACGATGGTCAGGGCGAGAGTCGGGGTACCCAGCCTGCGGCGACAGGCCAGGGTCAGGGACGATTGTCAGGGCGAGAGTCGGGGTACCCAGCCTGCAGCGACAGACGAGGGCCAGGGACGGTTGTCGGGCGGAACGGACGTTGACTTGCGAATGCAAATGGAAGGAACACAATATATGATAGGCGCAGTGCGCGCATGTGTACATACCCTCTAGTATGTTTCGTCTGAACGTCTTTTGCCGGCTAGCCCGTGTACTTCGTAGGTGATAGATCTTGTGCGTCGTGTCAACTTCTAAATTTAAAACACTCCGTTTAATTTGTTAATGTCCTACTTATCGCCCTGATATAGACGTTGAACCGAAATACCGGTGTCGTTTTCTGTGAACACCTCGTGCACTTAACCCAAGTTCAAGCTTGAACAATCCTGGTACATAACACTGAAGTATGAAGCGTTATTTCCAAAGACAACTGGAATGACACTGGACCACCTTGCAAGCCATCCAGCTCCTAAACGCGCGACCTAACTAAGGGCACAAGGCTTATTCATTTATTTATTTATTTACTTACTTATTTTTATTTACTTATTGATTTATTTCACGATACATGCCCTCAAGGTGCAGTGGCTATTATGGACAGTTTGGGTATAACACACAGACATCCACAAAGAAAGGATATATGTGTGGTCAATAGTGGGAGCAGATGCGCAACAAACATTCGTACACCAACATAATACAACACCCATATTAATATCTGCACTACACACACCGTGCTTGCAACACGAGCTATAAACGAGTAGTTTATAGAAGTGATAGGACAGCGATGGCCTAAAGGTGAGTTCATAGTGTGCATGCATCCATTGTGTAAGTTTTCGTGAGACTAGTGTTATTCGTGGAGATAAGCTAGTGCATGTTTCTTGAGGTTAGACAGCCTCGATGTTTTTTTTTCAGTAGGAAGTTTTTTTATAGTGGAAGACAAACGAGTAGAGAAATCTCCTGCGAGCCAGCCTCTCTGTGTATGGCTGGCAGGTGCATGTGGTCATCTGCACGTGTGTGACGGTTTCGCAGGGTAGAGCTTGCAGTGATTTGGTCGGCAATGTGCGTTGGCTCACCCGTCAGAATGATCTTGTGGAGCAAAGTAAGGCTGTGAAATGGATGCAGATCAGCTACGGTGAGGAGACCCAACTCGTTACGGGCATCAGAAATATGATCAAATTTCCGTAGAACTGACACGGCTCTAGTGGCGAAATTAATGATCTTGTCTAGTCTGTGGATGTTTGCTGCGGACCCGTTCCCGTAAACAGATATGCAGTAGCGGATATTGGATACAACTAGGCTATTGACTATAGTGAAGGGGTTACTGGTCGGCAGATGGTGACGCAGATGGCTGAGGGCCAGAAGGAATCCAGTGCAATCGCGGATCACAACAGCTACATGGGAATCCCACGACATGTGACGATCAAATGTCACCCAAGGTTCTTACACGAATGGCTCTCATCTATCATGGCGTCCATAAAGCACACCCGTATCGGGGTAATATTACGAAAATTTTGTCGCGGTCCGAACGTAAGAAGCTTGAGTTTTGGTCGGGTTCACCTTCAAACCGTTATTCAGGAAGTAGTCGTAGAGTTGGTTCAGAAATGTATCCATCTGACTTGTCGGATTTGGTAGATCAGATTTGCGACCGGAGATGAGGATCTGGGTCTTGCCTGCGAACTCAGTGACGTGTGCTACTGGGACGTGCAAACTGAGGTCGCTCGAAAAGACGCAATAGAGGAGTGGACCTAATGATGAGCATTGAAAGACACCTATGTTTATTTGGGGAGAAAGGAGGAGAGAAGCCTGTTTCCGAGTTGATCTGAGATGCTGACAGCCTGCGTGTGACCTACCGGATCAATGCCCTAAACCAGTCGGTATCGATTCCATGGAGTTCTAGTTTTGTGAGCAGTTTGGCGTGGCCTATTACGTCGAAGCATTTACTGAGGCCCAGAATGCAAAGGAGAGCTGCTAGTATTTTGTCCGTGACTGAGATAAGAGCGGTTTCCGTAAAGTGGCGTAGTCTGAAGCCGTGCTGAGTTTGGGCCTGTAGGTGGTTTGTGTTCAGGTAGTGATAAAGTTGTTTTTTTTATAACCGGAACCAATGAGATCTAAGTACACATTTCGAGACAGCAGTTTGTTTTTTTAATGAAAAAGCAGCATCATCATTAACGAAACCTAACAGCATTTGTGTTTGGTATTGATATGCTTCAACTAATCGATTTCTGACGTCTTAATCTGAAATTCACACGATATGTGAAATAAAGGCACATAAGAAGGTGCTGAAAGTTCCATGTATCTACGCGTCTACTCACGTCACCGTTACCTCGAAAAAAAAACCTTGTGGGTGTTCTGACTCCCCCTCCCCCATCTCCTGACTCAGTGATAGTTAAGTTGGTTGGGGCGAGCGACCACACAGCAGTGGATATATACCAACATGACATATATGGCATACGGCAACAGCGCCAAGGAAGCTGCTTTGGTGGGCAATGGCAACATGTTGCTACGGATCAACAACTAATGGCGCATTGTAAACGAGCGCGGATGTAGCAACAAAGCGTACATTATACGCTTTGTTGGCGTGTCTACAATATCCATGTCTCGCACGAAGGGGTGCCGAAGACCTGCTCATCCGGTGCTGTTCACGCAGCCCAGCCGCAAGTACGCCCAGGTCAACAGGTGGGAGCCGGCAGATGCCAGTGCCATGTTGCCAGGTGAGGTGTGTCAGCTGAGCGGACCAGCCAGGTGACGTCACAACAGCCAGGTGAGGTGTGTCAGCTGAGCGGACCAGCCGGGTGACGTCACAACAGCCAGGTGAGGTGTGTCAGCTGAGCGGACCAGCCGGGTGACGTCACAACAGCCAGGTGAGGTGTGTCAGCTGAGCGGACCAGCCGGGTGACGTCACAACAGCCAGGCGAGGTGTGTCAGCTGAGCGGACCAGCCAGGTGACGTCACAACAGCCAGGTGAGGTGTGTCAGCTGAGCGGACCAGCCAGGTGACGTCACAACAGGCAGGTGAGGTGTGTCAGCTGAGCGGACCAGCCTGGTGACGTCACAACAGCCAGGTGAGGTGTGTCAGCTGACCGGACCAGCGGGTGACGTCACAATAGCCAGGCGGGGTGTGTCAGCTGAGCGGACCAGCGGGTGTGTCACAACGGCCAGGCGGGGTGTGTCAGCTGAGCGGACCAGCCGGGTGACGTCACAACAGCCAGGCGGGGTGCGGTGTTATGTTATGCTAGTGTCCGCCACGTCCGGCGGCACAAGGCCACAGCCACAGCCACACCACACGGACGTACACAAACAGCAAAAGCAGCACACCGGTGTCCTGAAATTGACTGTGTGGAGGCGTGATGTCAAATAAGTCAACTGTTGTTTGTTAAACAATGTGTGAACATATATGGATGATGCCTATTAATGAGTGAGCTTCTAAGACTTTTCTTCGTTGCCTGATGATGTTCATCATGTCAATAGTGTTCCTGTTGCCTTTACCAGTAGGTAGCGCTGCTGCCAGAGGCCACGAGAGCTTTTAAGGACACAAAGCTCAATCATAACCTGAACTAAAAGAACAGAAGTTGTACTTAATATCAAAAAGAAAAAGCGATGTCAAAACAATCGCCATTCAGTGTGAGTCTCCACTCAAATTTCAGAATTTCAGGACACTGCCACACACAGACACACAAACTGACCGAACCTTCAGTATTTTAGGCAGCTGGTGTACCACCTAGAACACAAGGAGACGCTTAGTCGACCGCGAGGAGCGAGACATTTCGTGCCTCTAAAACAGCCTCGATCCAATCGCACGTCAGCTAGCTCTGCGTTCCAGATAGACGTTAGAGGACCTTCGCCAGCGGGCGGCCCATCCAGACGCACGACGATCGGAGTACCAGAGAAGGTCTGTCCGCCGGTCAGGATGTCAGAGCAGGTCTGTCCGCCAGTCAGGATATCAGAGCAGGTATGTCCGCCAGTCAGGATATCAGAGTATGTCTGTCTGGCAGTCGGGATATCAGAGCAGGCTCGTGCGACGGTTGCATTCCAAGGAAAGGTTCGTCTGGCAGTCAGATTGTCGGAGCGTGACCGCCAGAACATCAGAGCATGTTCATATCACAGTCGGGACACCAGGGCGGGACGGCATCGCAGCCAGAGCGTCAGAGCAGACCAGTCGTAGTTAGGGCACCAGAGGAGACCCACCCTACAGCCTGACTGTAAGGACGCAGCTGTCTGTATAACTGACCGCGCCAGCGCCCTGTACGTGAGCGGCCGGCCGGCCGGCGGCACCCACCTTGACCTGTTTGGTGGTCTCGTTGTCGGACGAGTGCACAGTGGGCATGCGAGACTCGCGCAGCCGGTGCGCGTGCAGCAGGAAGTTGTGCAGGTGCTGGTCGGTGGTGTAGATGGTGGAGACGAGTCGGAAGGTGACCTTGAACAGCGGCTTCTGGCCATCCACCCAGCGGATGTCTGGACCGGCGTACTGCGGTGGGCCACGTACGGTAGGTCAGCGGCGGTCACCGACCGCTGGACACACGCACACGTACACACGTACACACCCGGCGGATGTCCGGTCCGGAGTACCGCGGTGGGCCACGTAATGGACGTCAGCGGTGGCCACACACCACCCATTCAGTCCCTAGACAAACACTCGCCAGTCGCCATTTGCACGCCACTGTTGTGTGCGCACCTATCAGGCGTCAACATGCACTGCAATAGTGCAAACACCGCATGAAGGTGAGACACATATATGCTTATACACAACATAACAACATAGTCAGGTATTACGTGTAGTACCATCACACATGCCTACGTAATCATTACACGTACAAAGTGTAAAAGTGCTCTCCTATGCGTCAAGCACACGCATATATTAAGTGACCAGTTTTTGCACCTTTACAAAATTGGTAGTAGAGATGTATAACACAGTTGTTCATGCTGATTACGAGCAACAAATTCCAAAACTTCGACGACAATAACCGTAATGCGTGTTTAAGTTTCATGTTCATTTTTCAGAAGTCCAAAGTTCAGGTAACATTTCCTCAACATTCCACTGATTTTTCGATCGCGACAGACCGTTCGCTGTTCAGCATGGTAAAATGAACGGCCGGAATTAATTATTTGTTGGCAATGAAAAGGTCTTAACAAAAATGAATTTCTAAAAGCTTTTCTAAAAGCTTTCGTTAACTTACACATCTGGAGGTACTCAGTGGGTGATGCTATGATACATAACCAGTGCCTAATATAAATCGTAGGAACACCCGATGTTGCGATTTGGTTCTTCGATGAAATTGAATCCGATTAAATCCGATTTTGATGTCATTTATGGCAGAGGGATACCTCCTGGAAAGCCATTAATTGATCATACACTTCACTGCATTATCCACGTCATATCCAAGCGCTGTGCAACAAGTGCGCGTTTCCTTGTGTGGTTCCGAGTGGCCAGTGTTTGGACGCACTGTCCTTGAGTAACAATTTAGCCTTTATCCTATATAATCCTACACAGAGTTCAACGGATAGAAGCAATTTTAAAGGTTGCGTACACATGACATGTACCACACCAAACAAGGTACGGCATTATATGTATGGCACCACGAGTCGTAAGGCACGTGCAATACCGTCGCCATATGTGCACCGTGTCACACCGGGTCTACAAAATGCCGGCAAATTGAACACTGAGGCGGACAGCGACCATCGTTTGTTCAAAATGGCCACGTCCAACAAATAGAAGTTGAAATAATTGTGAAAATGTGAAAATGATTGAAATAAATTAAAATAATTTGAAATAATTGGGGAAAATAATTCTGAACAGACGACTAAAATATCGGCACAAAATGTAACATTGCTGCTGGTGTTGGAAAACCTATGCACGTGGAATTATCGTGACTGAAGACACGATATTTCCACGTGCATGGGTTTGCATGCACGTGCATATAGTCGCATTATTATGCGACTCGACTCCAATTTAGCGTACTGTGGATGGTGTGTTGATGGACATAGATGTAATCCTTCAATAACATTGGCTGGAGTTCGGCTATTTTGTCTTGAGTTTTCGGTCATGCTATGCTGATGTACTTCCATAGTTTCGGCAATTCGTAAATACTTATCTGCGACTAAATAGTTATTTTTTAAATGCAAACATCTTCGTAGCCGCACAATCCCGTATCACCTCACAATACGTATTATTTTATTTCATTGATTTCATATATTATTTGCGTCTCTCCTCATTGTTACTAGGTACATATTCATACCACTTCACATGGTGTCGACAACATATCGATTACTGAAGGGAACGGATATAAGCAGTGATTATTTATCATGGAAGCGTGACACCGTAACCCGAACCCACTTCATAAGGAAATTAATCTGCATCACAAAGTCACACGTGCATCACAGAAGCCAACTCTCGTGACTCAATGGCGTGCAGTACCTCAGAAGCGTAACTCTGTACAAGAGGCGTGATTCTGTACAAGAAGCGGGACTCTGTACAAGAACCGGGACTCTGTACAAGAAGCGTGTCTCTGCTCAAGAAGCGTGACTCTGTACAAGAAGCGTGACTCTGTACAAAAAGCGTAACTGTACAAGAAGCGTAACTCTGTACAAGAAGCGGGACTCTGCCAGAAGCGTGACTGTACAAGAGGGGTATTTCCATGTCGCACAAATTTGACGACCCTCATGGCAGAGGCGCATCACTGCATCGCAGAGGTGCACATCTGTCCTAGATAGGCATGGTGATCTGCCGTGGCAGCCGGCCCGACTACTCTTGTTGCTGTTGTTGTTGTTGTCATTCCGGTCTTGGACTGTGTCCATATCGAGGGCATCAGAGACACCCCAGTCGCCTACAGGAACGACATCATTGCGTCTGCGTCGGCGAAGACCTCCGCCAGACGGCGTGTGGCGGGCGAAGATGTGTCGGAGTCTCGCCGTGGCTGGGCATTTCGTCATCATGTGGTCGACGTCCTCCGGCTCCCCGTCGTCGCAACCAGTGCAGGCAGGGTCGTCCTCCAGGCCAACCGGTGTCGGTACACCCTCACCAGTGTGGAGTGGCCCGTCCTCAGGCGGACCAGGACCACCCCCTCGACTCTGGTGAGGCCAAGCCTGTCTCTTAGTCGGATCTTGCCCAGGCCCACGATGCAAAAGTGTCGTGTCCCGCGGTCTCTCTCGGCCCACTCTCGTCCCAGGTGCAACTCGAGCTGGGCTTTCGGGGCATTGAGGCTGATGGGTGTCTGAGCTTGATATGACTCGGTATGACCGCCCGCCGATCGCAGGGTCTTTGGCGGCCCGAGCGCGCAGCTCGTCCAGCTTCTTCAGGCCACGCAAAGGTGGTCATCATGCAGATGGCCACCGCTGCTGCGTTCAGGATAGCTGTCACAAACGTGCTGTTGGCCTCCTTTGGTGTGGTATCCTCGGTCTACTCCGGCACCGATCCGAAGATCTTCTCCACCTCCTCTTTGAGCAGCTTCCTTCGGCCGGACTACTCGCTAGCACCGCCGGAGGTCGAGCATCGTGACATCGTGACGTCATGATGCCGCGCAGTCCACCACACCGGGCGATACAGCGCCACCAGCCACGCACACCCACGCCACCTCGTGGCACTGTAGCCCGCTGTGTAGACGCGCACGCCATGCAAGCTCACAGCCACCGACACCGACCACGACACTGGCCCGACACACTGACCCCGACACTGACACGACACTCACCCCGACACTGACCTTGACACTGACCCAGACACTAACCTGACACTGACCCCGATACTGACCCCGACACTGACACGGCACTGACCCGACACCGACCCGACGCTGACCTTAATACGCACAAACACGGCACCGAGCAGGCTCTCGGCAGCGACCGCTGCATACAGACTTGACACCCCGCAGCCACAGCCACTGAACGGACAGGTGACACCACCGCTGCCACCAACACCGGCCACACGTGACACCACCACCGGCCACACGTGACACCACCACCGGCCACACGCGACACCACCACCGGCCACACGTGATACCACCACCACAGCTGGGTGGACCCGTCCCGTCGCGCCCACACAGACTGAGCTGTCTTTACTTGGGCGGCGGCCGACGCGGCCGGGTCGGTCGACGTACTGCCGCTCGGCCTGCCGCTGACACGCCTCTGACCCACGCCTTCTGCCATCGCCACCTTGAACACAGACACGACTAACAGGTGACACGACCTGATCAGTCCAGCATGCACCACACGGCGCACGGAGCATCAGTACCGACACCGGGCGGCAGCGAGATGTTACTCATGTAGTCAGTTCGCATGCTTCACAGGTAAGTCCATGCTTTGGAGATGCATTGATCGCGCTGCGTTGCTCCTGCATGCGACATGGTCATGCAAAGCACGCCTATAGAGCATAGCCAACACCGTCATCATATCTGTTCAATATATACATCACAGACATGGCCATGCGATAGAGGATACGTGGGAATACGTGATCTATCGCATTGCTCTGGTTCAGCCTGTACCTACACTACTCTCCACACCGCTCCTCCACAGTGCACTAGGAACTACTTCAGAAGTGCCGCGAAGTCCGCTGACTGGACACCGCGGCTGACTGCACGGTCGTGACACGACCTGAGGTCAGCGTTCCATTGCAGTTAGAGCTGTCTAGTCTACACTGCGTCGACCCGATCGTGCCATTCCAACAGCGGCAGTGTGAGAGCCAACTACACCCGCCAGACTATCTACGGCGCGACGGGCCCGGAAGCGCCCCGACCCTCGTGCGGTGCAGATAGTACCTGACCTACCCCTTTGCCGAGGCCGAGTGGCTCGACAGACAGGTAGCCGGCCGGCAGGTGCGCCGCCACCGCCACCGTCTGGGTGTCCAGGTTCAGTCTGCGGCACGAGCTGTGCGTCACAAGCCAGCACGACAACGTCTCCGGTTCGAGTCTTCGCAACAGCCAATATTTTTTTAGTCGGCATTTGTTGGTGAGATGGGATAACAAACAGTACACAGTTGGTGCGTCAGGACAATAGGTGTGCCATACTATTAATTTATGAGACAAACGTGATCCACTCTTGGCAGACAAGATGATGACCGACGTCTGACCGAAAGATTCGAATAGTAGACACCGAGGAGTATTTAGCTATAAATATATTACAAGCTTTTCTGTTGAACAGTTCAATGAAGGTTAATGAACTGCGAGGCTTGGTACTGGTTGCTTCATTAAGTGGTTCAGCATTAAATAAAAATTGTTCGCTGACGTGGAACATACGCCGGAACAATAGCGCAAACGTCAGGTTTGCCCTTGCCAACAAGAGGCACTACACTTCACCTCTATCCAGGAGCGACACCTCACCTCTATTACCCACAGAAGGACCACACCTTACCTACCTTACCCACAAGAGGCACCACCTAACTTTATCTGACCTAGATTGACAACCACACCTAACCAGATACACCTTACCATAGGAGGCACCACACCTAAATCTGTCCTTACCTATGAGCGGCACTATCTCTCCTGCCCTTAACTACAAGATGCAGCGCACCTCACCTGCACCACACCTCCCCTGCCCTTAACCACAACAGACACCATACCTCACCTGCCCTTACCCATAAGCGACACCTCACCTCACTTGCCCATACCCAGAAGGGGCACCAAACTTCACTTGCCCTTATTCAGCAATGGTATCACACCTCACCGGCCCTTATTCAGCAGCGGTACCACACCTCACTTGCCCTTATTCAGCAGTGGTACCACACCTCACCTGCCCTTATTCAGCAGCGGTATCACACCTCACCTGCCCTTATTCAGCAGCGGTACCACACCTCACCTGCCCTTATTCAGCAGGGTTCACCTCACCGGCCCTTATTCAGCAGCGGTACCACACCTCACCTGCCCTTATTCAGCAGCGGTATCACACCTCACCGGCCCTTATTCAGCAGGGTACCACCTACCGCCCTTATTCAGCAGCGGTATCACACCTCCTGCCCTTATTCGCAGCGGTCCACACCTCCTCCCTTATTCAGCAGTGGTATCACACCTCACCGGCCCTTATTCAGCAGCGGTACCACACCTCACCTGCCCTTATTCAGCAGCGGTACCACACCTCACCTGCCCTTATTCAGCAGCGGTACCACACCTCACCTGCCCTTATTCAGCAGCGGTACCAAACCTCTATTTCTTATTTGGCTAAGGGCGCAACTGTCTTTATGTAGCCAACGGTACCACACCTCACCTGCCCGTATTCAGCAGTGGTACCACACCTCACCTGCCCTTATTCAGCAGCGGTATCACACCTCACCTGCCCTTATTCAGCAGCGGTATCACACCTCACCTGCCCTTATTCAGCAGCGGTATCCAGCTATAGCCGACCACGGAGTCGGCCATGTCTTGGCCACGCTTGCTCTGCTTGGGCTGGCAGCTGACGTGGTAGAAGGTGAAGAGCAAGTGGTGGCGATCCCCGATGGCTAGCGGCAGAGCCAGCTTCACCTCGTCCGCCCAGCTGGGGTAGGTCTCGTGGTGCAGCACCGACGTCAGCTGACTGCTGCAGCAGCTGGCGCCCTGGCCCGGCCGCGCGTAGAAACACTGCACGGACGTGACGGGTGCGGTGAGTGACACCATCGAGTCGCGGCCGTAGAAACACTGCACGGACGTGACGGGTGTGGTGAGTGACACCATCGAGTCGCGGCCGTAGAAACACTGCACGGACGTGACGGGTGCGGTGAGTGACACCATCGAGTCGCGGCCGTAGAAACACTGCACGGACGTGACGGGTGCGGTGAGTGACACCATCGAGTCGCGGCCGTAGAAACACTGCACGGACGTGACGGGTGCGGTGACACTATCGAGTCGCAGCCGGTGCCACGGATAACGAGCACACAACGCGAAAGGGCGGCACGTGGAGACTCGGCCGCCCGGATACGCAGACGTGTAGCCAGCAACGGGAACATACCAAATACAGGTGAAAGCACGGCACGTGTGGCCGGTCCCACTACCAATCCTACCCTGTCCGAAGCTTTCATAAGCTCCACTTTTATCTTCCATTGGCAGCACAATCCAACCCAAAGACCCATGTCTCGAAATTCGTTGATCCTGTCACGTGAGGTGAAGCGCATAGCTATAAATGCACTCGTGACAAAAACAAGACGTGCTACTCGACTGTCGCGGCGACATTAAACCTCCCTCGAGACCGCACATCTCTGTGAGCGTCCTGTCTATCTGTCTGATGAGTGTTGCTCGCGCCTGTCTACCACCCCATGCTCGTGACTGTGCACAATACCTCTGTATCTCACGGCATGTCCGTATCCATGTATCTCCTAGTACTCATGCACATCTGAAACGACGTGGTCTTTTATCCCACGCTAGCAAACCTTTCTATTTCCATGGCTGCACCTGAGAACCTTCCGTATCCGTGGCCATTGGCAGTGTACTTTTCATAACCGTTCCCTGTAGCCCAGTATCTCCTAGTGGCCGTCCCTTGTCCGTGTACTTCCCAATATCCCATGGACACCGTCTACCTCTCTGACCGTACCCGTACACCTCCCCACCTCCTGACCATGGCCGCGCACCTCGCCACCTCCTGACCGTGGCGGTACACCTCCCCACCTCCTGACCGTGGCGGTACACCTCCCCACCTCCTGACCGTGGCGATACACCTCCCCACCTCCTGACCGTGGCGGTACACCTCCCCACCTCCTGACCATGGCGGTACACCTCCCCACCTCCTGACCATGGCGGTACACCTCCCCACCTCCTGACCGTGGCCGGCACCTCGCCACCTCCTGACTGGCGGTACACCTCCCACCTCCTGACCGTGGCGGCACACCTCCCCACCTCCTGACCGTGGCGCACCTCCCACCTCCTGACTGGCGGTCACCTCCCACCTCCTGACCGTGGCGGTACACCTCCCCACCTCCTGACCGTGGCGCGCACCTCGCCACCTCCTGACTGGCGGTCACCTCCCCACCTCCTGACCGTGGCGGTACACCTCCCCACCTCCTGACCGTGGCCGCGCACCGCCACCTCCTGACTGGGGGTACACCCCCCACCTCCTGACCGTGGCGGTCACCTCCCACCTCCTGGCCGTGGCGGTACACCTCCCCACTCCTGACCGTGGCGGTACACCTCCCCACCTCCTGACGTGGGGGCACCTCCCTGACCGTGGCGTCACCTCCCCACCTCCTGACCGTGGCCGCGCACTCGCACCTCCTACTGGCGGTCACCCCCCACCTCCTGACCGTGGCGGTACACCTCCCCACCTCCTGACCATGGCCGCGCACCTCCCCACCTCCTAACCGTGGCGGTACACCTCCCCACTTCCTGACCGTGGCGGTACACCTCCCACCTCCTGACAGTGGTGGGGCACCCCCCACTTCCTGACCGTGGCGGTACACCCCCACCTCCTGACGTGGTGGGGCACCTCCCACCTCCTGACCGTGGCGGTACACCTCCCCACCTCCTGACCGTGGCCGCGCATCTCCCACCTCCTGCTGGCGTACACCCCCCACCTCCTGACGTGGGGGGCACCTCCCCTCCTGACCGTGGCGGTACACCCCCCACCTCCTGACTGTGGCGGTACACCTCCCCACCTCCTGACCGTGGCGGGCACCTCCCACCTCCTGACTGTGGCGGTACACCTCCCACCTCCTGACCTGGCGGTACACCTCCCCACCTCCTGACCATGGCCGCGCACCTCGCCACCTCCTGACCGTGGCGGTACACCTCCCCACCTCCTGACCGTGGCGGTACACCTCCCCACCTCCTGACCATGGCCGCGCACCTCCCCACCTCCTGACCGTGGCGGTACACCTCCCCACCTCCTGACCGTGGCGGTCACCCCCACTCCTGGCGTGGCGCCCCCCCTCCTGCCTGCCGCGCACCCCCCTCCTGACCTGGCGGTACACCTCCCCACCTCCTGGCCGTGGCGGTACACCTCCCCACCTCCTGACCGTGGCGATACACCTCCCCACCTCCTGACCGTGGCGGGGCACCTCCCCACCTCCTGACCATGGCCGCGCACCTCCCCACCTCCTGACCGTGGCGGTACACCTCCCCACCTCCTGACTGTGGCGGTACACCTCCCCACCTCCTGACCGCGGTCGTGCACCTCTACACACCTCGAGCGGCACAGACGAGTCGTCGTCGCCGGTGCGCAGCTCCACCCTGCAGGCGATGTTCCGCGCCTTGAACGTCTTCTGTGCGTCGTACTTGAGCCGGCGCGGGTAGACGTAGAGCAGGTTGGTGTAGCCGGTGTGCGGCGCGGCCAGCTCCGGCGCCGGCGCCGGCAGGTCCTGCAGTCGCAGGGTGGGTGGCGACCGCGGAGGTACCGGGAACGGCACCAGCGGCACCAGCGACGGCGACAAACAGTCTGACGGCAGTGGACGAGTTATCCGGTGCCAGCGGCACCAGCGAACGGCACCAGCGGCACCAGCGACGGCGACAGACAGTCTGACGGCGGTGGACGAGTTATCCGCGTCCAATGTTGAGAGGAAGCGAGCTATCGGCGTCCAATAGGGAGAGGAACGAGTTATCCGCGTCGAACGGGGATAGGGGCGAGTTACCGGTGTTCAGATTAGTGTCCTGGAGAGGAGGTATGAGAGTCACGGCGCCGATGCAGAATTTTACAGGAGAAAGCTAGGGGTTGGGCAGTCACACGAAATTTTCCCAGGACCGTAGAGCCACCTGCTTACCGGACAAGAGAGCAGACTACACAAGCAGCCTGTAGTGGAGGAAGTGGGAGCCATGGCAGTCTATAGTGGAGGGCGGATGAGCCACGATGGTGTTTAGTAGAGGAAGGGAAGCCACGGTAGTCTGTAGTGGAGGAAATGGGGAGTCACGGTAGTCTGTAGCGGGGGGCATCACAGCAGTCCGTGGGAGTCATACACATATTTGTCAGTGAACGGACAGCACCACAAGCAAACTGGAAGAAAAGGGACCGAGACCAGGAAGTGTTTACCTGACACCGATTCTGATCTGATAATGTCCCGGTCAGAGATGTCCATATACCTTGATATCCAGTTCCCTCTTAAGCCTGACACAAAGCACACACCTAATACTTCATCTGCCTTTACACTTCCCCCACTGAACAACTATAACAATATATTTAAATATAATGTTGTCCCTATCTTGCTTTGCCAAGTCTGTTTTTGTTTTTCCTTTGTCTCCTTTCTTACTTCCCACCTGCATCCCAACCATTGGTCTTTCATTCGGTAATCACCCTGCCTCTGACTGGGATGCTTTTCCCCAAGCCGGTGACTAGCAGTACTCATTCCGCCTTTAGCTGTGGTGATCTGCCCCCTGACTGGTGTCTAAGTCGGTCCTCACTCTGCAGCTGCTCCCGCCTCTGATTGATGATCTAGTCGGTATTCACTCTGCAGCTGCCCCCGCCTCAGACTGATGATCCAGTCGGTACTCACTCTGCAGCTGTCCCTGCCTCTGACTGATGATCCAGTCGGTATTCACTCTACAGCTGTCCTTGCCTCTGACTGATGATCCAGTCGGTACTCAATCTACAGCTGTCCCTGCCTCTGACTGATGATCCAGTCGGTACTCACTCGATATCTGACTCTGTTCCCGACTGGTGTCCCTGTCAGCACTCACTCTGCACTAACTGTAGAGGTCATCAGTCAGGGGCAGGGCCAACTATTGACCCTGTCCTTGACTGGTGACCCTTCGGTACTCTGCACCTGATCCTTCCCACGACTGGTGGCCCTGTCGGTACTCTGCAGCTGATCCTGCCCACGGCTGGTGACCCTGTCGGTATTCTGTAGCTGATCCTGTCCCTGACTGGTGACCCTGTCGGTACTCACTCTGCAGCTGATCCTGTCCATGACTGGTGACCCTGTTGGTACTCACTCTGCAGCTGATCCTGTCCATGACTGGTGACCCTGTCGGTACTCACTCTGCAGCTGATCCTGCCCACGGCTGGTGACCCTGTCGGTACTCACTCTGCAGCTGACCGCTGTGCACCTGAACGGTGACCTTGAGGGAGCCGGGAATCACCGCCAGCCGGCTCAACTTGTCAGGCCTGGAACACAACACCCGTCATACTCAATACCGGTCGGCCCATCGCACCACATCGACTGCACACTCAGAATGGTCTGGAACACAACACCCGCCACACTCCATGAGTGTAAGCCAAGCCATGACAATGCGAGGCGTCCCCATCAAAAGCGATGGCATGTCCAGTCAAGTGAAGGCAGGCCACATATGAAGCGGCCCCTCATAGTCAACACTGCATGGTTATTGTTGAATTATCTTTCTTAAAGAGGGACACAGCATTGCTGCACTCCATTGGTTCCGCCACCCATGAGCTCCAACTGTCGATATTTAGGCGAGTTGAACAAAACGGGCAGAAATACTACATCGAACCGAACCAGTCATCAGCGTACTGTTAATATTGATTGATTCTGGTAGCCGCATAGCATTCGATCGTGTTGGGCCTAAACATGAGCCGATTTGGCCTATGTCGGAGATACACAGAATCATCGCAGGGACCCGACACGAGCAGGATATGAGCTGGACAGAAACAGAAGAAGCTGGGAGCTGGGGAGGGACGGAATACGGTAGAGCAGCTATAGCTGAACAAGAGCAGAGGTGGCAGAGAAGAGCAGAATGGAGTAGAGGCCTACCAGCAGCAAAGCAAGAGACAGAGTGCGAGTCGATGGCTACTAGACCGCCGACGGGTCGCATACAGTCTGCGCCTCACTTTCGCCAATCCTGCAGCAGCTTGAGTATCTCCTCCTCGGTCATCCTGTTGGGCTCGTGTCGGTAGAGGGCGGCGAAGTCGGCCGGGTCGAGGTCAGCCGTGGACCGGAACACTGGCCGGGCCGTCCACGCGAACGGCATCCGGTACCCGCCCAGTCTGTAGGCCAGTCCGGGTCAGTCCGGGTCACAGTCGGGTCAGCAGGGTCAGCCGGGTCAATCGGGTCAGCAGGGTCAGTCGGGTCAGCAGGGTCAGCCAGCTCAGTCGGGTTAGCCGGGTCAGCTAGGTCGGCCGGGAGTCGCCGTTGAGTATCCAGTGATAAATGTATACTCCAGACTCAAACTTCGAACCGAAAATTCAGCTCTGTCTGTCACATGACCCCACGGCCCCCTGGACATCTAATTCCATAGTGATTGCTTCCCTGTTCACGACCTAATGACAGCTCCGACCTGAAAATGTCACACGATCCCATAACGTCATCACACAATAACCGCTAAGCTGCCACACGACCGGACAACTCGGAAATCCGGTCACATTTGAGTCCAACAGGCCAACCACAAACCATTGAGAGAAATATCCCACGAACATCAACCCGCACCACAACAATCTCGAACAACACCCGACAAGATCATCACGCAACGGTCACGCAGGCTCCACAACTCCACCGCGCAATGTCCGCTCACCTGCCACATTGCCTCCGAACCCCATAACAATCCCATGCCAACGTAATCCGATGAGACCCTTCAAGTCAAGACAGCACCAACTAAGAAAAACCGTCGAGCTACTACATGGCCTTTGAACCGCATGACACACCCACCCAGCACAATCGCACACGGCCTCACAACCCGAGCCAGCCCCATCTGACAAAGGCGCTGAGCTGTCACACCGACGACCCCGGAACAGCTCCGCCCCACACGTGCGTCGTCACGATCCACGGCAGTCGCACCTCTCCACTATGGCTCACCTGTCGTACGACTGGCGCGCCTGGCAGTGGATCTTGGCCACGTGTCTCCGACAGTACTGGACCTCCCCGCCACGGCTCACCTGTCGCACGACTGGCGCGCCTGGCAGTGGATCTTGGCCACGTGTCTCCGACAGTACTGGACCTCCCCGCCACGGCTCACCTGTCGCACGACTGGCGCGCCTGGCCAGTGTCTGGGCTCGGCCGCCGACAGTACTGCTGGACCTCTCCGCCACGGCTCACCTGTCGCACGACTGGCGCGCCTGGCAGTGGATCTTGGCCACGTGTCCTGGACCTCTCCGCCACGGCTCACCTGTCGCACGACTGGCGCGCCTGGCAGTGGATCTTGGCCACGTGTCTCCGACAGTACTGGACCTCCCCGCCACGGCTCACCTGTCGCACGACTGGCGCGCCTGGCAGTGGATCTTGGCCACGTGTCTCCGACAGTACTGCACCTCCCCGCCACGGCTCACCTGTCGTACGACTGGCGCGCCTGGCAGTGGATCTTGGCCACGTGTCTCCGACAGTACTGGACCTCTCCGCCACGGCTCACCTGTCGCACGACTGGCGCGCCTGGCAGGGTCCACGTGTCTCCGACCGCCACGGCTCACCTGTCGCACGACTGCGCGCCGGCGTGGATCTTGGCCGTGTCTCCGGAGTACTGACCTCCCCGCCACGGCTCACCTGTCGCACGACGCCCCTGGCAGTGGATCTTGGCCCCCCGCAGTGGATCTGGCCACGTGCTCCGACAGTACGACCTCTCCGCCACGGCTCACCTGTCGCACGACTGGCGCGCCTGGCAGTGGATCTTGGCCCCCTTTTTTCGACAGTACTGCACCTCCCCGCCACGGCTCACCTGTCGCACGACTGGCGCGCCTGGCAGTGGATCTTGGCCACGTGTCTCCGACAGTACTGCACCTCCCCGCCACGGCTCACCTGTCGCACGACTGGCGCGCCTGGCAGTGGATCTTGGCCACGTGTCTCCGACAGTACTGCACCTCTCCCCCACGGCTCACCTGTCGCACGACTGGCGCGCCTGGCAGTGGATCTTGGCCACGTGTCTCCTCCGACAGTACTGGACCTCTCCGCCACGGCTCACCTGTCGCACGACTGGCGCGCCTGGCAGTGGATCTTGGCCACGTGTCTCCGACAGTACTGGACCTCCCCGCCACGGCTCACCTGTCGCACGACTGGCGCGCCTGGCAGTGGATCTTGGCCACGTGTCTCCGACAGTACTGCACCTCCCCGCCACGGCTCACCTGTCGCACGACTGGCGCGCCTGGCAGTGGATCTTGGCCACGTGTCTCGGCTCGGCCGGCCGACAGTATTGCTCGCACGAGACGCCCACAGAGCCCTGCAGCACCTTCTCGATGCGCGCCAGCAGGAAGATCTCGCTGTGTGGCTGCTGCACGGTGAACAGCGCCTGCCGGACGGTCAAGCTGGACGTCAGCTGTCACGTCAGCTGACGGCCGGTAAGGCGTCAGCTGACGGCCGGTCACGAGCCAAGCTGGCGTCAGCTGACGGCCAAACGTCAGCTGACGGCCGGTCACAGCCAAGCGTCAGCTGACGGCCGGTCACAGCCAAGCGTCAGCTGACGGCCGGTCACAGCTGGGCGTCAGCTGACGGCCGGTCACAGCTGGGCGTCAGCTGACGGCCGGTCACAGCTGAGCGTCAGCTGACGGCGCTGTGCCACTCGAACAAGTATAACTGGAGTGGGCTCATTTTACGCGAGTCGATATGGGCGAGTCCAACTTCAGGGAGCTGGCCAGTTGGTTTCCTGTCAGTCGGTCAGCCAGCGAGCTGGGTGTTGTTGGATTGTGCTGGTCGTGGTTATGACCGCACGTCTTTGGTGTGGAGTTGTAGTGGCTGGGCTGTGGCTAGCTCGGGTGACCGCCGCGTGGCTTGTATTATCACCCACGATTGAGCCTGTACTTCAGCCGGCTCAAATTGCGTACGGTACACACATGCAGTTGGTTTAGGAGTTGGCATATGCATGTAGGGGTCCATAGACCACGAGCTGGGCGACACGGTGCCACCTCAAGAATCACCCAGAGGGATATCAGGTCGCCAGGAGATCCGCGTGTATGTCGAGCCCGGGCAACGCCGGCCTTTAGTCAGAGGCAGCTTCACACACCAGCACGGCACGCCTCCAGTCTGCAGGCGGAGCGATAAGGGGCCCGTCATTAATCAGCCGTCTGAGAGTGCGGACAGCGGAGCGGCCCGGTCTTCATCCACCAGCAGTGACGTGGCAAGTCCCACTATTCCGGTGGGGCACTCACTTGCTGGATACAGAGAAAGACACGACCGTGCTAACCTGGCGTATGCATGACAGACGCCCAATGTGGAATGGAAGAGGGGCCATGAAATGGCATGGCAATGGAATGGAATGGCAATGCTAGAGCCATCCATGGGAAATATCTCACCTGACCAGAATAGGAGAACCTAACATGAGGTGCAGAGGGATGGCATAACACAGGTAGGTCTCACCTATACATAATAGGGCTGCCAGACTCAAGGAAATGAGGCAACGTTTGGTCGGATCGTTCATCACCTGTCTGGGGTAAGAAAGCCATTCTAATGGCACTTGGCTGAGGTCGGGCAGCAGGGTGGAACCCCGCGTCTTCTGCTTGGAGACGGCCTTGGGCATCAGGTTCCGGATGTACGGGTCGTTGCAATCAAAGAAGAAGTCCTCCGAGATCTTGCGGCCCTGCTTTGCGTCGTACAGACAGAGCGATGCGAAGTACGGTTCGATCTGAAACGGTTAACGTAGTGCATCATGAAGGTGGAAGAGTGTGAATAAAAGCCAACTAGTCAGATACAGAAGTGGTTGCATAAGTTGTAGTTAGAACATGTGGCACAACCACCACATTTATGGGACGCGCAGGATTCACAGACAGACATGTATTGATATCGCTGCAGGTACTCAATCGACAAACAATCGCAAAGTATCATATAAAAACGACCACAATTATTTATCATCAGGTTACCCACATAACAGGAGATGTACCAAATGTGAAGCTTAAGTTGACCTGTTTACACATCTTGTACAACCAAAGTGCTTCTGGTGGATTATTTTGGCCCACCATTACAACCCAATCCAGTCATGTATAGCATATCATTTGGGCATACCACCGTTGCTTGGGAATAGCGTCTCCGCTGCATCTCTGCTCTGTCTTCGGTCCAATCGGTGCCAGATTCTCCGACGTAGCCTGCAGTTTCACTCGACAGGTCCTCTGCAATGTTCCAATTCCGCCCACGACAGGTTCGGTGCCGTGTCTCGTTCCCACCTGGGACACGTCCCCTGCTGTATTTGCCTGTCAACCTCAACCAGGTTCACTGTCGTGTCTCAGACATGAATTGAGACGGGCTCTCCCCTGCATCTCCTGTCTCGCCTGGAACAGGTTTCCGCCCATGTCTCCGGTCTGACCTGGTAGAGGTCACCTGATGTGGGTCTCACCTGGGACATGTTGTCGCCCATGTGTCCGGTCTGACCTGGTAGAGGTCACCTGCTGTGGTCCCACCTGTGACAGGTTGTCGCCCATGTCTCTGGTCTGACCTGGTAGAGGTCACCTGCTGTGGGTCCAACCTGTGACAGGTTGTCTGTGTCTCCGGTCTGACCTGGTAGAGGTCACCTGATGTGGGTCCCACCTGGGACATGTTGTCGCCCATGTGTCCGGTCTGACCTGGTAGAGGTCACCTGCTGTGGTCCCACCTGTGACATGTTGTCGCTGCCTCCCACCTGTGATTTGGTCTGACCTGGTGAGGTCACCTGTGTGGTTCACCTGGACAGGTTGTCTGTGTCTCCGGTCTGACCTGGTAGAGGTCACCTGCTGTGGTCCCACCTGTGACATGTTGTCTGTATCTCCGGTCTGACCTGGTAGAGGTCACCTGCTGTGGTCCCACCTGTGACATGTTGTCGCCCATGTGTATCTCCGGTCTGACCTGGTAGAGGTCACCTGCTGTGGTCCCACCTGTGACATGTTGTCGCCCGTGCCGTCGACAGGCATCTGCAGCCGGAACTGGAGACTCTCGCAGCGCACCAGGATGGTGAGCCCGTGCACCTCGGAGAACGGCTGGGTCCTCAGGTGGTCCTCACTGGACGCCGTTGATAGCGGTGTCGACTGTCGAGCACAGGTAACACGTGTACTTCGGCCGACGGCCACCACGTTGTGCACATAACTACGTCAGGAGCGAGACATTGCAGACTCTGCTGGATATGGGGCGAAGTCAGTGTGAGTGGTGCCGGCACATGCTGGAATGGATAGGGGGCGCCGTCAGTGTGAGTGGTGCCGGCACATGCTGGAATGGATAGGGGGCGCCGTCAGTGTGTGCGATGCCGGCACATTCTTGAATGGGCCGGATTATGTCACACAGCCTGCTACAGCATCTGCGAACATGTGGGCATAATAAATTATAAATGAAGAAAACATGCACATAAAAGCCAGTTGAATACCAAACCTGCTCACATCACAATGCATCATCTGATATAGCCTAGCATTCAGCGCATAAAACGTTATCTCCGATACACAGTCACTAGCGTTGGCCGGCAGCGAGTCAAGCTGGTGTGGCTGGCCCAACTTCAGGAGCTCCACAAAGCTGTGTATTTGGGTCTCAAACCAGACAAGCGATATTATCTCGGCGTCAAGTACAGCAGCGCATAGGTGTTACTGAACACGAATAAGACTTCTAAGAAACTTGAGCGTCGTGTCTGGGATAGCGAGGGTCGGTGGCACACTCCTCGTTTAAGGGAGCAGACCACCAGCTATTATGGCGCACATAATTCCTTCGTTCTACACCAATGACACGAAATTGACAGATCACGAGATGTCGCATCGCAAAGGGATCAATTTCTGCATTCGAACTCTGGGGTTGGAGTGCAAACTTTAGCGAATATGCCGAACAAAATGCAAGTTCACGTTTATAGCAAGCGACAACATAAGCACAATTAGGATTATTTTGAGTGGAATTTACACCACTTAAGGCCGGTCAGTGTGTAAATTGTTGCCTACAGCAAGACAATAAGCACCTTGCTGCTCAGACTGCATACATTTCCAGTATCGACAGATCCTGAAAGTCACATTTATCGAATTATACAGACCCTGCGAGACTCCAGAGGCCGGACATTCCCTCACCCGACGACTCATGTGTACCAGAACGGCACGACCGTCACCGTCGGCCCCGGCTGTGCGGTCCGCCAGTGGCGGTACGGCGGGGCTGCGCATGGATGGAAGTCGGCACACCCACCTGTATGTCGGGGTACAGCTGGAACACGGACAGTCGGCCGTCGGCGCGAGCTTGGCCGATCAGGTAGTCGGTCTCGTGCGCGTACCGGTTCAGCTGGGGGTTGAGGCTCTGGTCGAGGCCACGCAGTGTGCTGAACCGGTCACAGGACGGCGGCGGCGGCTGCCCTGGGGGCCGCCAGACACGACCGTACAGACAGAGGCCGGGCACCGAGGCAGACGTGCGGCCAACGGACGCCACGCGTGTCAACTGCCTGCACGGACTGCATCGTATCGCACACAAACTGCAGGGAAGTGAACGGCGTCTGCAGGGAAGGAAAGCACAGTTTGTCGCATCTAGCACACAATCAAGTTGGCTGGTTGGTTGTGACGCATTCAACAGCTGAGGCGTCGCCTGTCTCTCGCCCTGGCAGGAGGGTCGGGCACCGTGGGGAATCGAACCCCGTACCTCTGGCATGCCGGACGCTCAGCTCAACCACTGAGCTATCGCCGCCCCAGTATACAATCTACACCAGCATAATAAGTCCTTAGAGGTACTTGACGAACGGGGCAAGTGGGGGCTTTACGGTTCCCATGCCGCACACACCAGGCCGGACGCCATGCCATTGTTGGCAGCGGATGGTGGCGGCGCGGCGTGCGACACCACAGTGGTGACTCGGCGTGCGAAAACACTGTAAAAGGGGACGCGTAGCCTAGGGGTAAGTCGCGCGTCTCACAATCGAAAGGTCTCTGGGTTCGAATCTCACCTGTCGCTACGTTCTTGGTGACTTGGCGCACAGTACTCGGCCCGCGACCAATCGGCGTGAGCGATTGACGACGCTGCATGACTCGATGGTCGATGTGTCGTAAAAACCAATAACAAACAGACGCGGCGTGCGACACCACTGCGGTGACTCGGCGTGCGACACCACTGCGGTGACTCGGCGCGCAGACGTCGCAACACAGCATCACATGACGCGTCTGGCCTGCCTGATGACGTCATCTGTGACACCCACCCACACACCTGGACTGTCGACGGAGGACGTCTCTGACGTGACGCTCAGCCTGTCATCTGGCCTGCCTGAGCGCTGACGTGACGTGACGTGACACACCTGGACTGTCGACGGAGGACCTGACGTGACGTGACGTGACACCACCTGGACTGTCGGCGGAGGACGTACCTGACGTGAACACCTGGACTATCGGCGGACGTCTCTGACGTGACGTGACGTGACGTGACACGCCTGGACTATCGGCGGAGGACGTCTCTGACGTGACGTGACGTGACGTGACGTGACACACCTGGACTGTCGGCGGAGGACGTACTCTGACGTGACGTGACGTGATACACACCTGGACTGTCGACGGAGGACGTCTCTGACGTGACGTGACGTGATACACACCTGGACTGTCGACGGAGGACGTCTCTGACGTGACGCTCAGCCTGTCCTCCTTGGCGAGCGCCACGGCGCGGCCCACCGTCTCCACCCACTCGGCGAGCTCGGCCTCCGTCTCGGTGGTCAGCACGTACGCCTTGCCGCCGTCGCTGGTGCGCAGCTCGAAACTGTGCTTGCCGCGCTTCTGGTGCTGCCGACAGGTGTCAACTTGTGACGTCGGTGTCAGCTAGCCCCACGTGCCAGGTAGTCCCATGCACGCGACGGTGCACCGTGGGCGCGTGGCAACCAGTGGGATGCGGTCGGCGGTCGCATCATTACTGTACACGCGCCACGACGTATAATGCGACGCCAGTTGTCAGAAGCATGTCATGAAATGTAAGTCGAACGTTTCCGGTTAAAACGTAACACGACAGAAGACGACAAACGATTGAACGATATCGACGAAGCCGGCCCATACTTCGCGAGGCGGCGACACGAGTGTTTTACAGCCATTGGCGCCATTTATTGGCGCGTCGCCAGTCCGCACAGTCAGGAACCAACCCACCATTGTCTACACCGTCACATGGCACACCGGCCGAGCGACAAGGACCTGACGGACAAGAACAAACGCCCTCGATGCCGGCAACCCCTGCCAGCGACTCACAGCGTTTGTTTACCCGCTGCGTTGTGAAGCAACAACGGTTGGCGAGCGCGAACCGCTCAACTACCAGCTACGGTGGCCCAGAGATCAAACAAATGGGACGAGATCATTTTATGCGCAACGTATTCGCCCGACATGGCACGTGACTGCAGACGTTCGTCACGGTATTATAGCGGGGCGGGGATGGCCCGTGGTTAGGCAGCCTGATCCTGCCGTTAAGGGCGTAATAGGAGCCTGATCCAGCCGATAGTTGAGCGCTGATCCGGGACGATATTCAGCAGCCTGGTCGGGCCGGCGTTCGGCAGCGCTGACTTCGTTAGACGTTGCCGCGGATGGAACCTCCTGCTCCGGCCCATCCGCTTTCATTGTAGCATGGGGCGGATGGCCGAGTGGTTAAGGTGTCGGGCTATGGGTACAAGGTCCCGGGTTCGACTCAGCGCCACTCAGGACATTCCCGATCCCGCGGTCCACCGGGAAGAGCCGTGAATGTCATAAGTGTGTCGTGAACCAACCAATAAACAAACAATAAACAAACAACGGTATTATGGCACCATCCACCAGGGACGACCTACCTTGACCACCTCAGCCACAAGGTCGAGCGGTATGGCACCCTTGCTCTCTGAAGACTTGGAGTCCTTGTAGAACTCCAGCACGTAACTGCCGTCAGCTCCTTGTCTGAAAGTGGGGTACACGAGCGTGATCAGTCAATTCATACACCGGCGCAAGGCTATTTTGGTACCGGTAGACGAATTTGGTCGATACCAAGCTATGATCCAGAATTTATGTCCACCATTCCATGAAAATATGTGCTTGACTTAGTTTGCCTTCCCTTCCCGCCAGTTTGGTTTTGCCATACGTTTCAACGTTTTATTTCGTTCTCCGTAAGTAGCGAAAACCTACCTACCCGCAGTAAACTATAGATAAAAGCAACAAGGTGGAGACACCATGGTTGCAACCACTCAAACAGGCCTGATGAAACCACACTCGTGCACGATTGGACAGGGTCATAAAATTAGGCTTAAGTCATGTCGGCTATAAAAAGAACACTTATGCGTTCTTTTACGGACCACTGAATTGCTAAGTCATATAACTTCGTTGACTTCCCACGTCGATTGATCGCGAGTGGGCCTGATAATGCCGCCGGCTGTTGGATTCGAACACGTGATCTTGAAATCACAAGTGGAATGATTCGCAACTGAGCTATCGTGAACCTCGTGAACGAGAGCAAAAGCAAAAGAAGCAACAAAAGCAACAGAAGCAAAAACGTCCCGTGAGTACTCCCTCAGTGCGATGAGCAATGCGCGGATATCTCACAGTACGAACAATGCAGGAATTACGCTATCACAGAGCGCACAGAAATACATACAAGGAAAACTGGCAATAAACGGTGGTTCTTTGTTTGCTATTTGGGTTCAAAGGGCGCATCGAGGCATTAAACAGTGTTCAGGATGGATAAGCTTCAGCCACACAAGCTCCGCAGGTAGGTCGACCATGCGAGTCAGCTGGCTGTGAAACCGCAATGACGAGCATCCTGTGAAGGCCCGGGAAGCTAATCGACTGAGGTATGTGTTGGCCTACGTACAGTAAACTGTAAATGGTTTTCAACATAGCTTCTACAACCGATGGGGCGGCACTACCTGGAACACGCACCACCGCAAGCGACAGTAGGCGCGCAAACAACGCCGGTCCGAGTGTACGCCGTCGGCAGCGACAGTGGAGGTGGCGCGCAAACAACGCCGGTCCGAGTGGAAGCCGTCGGCAGCGACAGTGGAGGTGGCGCATAAACAACGCCGGTCCCAGTGTACGCCGTCGGCAGCGACAGTGGAGGTGGCGCATAAACAACGCCGGTCGAGTGTACGCCGTCGGCGGCGACAGTGGAGGTGGCGCATAAACAACGCCAGTCCGAGTGTAAGTCATCGGCAGCGGGGGCGGCGCGTAAACAACGCCGATCCTAGTGGAAGCCGTCGGCAGCGGCAGTGGAGGTGGCGCATAAACAGCGCTGCTCCCGAGTGCACGCCGTCGGCAGCGGTAGTGGAGGTGGCGCATAAACAGCGCTGCTCCCGAGTGCACGCCGTCGGCAGCGGTAGTGGAGGTGGCGCATAAACAGCGCTGCTCCCGAGTGTACGCCGTCGGTAGCGGTAGTGGAGGTGGCGCATAAACAGCGCTGCTCCCGAGTGCACGCCGTCGGCAGCGGTAGTGGAGGTGGCGCATAAACAGCGCTGCTCCAGAGTGCACGCCGTCGCCAGCGGTAGTGGAGGTGGCGCATAAACAGCGCTGCTCCGAGTGCACGCCGTCCCCAGCGGTAGTGGAGGTGGCGCATAAACAGCGCTGATCCCGAGTGCACGCCGTCGGCAGCGGTAGTGGAGGTGGCGCATAAACAGCGCTGCTCCCGAGTGCACGCCGTCGGTAGCGGTAGTGGAGGTGGCGCATAAACAGCGCCGATCCTTGTGGAAGCCATCGGCAGCGGTAGTGGAGGTGGCGCATAAACAGCGCTGCTCCCGAGTGCACGCCGTCGGCAGTGGAGGTGGCGCATAAACAGCGCTGCTCCCGAATGCACGCCGTCGGCAGCGGCAGTGGAGGTGGCGCATAAACAGCGCTGCTCCCGAGTGCACGCCGTCGCCAGGGTAGTGGAGGTGGCGCATAAACAGCACCGGTCTCAGTGTACGCGTCGGCAGTGGAGGTGGCGCGTAAACAACACCGGTCCGAGTGTACGGCGTCGGCAGCGGCAGTGGAGGTGGCGCATAAACAGCGCCGATCCTTGTGGAAGCCATCGGCAGCGGTAGTGGAGGTGGCGCATAAACAGCGCTGCTCCCGAGTGCACGCCGTCGGCAGCGGCCGACCGCTCAGCACCAGCTGGCTCAGCGTTCCGCACGCATAAACAGCGCCGGCGTGGGACGAGCAGTGCTGCTCTGCGCTCACCGCCGATATGCCACAGACGAAACTCGTCACCTCCGGCCACTGTCTCGGCGCCTTTGGACGTTGTCCAGCGACTGATTAGGTCCAGTTTGAAGTGGCAACTATCGACCACGGCTGACTCCGCTGGCTACTGCACGCATCACCCGCAGCCGCCACTCGCCAGCTGGTTGTTTGGGCATTAGGGTGCACCAATGACAGCGGGAACACAAGTGTGACCGAATGGGGAAATTTGAATGGAGAACGACACGTGGCCATAAAAATATATAATACACAATAACAATTATCAGTCATTTCTTTCTTCATCTGCCACAGCCCATAACAAAGATATCTTAAAGAGATAAAACAAAATCGCAGGAAACGCGCATTTACCAAGTTCAAAGTTTTTAGTGCTGTTGAGCACTAAACAGAGCACAACATACGTAACTATTTAAATATATGCAAATGATTATATATATATATTGATGTAATTTTGTATTCCATAAAATGTGTGGCCTTCATTTGCATTTGGCGTCCGGCTGACCACGAACTTGTCCCCACTGAGGTCCAGCGCCCACGGGCGAGGCCGTCCGGTGCGTCCCTGCCAGTGCGCGACCCACTGCACTCTGGGCGGACAAGCGCCATCGGGTGGTGGCCGTGTAAGCGCAACACCACACAACGTCGTCGGGTGTGGCCGTGTACGCACACACTGCTGGACTCAGACCGTCGGCGGGTGACACACTGACCGGAGTCGGGCGAAACGGCGTTTGAACGACTTGGCGAACAGCTTGTCGCCGGCGCCGTCCGGGCCCCGCAGCAGGTAGCCGGCCTTGGAGACGGACTGCACCTCCAGCGAGTCGGTGCAGTCCACGTCCAGGTCGGCCTCGCACACGTACGGCGCCAGAGACGGCGACCGGGGGAACCTGGCGGACATGCACGCGCCGTCACACGGCAGCACGGCCCGACCACAGGCCACCTCGCACACGTACGGCGCCAGAGACGGCGACCGGGGGAACCTGGCGGACATGCACGAGCCGTCACACGGCAGCACGGCCCGACCACAGGCCGGCTCGCACACGTACGGCGCCAGAGACGGCGACCGGGGGGAACCTGGCGGACATGCACGAGCCGTCACACGGCAGCACGCCCGACACGGCAGCACGCCGACCACAGGCCGGCTACACACGTACGGCGCCAGGGACGGCGACCGGGGAACCTGGCGGACATGCACGAGCCGTCACACGGCAGGGCAGCACGCCCGACCACAGGCCGGCTACACACGTACGGCGCCAGGGACGGCGACCGGGGAACCTGGCGGACATGCATGAGCCGTCACACGGCAGCGCGGCCCGACCACAGGCCACCTCGACACGTACGGCGCCAGAGACGGCGACCGGGGTAACCTGGTCAGATTACACGCGGGGTGATACAGTCGTACGAGGTGTGACACAGCAGTACACACAGGGTGATACAGCAGTACACACAGGGTGATACAGCAGTACACACAGGGTGATACAGCAGTACACACAGGGTGATACAGCAGTACACACTGGGTGATACAGCAGTACACACAGGGTGATACAGCAGTACACACCAGCCAGAATCCGCCTGACACGCAGACGAGATGACTGGCAAGTGGCCGGGGAACCTGGTGAGTACAGATGCAGCATGACAGCACGCCTCCGACACGTGGCGGGGGAGTGGGAAAGGCGCGGGGGTAGCATAGCAGCACTCCTCCAGCCCGAGTGTCTATGTGGATCGCGCCGCACGGAGAACGGGCGGCACGTCAACAGCCACACAATATAGCAAACACGACACTGAAAAACGCGGAAATTACACTGTTAATGTTGCAAGAACCAGTCAAGAAAGCTGCATATCAAGCATTTGCAAGCATTTGCATAACATCACGAATGTGTTATTGTACAGTATGTACCGCGCAGCTAAAGGCGAATGCGTCAGTGGTGCGATGAACGTTTGGCACAACTGCGTTACAGGGCGCACATATCTCAGTACATATCCGGCAGGGTTATCAGCTGCACATATTGACCCGGATAACGTGAACAGTACAATGCTCAATCGATCGGATGGCCGGCTGATGAGCTGTGCTGAATGGTATCGGGACACACGAAGCGACCGCGTGCTGTTCTTAACCCGGGAATCAACACGTGTTCCTGGGAGGCCACTTCTGTCGCGGCCTCCGTGTTGGACCACCAGGACCAACACCAGTCACCAGAACTAATCACCAAGTCAGCATCTCTCAGTCAAACCGGGAAGAATGGTCGCCCTGGGGCCCCACCTCACCTGGGCAGCTGTAGGTAGGTGCCCGCGTACGGGTCGTATTTGTACTTGAGGGAGACCAGCGGCGCCGTGTACGTCTCGAGGCACTCCCTGATCACGAGCCGGTCGGCCTGCTCCAGCGCCTGCTGCTCCAGGGAGACGCCCAGCGCGGCACTGTGCTGGTC
This sequence comes from Imbricaverruca yamaguchii, assembly GCA_034440575.1. Lineage (NCBI taxonomy): Eukaryota > Metazoa > Arthropoda > Thecostraca > Neoverrucidae > Imbricaverruca > Imbricaverruca yamaguchii. Next base: position 442,067 of record JAOTOL010001523.1, read on the forward strand.
TCGCGTGTGTTGCTGACGGTGCGACGTGAACGGTGAGCACGTGTGGCAGCCACAGGACGCCACACACAGCCACACGACATGGGAATCAGGAGGTGAGCGCGTGTGACGGCCACCGCCACAGGGAAACATGGGCATCACAAGTGGGGCACGTATGGCAGCCACCGTTACATGACGACATGGGCATCAGGCAGACGACTGTCGGGGGCGGGCGGTGCTCAACACAACATACACAACACTGCCCCAATGCCAGTCGCATCAACAGTGTCCCGTCCCGCTGCACACTCTCGTGGCGGATACCTAGAGTCCACGCGCCGGCCCTAACCAAAACCAAAACCAAAACGGCATACTTGTTCAGTCAGTCTCATCGCATGGGCCTTATACATATAAATATATATATATATATATATATATATATATATATATATATATATATATAATATATATATATGTCGGGGTATTTGCTACCATCGAGGGGGCTTGAGGAGTTCTTAACTGGAATTGTCAATTTATCTGTAGGGATTGTCGGATACGCATGCAAGTGTGTGGGTATTGCAGCATCCCGAAAGAAAGGTTCAGAACTGTGAATCGGAGTTGCACTCCCAAGGAAGTGATAGCAAGGCAGATCAAACGCGCGCGATGTCTGCTTCATCTACCTGAGAGCAAGCGTGGGTCTCGGTCCAGCTTCAACTTTTCGTCATCCCTCATCATCATAGCCATAGTTTCCAATCAACCCATGGGCCGCGGAACGCTCCGTCAAGTTTAACGATTAACTCTTTAGCGCTCCGTATAAAGCAACGATCCGAACATAGCCTTGGCCCTCGTTACTTTTTAATCGCTTCTTCTGAGAAGGTATAAACGTTGATGTTAATTATGTTGTTTTTTAGTAGGCAGATTGATCGTTGTTTTGCAGTCTGACATTTGGACGGCTAAGGGAAACATTCACGAGTACAACGATCGATTGAATACAGAAATAGTATGAGTTTGAGTCAGATGTTTACCTCGGAGCCACTACCGCTAATCTCTGAAACAAAGAAGCGTATATTCGCCTGGTCAGCAGGCACACTATGCAGTGCATTGGTGGTAGTGGTTCGGTGTTCGGAGTGTAGGGGCGCATCGACTGCGTCGGTCATGCAGCTGGCTCGGTGTTCAGCGGCACACAACCGCACCACCGTTTCGTGCTCATGAGGGACATTCAGGACATCACAACCAGTGAGAGTTACAATGACCTGTTCGCTCACTGGATGATCATGCCAGCATTTTGTCATCTATGAAGGTTCATTACATATCTACCAGCCATACATCTTGAATAGGAAGCACCTTGGCAAAACAGACATATTCTGAGCCAAGGACTGCAGATGAACGTGCCTCATATGGGACGAATCACGTATTCAGTTCCACAACAGTTTCTGCCCGCTGTCAGCGAAAATGAGCCGCAAAAAAAAACTCGGCAAAATGCAGCGAGATCAGGTGCCAGGATGGGCGGGAAACTTCGGTCAGCATTGACGTTTCTATCAACATTCCAGTCTGCCACGGCTGATCGGCTCAGCCCTACATCATATCCATCACAGACCGCGCACAGACAGCAGCGCAGCTGCAGATACGCCGGAAATGCCAGTCCAGTTATATACCTTACTATTCACTGCGGCTGAGGGTCGCATCCATTGCATACGTCACAAAGCGCGCTATTATTCACAACGAAAAGCCCCTCAATTGCAACAGCAGTATTTCAGGATAGGGTGACGCACAGGGGACAAAGTTTCCCATCCGATAAAAACATGACGAGGGTGGCGAATTGTAAACTGTGGTATAAAACCTAAGCGCAGGTGGTCGGAAACAACTCCATAACGAAGATGAAAATGGCCATGGCCATGCCATCTGAGATTAATCGACCCCCCACCCAATTGACAAATGAGAGAAACCACTATAAAAGCAGGTGAGAGTCGAGCTGCCCCGGATTCACAGCGGATATTCGACAAGTCTTCGAACCTGCATGGCTCGCATCTCCGGCAGCCAATCTACATGTCGCCACTGCAAGATGGAAGAAGAAACAGTGCAACGTCTGTTCACATGCGACGAGATCGCTCTCCTCAGAGCGGATTTGGATCTGGAGAGTCTCAAGACACGTTCCAAACAGGAAACCGACTTCTTGAAGGTGGCATGACATCTCGTCTAGATGTGATGACTGGGGAAATTATATTTCTGCAGCTATGTATCATCTAACTTCCGTGCAGCGAGTCCACTGTCGCACCTCTGATCATCAGCTCTGCACCACGTCCGTTTGTTCGGATGCCACTTTTTGTTTGTTTATTGGTTGGTTCCGACACTTTATGCACAGTCACGGCTTGCCCGCTTTCCGTGGTACGCGGGATTGGGAATGTCTCGTGAGTCGAACCCGGGACCTTTGGTACCAATACCTTGGCATTCCTTTCATGATATCCGTGGGGCGGTCGCGCTGCGACTGTCACGTGCCTTCCGGCGTGTAATTGGACTTCCCTTGGCGGGTAATTGCAAGACGTTTCAGTCACGTTGCACGTTGCATATTGGTGGCTATTGGTTTTACGACACTTCGACCTTTGAGTCATGTGGCGTCGTCAATCTCTCACGCCGATTGGCTGCGGGCGAATGGTAGCCTTAGGTGCACGTTGCACACTGGTGAAGTGCTCTGGATGATGTGGATCCCTCATCGGAACACATATCCAACACATACTCCAGATATCGAACCTATGCTGAAGTCGAGTCTGAAGTACTTTGTCAATGTAGAGTACGGAATTTCACTGAACCATTACACAAACACACGCCGAGATAGAGCAAACTATAATCCTACCGTGTCGAATCGCCGCTGAGCTGTGGACTACTGCACTACCGTGCCCCATGCAGGGTTGGACTTGTACCTTGTAATTGCGGATGTGGAAAGGAAAATGGTTGGGAAATCGAATATGGAGAGGATATATTTATTGAAATTTGCAACATCAGAAGTTCAGTTTGCACTTTCCAATGAACCTTGAGCAATGTGTCATAGAGCAGTTCATTGTCAAACAGCAGCATTCAACCCCAAATAAGGAAAATGAGGCAATAATTATTTTGGGAAGATAACGTCCTGGATGTCAAGCATCCAGAAACAGGCTGTTTTCCACCCACAGTCCCTCGCGTCCCAGCCGTTTGTGTTTCATCTTCAGTGTTCTGTGCTGCAGCTATCTACGGTCCCAGTAGGCGCACTGCAGAGTGCAGAGCAGATCGCTCACTTCGACGTCGTCCAGCGGGAACAGCAGCAGCTCACGGTGCGGGTCGTTCCTCAGGATCGTCATGTTCTTGGAGACGTAGGCCTCGTAGTCGAGCGGCTCGGTGATGTGTCGCTGCGTCTGCAACAACGACGCTGGTCATGGCGCCGAATAGCGAGATACACAACAGCATGATCCCGAGTAGGAATACATCACATGGTTCTTGTCTGTTTTACACCTGTAGAAACGTGGAAGTGGGTGGATTGTGCCTCGTGATTACAATTGCACTTGCTGATTTGGATAATCTGCAACATTTCATATACAGTGCAGAAAAATAGACCAAACATGATAATTAGAAATTCCTTGGTTCAGCCCAGGCTGAAATACCCATTCCGAATTATGTAATGAGGGAAATAGTATCATCCATGTGTCCAATACTGACCTCGGCTTGGCAGGGGTGTGCTGATGGTGGCCATGACAGGACAATATGTGCCTTGTAGAATAAGCTGTCCAACTCGCACACTGGTGCTTAAAGCAACCATATGTGGCACATCAGCTGTCCCACAGTTTACACTGACACATGTGTGCTGCAGTCGCCCAAAGCGGACATGTTCCACAATGTACACACCATCCACAAGTCCACAACATCCCAAGCACCTGCAGCTGCTTCCTGTGGTACCTGTATGGTGGTCTCCTTCACTGCTTGGCTGACATTCTCGCGCAGCTGAGCGGCCATGCCAGGCCGGCTCAGGCCTCTCGTGAATTTCCGCTCCATCACTGGGGCCTGACAACAGGCACAGTTCATGTGAGGATTCAACAACTGCCCACCAAGTGCCTGATGGTGGCACACATGGTGTGCAGGTGGCACACATCAGCATGGTGTGCAGGTGAATATACACCATGAGGATGGCAGGACAAACAGGAGCCACCAATTGTGACAAAGCTCTGCAGTGCCTGCTACACTCATTTTAATGATGTCCTGATTCTTGATGGAATGGCTGTGTAGAACAGTGTCCTTTGCTGAGCAATGCTTTTTGCATGAACTCTGGCTCCACTATTGATCTGGAAATTCAAGTACAGAAGTGTAATTTACATGGAAGTTTTGCATGCTGCCAATGGAGTAAATCATTTTTTTGTAGAGTGGAGGGGGAGGAGGGTGATGTTAAAAAACAGCCAATGTTTTTATATTGGAAACATATATGGATAGTGCTAACCATTCATAGGGCACTTTGAACAGATTACTTTTTCAGTCACACCAGGTGGGGACTTGTGCTCCAGAGCTAATATTCCAACACCACACACCCTGGTAGCCTTCTCATATGATACAGGCCAGACTTGGACTTAACCTTAAACCCTTCCAATCAAGGTACATCAGTAGACTGCCTCTAACACAGCTGCATTGTTAATTTTAAACTGATCAGCCCCTGAGTCAGTGTTGGCTGAAATCCAACTCACAATGGCATGCTTATAATGCCATTGGTGTGCCTTAATGAAATGCAAAGCATGGCAGAATTCAACTACGTGCACCTTGCACACTGGGTGGTATGAGAAAAAGCACCTCAACCAATGGACAAAAAGGTGTACCAGGCACACTGACCATTTGTTCATTTGTTATCATTTGTTAGTGGCATCTGGTGGTAATGAGGGATATATTTATGTTTGATTTGCAGGAAAAGGTGTTTGCTTGCCGATGCATGGTAGCCTAATGGTGATTATTATCCTTCTTTTGTTCCATATTTTCTGGCCCATCCCACTTGCACCAGCATTAGCCAGCACACACATGCAATCATGGCAGACACCATGACTGTCAGCACACCGACAAAGCCTCTTGTGATAGCAGAATGTGCCCTATACTCAGAGGGCACACACTGGATAAGACCTCATCAAGAATGCCATCCTTTACAGACTGGTTCATACATATTTGGGGACACTGAACCATAACTCAGTTAACACAGCTTTCGTTTTTGTTATTTCACTGGTGGCCCGCATGATTGGAAATGTCCTGAGTGGTGCTAGAGTCGAACCCGGGACCTTTGGTACCCATAGCCTGACACCTCAACCACTCAGCCATCCCCGCCCATGTGTAGTTTCCTACTCATTGCAAAGAGAAGCAGTGTGGCTTGAAGAAGTTTGACATGCAGTCAATGCATTAGCATAGCCTCACCAGCCACATCTGCAACCTTACTGAGTTATCAGCTGACAATTCTAGTTGTCGGATTGATGTGCACTCTAACACATTAATGTGTCCTTCTAACCAGTTGAACTATTGGTGAGCATTTCAATCCAGGCTAGCACAAAAGGCTATTACTGCAGCTGAAGGTGCTTCCTTGACAAGGTTTACACATGATATGAATTGCTCATATTTATATGTTTTCATTTCCAAAAGGAACAAATATAATCTTCACCTAAACAACATCAGAAAATACCCCCAAAATAACTAAATGTGTGCTCAAACATTTCCTAGTGGCATATATAATTACTGAAAACTTACCAAAGACCTAAGGCATGCTAGTCAACATTTTATGCCATGTTAGAGGTCATTCTTATATGTCATGCATAAAGCCAGTGCAGTTATGGCAATCTAGATCTTAGTTAGCATAGGTAGAGGTTTTGCAGAATTATGGGTGTTTCCAGCATCTGCCTAATTTTATATTATTGTTCTTTGAGGAATTTACCAGTGAAGCTTTACACAAATTTTACCTGCATAAAGCAAACAAACACTTAAATTCATAAATACTTGAAATTTACTTTTCCAATGTAATATTTATGAATGTGGTTAGCATGACATGGTTAGCATTTTGTGGGTATAGATGTGGTTAATGTGACCACTCATTTGGTCTGCAAATGCATACCATCAAGCTTTAGGGAAAAATATGACACAAAAAGGGGGCTTGGAGTTGGGCAACACAGCTTAAAAATAATGGGCAAAAATAAAAATAAAATGTAACCTAGCTTAACCTAGTCCAATTTTAATACAAGAAAACAAATCCTTTCTTTTTTTGCAATCAAATATATATTTTTCAATTTGAAATTAAAAGCAATTTACCTGATCTGCTATTGAGAAAAAAAAATCATAAATTTTAGAACAAAAATAAATGTTTTAATTGAAATCAAAATCCTAACCTATCCTAACCGAACCCAAGAAAACCCAGCCCATTGCTTTGCGTCATGGAAATAAAATGTGCAGACAACTTATCTTCTATATACACCTACTCTAAAATACAATAATACCATGTTAGGTTGGGTTGGGTTATTTTTTGGGGATAAAATTTGATATTTTGAAGGTGTAATTTTGAGGTATTAAGGAACATGTAGATTGAGGATTGGTATTAGAGACAAAGACCATGAAAAGATATTGAAGATGGGAATTGGAATGGGGTGAATCCAGAAGTCATGATTCAGAAGAAACAAATTAACAAATTAAGGTAGGACCTCAAAAGACCGCCTCTAGGCCAAAGTAGGTACCTACCTACCTACCATCCTAGGTAGGCTTAGGTAGGTAGATAGGCAAGAATAGGTAGGTAGGTAGGTGGGTTCCTATGTAGGTAGGTAGATAGGTACCTAGGTAGGTAGATATGTACCTAGGTAGGTAGGTAGGTAGGTAGTTACCTACCTAGATAGGAAGATAGGTAGGTAGGTACCTACCTAGCTACCTGGGCAGTCTCATAACCCTTACATCAATCGTAGTGCAGGCGATATCTTGAACAACCGAAGGCCAACACGACAAACGCACCCCTATGGATTATTGACACACGGCTGCATAAGGTCATTGATTAGGCAGGTAGGTGGTACCTAGGTCCTCCCCATCCAGGTCGCATACCACTTCGATGATCAAACCAAGCCCAACGACAAACCAAAGCCCAGCGCACACAGCAGCGACCAGCGAACCTGCACGGCTGTTAAAATAAATGCATCATGCAGGCCTGAAAGGAACAGCCCACTTAAAGAGATGTAAAATGTACTTCGTACATATTCGTACAACTTCGAGCAAATTAGGCTTCCTTTGACGCAAGTTTTCTGTAGACTTCTATGTTTGAGGTATCAGCTTAATTTGTACGCATGACCACTGCAAATATCTAATGACAGAACGTTTCTTTTTCATTTCAGGAATTAAGAGGTACTCTCAATGTTTGGTGTTGCAGTACATCTTGCATCTCTAATATCGTCTTTAGTGCGCATATTTTGAACTTGGTCTAAGGTCACTACATTTCACGCCGGACAGGTTTAAATGTCTCTCAAGACAGCCCACGGTCAGCCCGCGACCAGCCCACGCTCCACCCATAAAAGCGGCCCCTTCAAAACGCTAAAATGGAACATATCATGCATCTTAATGGACTGAACACATTGTTAGCCTCCGAAGCTTGGTGTAAGCATTAGCTTAGCTTCCAAAGCTATTTCATTCGCGAAAATGCAGATCTGGGCGAATTCGGTCATGTTTCATCTCAAATTACTCCCTCTTGTCAAGCTGAACTCAAAACTACCCTCCCTGAAATTATATGTTGCCAACTTTTTGAGCTGCATAATCATGGATTCGGTTTTTGACGTTAGGTTTGATTTCCCGCTGGTTTAGACTGGGTGCGATATGACCGGCCCCTACGAGTTGTCTGATTTTTGGCATACGATCAGCTACACCTATGACACGCGCATTTCCGATACAATTTCCCGGATGCATTCATATCCCCCCCCCCCCAATACATGGGGTGGGAATATTCACCAAAATGCATATCTGGGCGAATGCGGTCATGCTTCATTTCAAATGACTACCTGTGTTAAGCTAAACTCAAAACTACCCTTCCTGAAAATATATGTTGCCAACTGTTAAAGCTGCATACTTATGGATTCGGTTCTTGAAGTGATATATATTTCCCATAGGGTTTACTATGGGGGCCAGCGGGTGCGATATGATCAGCCCCCACGATTTGCCTGATTTCGGCATGCGAGGATTTACACCTATGACGCATACAGCACTAAGGAAATTTTCCGGGTTCATTCACATTCCCACCCAATACATGGGGGTGGGAACATGCACCAAATGCAGATCTCAGCGAATGCGGTCATGCTTCATATCAAATTGCTTCTCGTGTCAAGCTGAATTCAAAACTATCCTTCCTGAAATTATACGTTGTGAACTTCTTCAGCTGCATTGCTATGGATTCGGTTTTTTACGTAATGCATTATTTCACAGAGGCTTCAAAGACATAAAAGAAACATAAAAAGATCAGTGCAACTGTGAGCCACCATGGGGCCAATGGGTGCGATATGATCAGCCCCCACGATTTGTCTGAGATTTGTCATGCGAGCAGCTACACCTCCGATACGTGCATTCCAGGGAAATTTCCCGGGTGCATTCGTATTCCCACCTAATGCATGGGGTGGGAACATTCACCAACATGTATATCTGGGCGAATGCGATTATGCTTCATATCAAATGACTCCCCGTGTTAAGCTGAAGTCAAAACTTCCTGAAGATGTATGTTGGACGAAATGCATCCTCCAATCTTCAATGGATACGAAATCCTTGCTTCAGATCAAAGACGATGAAACGCAGATGATCGTAGGCTCAGTAGGACAATGCCAAATAATATATCTAAGCTGAGTTATAGTACCTATACCTATACAGCTTTTTGTGAGACAAAAAACTCCATATATTGGGTGGGAATGTCAATGCACCTCGGAAATGCTATTGTCGGAGGAGCAGCTCCTCGCATGCCAAAAAATCAAGCATATCGTAGGGACCGGTCATATCGCATCCATTGGCCTCCCTACGTCCATGCTAAATCCCTATGGGAAATATAGCAACACGTCAAAAACCGAAAACATAAGCATGCTTGTGCAGCCCAAAAAGTTGGCAACATGTATTTTCAAGAAGGGTAGTTTTGAGTTCGGCTTGACACGGAGAGTCCTTTGAGATGAAGCATGACCGCATTCGCCCAGATATGCATTTTGGTGAATGTTCCCACCTCATGCATTGGGTGGGAATATGAATGCACCCGGGAAATTTCCTCGGTAATGTAGGTGTCATTTAGGTGTACCAAAAATCCCGCATACCAAAAGTCAGGCAAATCGTATGGGCTGGTCATAGCGCATCAATTTGTCCCCCGTGCTAAACCCTATGCGAAATTAATCATTACGTCAAAAACCGCAATTCATGAGTATGCAGCTCAAAAAGTTGTCGACATATATTTTCTGGAAGGGAAGTTTTTAGTTCAGCTTGACACGCGGAGCCATTTGAAATGAAACACGACCGCATTCGCCCAAAAATGCATATTGGTGAATGTTTCCACCCGTATGCATTGGGTGGGAATATATATATGCACCCGGGAAATTTCGTCGAAAATGCACGTGTTGGAGGTGTGGTTACTCGCATGCGAAAAATCGGACAAATCATTGGGGCCGGTCATGTCGCACCCATTAGCCTCCATGCTAAAGCCTATGTGAAATAATATATTACGTGGAAAATATGATCCATGAGTATGCAGCTAAGAAAGTTGGCACCATATAATTTCAGTAACGGCAGTTTCGAGTATAGCTTGAGATTAACTTGAAATTAGCTTGAGCTTAACATGAGATGAAACATGACCGCATTCGCTCAGATCTGTATTTTCGCGAATAAACTAACTTTGGAAGCTGAACTTCTGCATGCACCAAGCTTTGGAGACTACCATTGTGTTCAGCCCGTCAAGATGCATATGTTATGTTTTGAGTGTTTTTGAAGGGGCCGCTATTATGGGCTGAGCGCGGGCTGAGCGTGCGCTGAGAGTGGGCTAACTGTGGGCTGTCTTGACACACATGGCCTCCTCTAAGGAATTTTCACTAGGCGGGATTTCGTATTCATGCCCAATCAGTACAATATGGCGTCACAGACGGATCTAGCCCTCCGATTGGGGGTGAGGTGGGGACAACATTCGGCGCCGCTATCCCCCAGCGGCGTACCCGGGGTTTGCGTCACGGGAGGGGGCGAACGGATATGAAGGGTGCCCAGTTTACCACTAATTTTGACTGAAAGGCACCGGATTTTGACCATTATGTTTCATAGGGGTCAATTTATTTCATCCAATATAAATGTTAGTAATCAACTTTATTTTCCTGCGCATGAGGGCCAATTCATCTCCATCGTTTCTGAATCTTTCCGGATTTCAACCTAAGCTCCTCATCCTTTTTGATGGTTTTGATTTCGGTATCCCTTGATGTCATCGCAGAGAGCTGAAGTTATACCTGTACAAATACTTTAACATTTACATTTATAAATTACAGGTGTATATCTGTAACTTAAAAATGTAAACTTTTCCAATTTCAGGTATTCCAGTTAACAACGCACGGTCGCCACCACGCCAGCGTTCGTGCATGCGTACACCTGCCTTGCGCATTCAGCACATCCGCCACTATTCTTGCGATTTTACTGTTCCTGTTAGGCCTCCAATGGATGTCTTGCGAGCTACAGTTTGCATTGTGCTTTGCACAGCCCCACGGTGTGCTTTGATGGCTCCCAGCATGTTTATTTAGAGATGCAACACATCCTTAAAGGCCCTGCCTTTTCTTTGCGCGACTCGGTGCGCTTTGGAGGGCTCCATGCCTTTTCGGCCTCCCGTTGTACTGTTAGGGTTCTGATGTGTATGTATTCTCGGATTTAAGTGACTTGGTTCAATATTTTACTCCAGGAGAAACTCTGGGAAGAAGTGACCATAACATAGTTAGATACAAGGCACATGTAGGGGAAATTACTAAGGATAATTTTGTAAAGGTTCCAAATTTCAACAGAGCAAACTTTGACTGCATGAGAGCGGCTTTAAGTGTCATAAGATGGGAAGTAGAATTCTCCCATTTAAATGCCTGTGAAATGTGGGACAAATTCATATCTTACTTGAAGGAAATACAGATTAGACATGTCCCCCAAAAGCAAAGACGCAAAAGAAGGGTAGAAAAGCCAGCATGGCTTTCACCAGACTTGATAAAAGCAATTAAGGCTAAGAAAGCTGCATTTAGAGTGTTTAAAGAAGCTTCAAATATCGTAAATCTAAAGGCGTATCGAAAAGCTAGAGACACTGTGAAGCAAAAAACCAGAGCAGCAAAACAAGCAAAAGAACTGGATTTAGCTAGGAACTGTAATGGGGACAGTAAAAAATTCTTTAGTTTCTACAAGCTGAGCAAAGTTTCTGGCACAATTGGTCCAGTGGAAGTAAATGGGACTACATTGGGTGAGGATAGTGAGATGGTTGAGGAGCTGAGGAAGCAGTTTAAATCAGTGTTTACATTGAAAGATATGACCAATCTGCCGACCCTACACCATAGTTCAGTGACACGTGATCAGATAAATGATGTTGATTTCATTGATAGTAATGTTGTTTTCAATCATATCAGGAAACTAAAGCCAAACAAGGCAGCAGGACTTGATAAAATTTATGCTAAGGTATGGCGGAAAGCTGAAAAAGGAACTGGCATTCCCACTTAGTATAATATTTTGTATATCAGTTTCACAAAATGAAATTCCAACAGATTGGAAAAGGGCAAATGTAGTTCCTATTTTCAAGAAAGGAGAAAGAGGGAAAGTTGAAAACCATAGGACAGTAAGTCTCACATCCCTAGTCTGCAAGGTACTCGAATCAATTATCAAGGATAGAACAGTTAGTTATCTGGAAGGAAACAGATTGATTCAAGATACTCAACATGGGTTTAGAAAAGGACGGTCGTGTCTCACAGATCTCTTGGACTTTTTGAACATCGCCACAGAACAACTTGATCAGGGATATCAGGTTGATGTAGCATATCTTGACTTTAGTTAGGCCTTTGACAAGTTACCCCATAAACGGTTAATGATACAGCTTCAGGCCCATGGTATTGCAGGTACCATCTTAAAATGGATAGAGTTGTGGCTTTCAGATAGACAGCAAAGAGTGATGCTAAATGGTACAAAGTCATCAAGGCAAAATGTTCTTAGTGGAGTCCCCAGGGGTCCGTACTGGGTCCACTATTGTTCATTATATTTGTCAATAACATCGAAAGTGGCCTAAGCAGTAAAGTTTTGAAATTTGCGGATGATTTGAAAGTCTTTAGGGCGATAACAGGTCAAAATGAGCATATCTCGCTGCAAAAAGACAAGACAAACTTGTAAAGTGGTCCCAAGAATGTCTCATCGAGGTCTTTAAATTTGTCCATGGTCTGGAGAGGGGATATCTTGGGGAAATGTTTGAATTTAACAGAAATGATGCAATTAGAGGTCATAGATTCAAAATTAAAGTTAACCACAACAGAACAAGGTTAAGACAGACTTTCTTCACCAACAGGGTAGTATAACACTGGAAGAAGCTGTCAGAAATCATTGTCAGTAGCAGCACATTGAACATCTTTAAAAACAGCATAGACAATCATTATAAGGATAGAGAGCTTGCTTTTCAGTATTACAGGGAGGGCTGATTGACGGATTTGGTGGGCAACTGGTTGAGTGTACAGAGTGCAACGAAGAAGGGCCCTTGTGGCTCATAGTTGCACCAATCTTTTATGTCTTTATGTCTTTGTGTGTACATTTGTGGCTCGTGACACACATCTGGGATTCCGGCAAGACTGGTGATCCCGGTGCGACTTTTCGGTTTTTTTACGATGTGGTGATATTTTGGGTAGGCTTTTTATCAGACTTATACTATCTCCCATTTACATACTTAACTGGATGGGCCCTTGTGGCTCTTATTAAGTCTCTAAACACTTTATTGCTTTACAACTCTGACATAATCATCGTCTTTGGAAATTCTGATATTTGGACATCATAATGTTTGGACATTTGTGTCACCTTCTCCTTGCCTGGGTGCGGAAGGCAAATGAAAAAGTTCGTTTGTGGTGAGCTAAATGATTATGTAATGTTTCGTTAAATATTAGTGCTAAAAAGCAAATGAAAACCTCATGTCACGGCATGTTTTGTGCCATTTCTGCTCAAACTATTAACTTATGTTTTCTGAAAAGGCAGCTCGGCTGCGGCGACCTTTTCCTCTCGGTGAGAGGTAAATATCGGGTTTGCGTTTGGTGGTATCGGGTGTAATAACCTCATCTGTGGTATCCCTTGGTAGTCTCGTACCCTTGCTCGAATCCCCATTTTCTCAGAGGCTTACGTGGAGTATTTACGCAATTTGATCCGACATGTTTTTGTGGGGAGGTGAGGGTATGTTTATGGTTCAGTAATGGCGCGTCTGGTGCAAATGCATGATTACTCCTTTTTCGCTGGTATCACCCTGTGGTACTCCCATGCCACAGTCAATCATTCCTTTTACGTCTTGCAGGGTGTTTTGCGTAATTTTGTTTAGTTGTATGGCTGCACCTGGGGATATGACTGACCCTAAGTCAGTGGTAAATTATTCGTGAAATTTGGTGGTAAGGGAAGGGGGTTTCTGAACACTTCAGGCAGCCTGAAATAAATAGCTCTACTGCTCCTTCTGTATAGCTGAACCAGAAATTTTACTGTTTACTGGACACAAAAATTAATAAGCTATCCATATTTGAACAGCTTCTTTTAATGAAAATCCTCTAACAACTTGCAATGAGCAACTTCAATACATTATTTTGTAGTGGTGAACACAAGAAATGTGCAGGATTAACTCGCTGTAGCTTTTGTGGTAAAAGCTATGAATAGGTACTAAAAAATGCTGGTGTACTTGCCCAAATGAATATTGAAAGTCACTTCCTTATGGTTTCCTTAGCTCTTGGAAGCCTAAACTCTTAAATGATCATGTTATTGTCAAAGCACCCCCAAACTCATCTGGAAGCCTACACTGGTGCCTGAGCTCCATGCACAAATAATTTGTATAGCTATGCAATCAGACCATATTTTGGTAGAGATAGGTTGTTGATTGATTATTTGGGCTTAAGGGTGTGCCGACTACAAGGTCATTTAGCAGTGGAGATAGGTCCATCATGTATGAATACCACCAGCTTTTTGTTATTTATATGTTGAATATGATATGGGAGACATCCAAAGGTATGTGTTCAGGAAGCAGAATGTGTTGAGATACACTCCCTCTTCCTATGCCACTTTCTGGACACTGGAGTGGGTGACATTTTCATGTAAATTTTGGACTTCCAGGACATTACCATGCACTTGCACAAAGGAGCACCTGACCGACATGTGACTGGTGCCCAGTCTTAAAATAATGATTTGTTAGGTGTGAGATGTTGAAACAAGTATAGCAGGATGTCAAAATCTCCATGGAAATGGCTCAAAACACACAATGTACATAGTATACCCACTGCATGTTTTTAGAGCTGTGTATTTTGGGGACATCAATATCAATGATAATACAACCAATATCAATGATGATACAACATTTTATAGGCTATAATCTGCCATGTTATAAAATGCTAGTGTATAGCATATGCCATAAACTGGCATTTTATAACATGGCACATCATAGGTGATCCCTCTACTTAGAATTGCACTGTGGTATGATCATTATCACAATCATGGACTTGTTATGGTGAGCATGAACATGGTGCTTATAACAGAATAATGTGTGAAGACCTCACAAGCACATACTAAGATGCACAATGTTGATACTTATTTGGGAAGGATGTCAATTCAGTGTTCATTAAGTGGTGTATTCTACCCTATTTCCTTTGGTGAACACACCCTATGGTGTATTCAAATATTTATCACTGCTGGTGCCTGACTGGATGTCAAAAGGCAATGGCTTGTCATCATTTGTTTTTGGTGATGTCTGAAGATTCCACATATTATGTGTAGCACTACAGTGCATAGTATGGCATGAGGTAGTGTGAGTAATTCCTTTTCTATGACTGTTCCAAGGCCAAGGGAGCCGGGAAGAAGCCACTGAGAATGCTTGGGGAAATAAATAGGAATGTATCATACAGAAGTTATGTCATCAGTATGCTTTGCTGTGCATATGTCAGGCCACATTTGGAATATTGCATCCACACATGGTTGGGTGCTAAATGACCTTGTAGTCGGCACTCCCTTAAGCCCAAATAATCAATCAATCAAGCATCCACACATGGTCTCCTAGTTATGAAAAAGATTGTTGGATTTTAGAGAATACAAGAGAGGGCTTCAATAATGGTTAATGGTATAAGCAACCTGGCATATGAGGAAAGATTGAAGAAATTGAATGTTTTCACTTCTATGTAGAAGGCAGAGGAGATCTCATTGAGGTCTTTAAATTTGTCCATGGTCTAGAGAAGGGATATCTCAGGGAAATGTTTGTATTTAACAGACATGATGCAATTAGAGGTCATCAATTCAAAATTAAAGTCAACCACAACAGGACAAGGTTAAGACAGTCTTTTTTCACTAACAGGGTAATTGAACACTAGAACCAGCTGCCAGAAACCATTGTCAGTAGCAGCACATTGAAAATCTTTAAAAACAGTATATCATAAGAATCATAAGAATATATCATAAGAATATAGGGCTTGCTCTTCAGTATTCCAGGGAGGGCTGATTGACAGATTTGGTGGGCAACTGGCTGAGCATCCGGAGAGCAATGAAGAAGGGCCCTTTGGCTCATAGTTACACTGATCTTTTATGTCTTTGTCTGTATGACTGTTCCAGGTGTGTACAGAGCAATCTGCTCGCAATGGCTGACGTGGAACAGACCAAAAGAATGAAGAGGAAGCATGTCAAGCTTTACACAAAGGCAACTTTCACTGGCTATCGTCGTGGTCTGCGCAACCAGTATGAATCATTTGCTCTGCTGAAGTTGGAGGGCACCTTCAACAAAGAGGATGCCAAGCACTACTTGGGCAAGAGATGTGTCTATGTGTACAAGGTATGCATCTCATTATGCATGGTGTGTTGGTGCTCATGTTTCAGTATTTGAGTTGTTTTCTGGTGACATGCAGTTCAATATTTTGCCAGAGTGTGTGTTTCATTAGAACCAATGGTCCAGCATAGTGCAATACACTGGCTTTGACTGACAACTTGCCTCCAGCATGGATATGACTTAGCCACACTGGGGAAAGATTGGTGCTGCTGTACTGCTAATGCCCATATGGTAATCCTTGTGTCAAATAGTTATGCAGCTGGGGACACCTACTGTGGCATGTGAGTTGACACCTATGACACAAAGATCAACATGTCTCAACACAGTATGCACTCCAATGCTTCAAGTGGAATAAGTTGGAACTTCCTGGTTCAGGTCAAGGGTCCTGTTGGAAGTCTTGGTGGCCCTCAAATTTGTTGGGGCATAGCACACAGAAGTATTTAACATAAATGATAAGATATATGCAGTATGCTACCCAGGTGATCTGTGTGCATCATGCTAGATCCCATATGGCATGCAAGGTGTTTGTCTGAGAAGAGTGCTTTTTGTATGACACTTTCAACTACCAAGCTACATTGATCAGGCTCACTCCGTCCTAGAAGTTTTAGGTGACAAATCACTGATCGTGCAATCTGGAAGGCTCTTCAGCTTCCCATCTGATGTGAAGTGGTATGCTATTTACCTGGGGCATTAAAATCAATTAACCATGGAAGAGAATACTTTCACGGAAGACATCCTATAGCGACGGCTGAAACAACTAACTGTTATGGGCGCTAAATGCCTCGTAGTCGGCGCGCCCTTAAGCCCAAATAATCAATCGATGAGTTAAATTATTCCACCGGTGATTGGATTAGAGCTCACGATTTTGCGATCAAGAGTAGAATGACGTACATGGGGGGCCAGTCTGGGGGTGAGGTGCCAGCATCCCAACAGAAATGTGGGTTCGAGTCCCACCTGTGGCTACTCTTCACCGAAATCAGTCGGCGCGAGATATTGACAACACTGTGACACAACAGTTGATGTGCCATGAAGCCAATAGTCGCCAGGAACGGAAACTCAAAACGTGAATAGCCGGTTTTGTGAGTTATGACACAGCTGTGTGCTCTGAAATAATTAACTGGATGCCATTTTGAGGTTGCAATTTCCGAATTTGTGCAATTTGCTGCTGCAAGCTTCACTCTATGGCCAGCCTCCTTCGTGGTTGTTGGTTGAGAGAGCGTGCTACATCACTGGAGGGTCAGCTTTCTGTCCGTCTGCGCAACCAGCGTGGCAGCATATACACCCTCTGACAATGCATCCTGAAACATAGTTTTTTTGTGAAGTGGAGTGAGAGGGGGTGATGCCAAAGAGTCCAACTAATGTTTTTTAAATATAAATGTGCATTGATAATGCCTATTGTGATAAAATATTTTCCATGATCATTGTTTTTTGGTTTGTCATGATCATGATGCCAGTAGTGTAACTGTATAAAACAGCAAGTGGTACTTCATGATTTAAAGTAGATGGTTTAAAACAATTAGTGTCACTTTGTATGGGTCGCTACTCAAATTTCAGAATTCCAGTGCACTGCTCAGACAACGCAGCATCCAGCCACCCATGATTAGTGTTGTCATGTTCAGCAACAATTGGTACTGCATGCTCTGAGATGTGTTACATGTGCTCTTTATCTTCCTGGGTTTTATGTGTCTCTTGGTGTGTTATAAAAGTATGTAGTGAATAATGCACCTATTGAATTATTTTCCTTTTTTTCAAAATTAGGCTTGTGGGAACGAAATAACTTGACTTGGTTTTGTCGTTAAACGTTATCATAATGGAAGTTTATGCATGGCGCACGCACACACGCTACCTCCAAGGCTCCGAACTCGTGACATTCTGTCGTATAGAGAAGCTGTCACCTCAACCGACTAACTTGTTCGTCCGTCGGCAGGGTAAGAACAAGACGCGCGTGCCGGGCTCTGACGCGCACAAGAACCGCCTGCGCTCCCTGTGGGGCAAGGTGACCCGCATCCACGGCAACAGCGGCTCGGTGCGCGCCCAGTTCAAGCACAACCTGCCGCCCAACGCCATGGGCCGGACCGTGCGGATCATGATGTACCCGTCGAGAAGTCAATGAGAATACACGAACAGCGACACGCCTCGTCTTCCTGTGTGCGGGATCAATGAGAAGGGGTGGCGTGTGCCACCGTCCGGGATTCAGCCCGGACGTGCGCTGCAAGAAGGTGCTGATGTTCGATACCGGACCACGGCCTGTGAACGGCCTTATGGCGTGCCGACTCAACGCATTGCGGTTCTGACGAATATCGATACAAATCTGACGTTGTATGGTGGCGGTAGCCGTAGTGATAGGAGATGGGTGAGATGGGATGTGCTATATGATAAGCGTGGTCGATGCACCCTAAAGCCCAAATAACTAAACTGGGAGAGATGGGTAGCACAAACAAACTAACTTCATCTCGAGCTTCACTGTAAGGACCTTGAAGGTTGCAGATGTGACCACCGGCCTGTTGCTTGTAGCGTCGTATACGCTGGGGGAGTAGTGTCAAGGTAGTACTGCAGGGACGGTGGTTAAGGGCGATGAAATTTGCATGCTCGGCATGCTGCTTCGTTCGTCAATGCATATACAGGGACAAACGTTACACGGTCGTTGCACAAGTTCTTCCTTCTTTTTAACTCCGTGCTGTGGGGGAGGGGACGCCGTGCGGGGCTTCCGGACACAGCCGCCAGAGCGGCGATAAATTCTGGTGAGGCATGAATTGCTCGCCGCAATGCCCGCTTCCATGCATTTCGCTTGTGAAGAGGGACATGTGGGTAGAATTTCCCTAAAATGAATTATTGGCGTTGGTGATGTGTAGGCTTAGTTACTGGTTTTACGAATGGGTAATTAGTGACTGGACAGAGCACACCGGGAGTAGATCAAAACGTTTGTGTGCACTCGAGCATGCTGGAGAGCTGCTTTCTGCTTACAATAGGGCGCCATCTCCAATATCGGCCTTGGGCCGATAAATTTGCCGAGCATGGTAGTGAGGGTGGGTGAGGTGGCCCGGCCTTTTTGGAGGGACGCCACCTTTGCAAGTGAGCATATGCGTCCGTCCGACGCCCTCTCTCCCCATGTATCCCGTCTTGAGTTTGGAAGAATGTATAAACTGTTTTGACAATTACAATTATTGACCGCTTCTAATTCATGTTCTGCTAAGTGTGCCCGCTCTATCAAATTATTTGGAATCAGAAAAGGAAGCCGAAATCGATCAGGGCCATACAATTTCTTGCAACCTAAAAATCAAAATTGTATTTATTTGAAAGTTCAAAATTTTGAGATTTCAAGTTTTCTTTAATTTTCCTTCTCTAATGGGTAGAGTGGACATAAAAATGTGTTTCGAAGTCAACTTGCCCCCATAAAAAGTGCTTACTTTAGCCAGAGCCTTATATTTTAACTCTAATGGGCAAATATACAAATGTAATATGGAATCAAAAACGGAAAAAACAAAAATTCCTCTGTTCCATTTTGTTGCATACATATAGATCATGATATGATGAAAGTTCCATTACATTTTTATCCGTTAGAGCGTAACGAATGGTTTAACATTTTTGGAGGTGACCTGTCTTGATCTTGATAAACTCGTTGACTCTAAATGACCTGACTTCATAATTTTGTTATAACATGCCAAATTGATGTGGGAAAAGGCGTGCCAAATTTCGGCGTGCTCCAGCGTACCGTTCTTTCACTATCCTCGGAAAACCTTAGGGGGCGGTCGTCAACGACCCCCTTCCCCGAGACGGCGTGGGTTAACGGTGGTATTACAAAAGCATGCACTATGCACTTACACATACCACATAAGAGCGGGGCGACGCGAGTCAGACCGCATGACGTTAGTCACCAGAGCTGGATATTAATTTGTGGTCTTTTTATTTCGATGTTGCTAAATCGAGAAAGAGACAAGGCCAGATATGCCTTTATAAAAAAGACGAAGTGTATAAAGTGGTGGAATGTTCATCGGTTTTCCTCCCCCAGACGACATTAACCCATTTTCCCGGGTAGAGGGGCAGTTGCCTCTGCCCTGAGAGGTTGTGGGGCTCCAAAAAACCGCGCCGTGGTTCGGACAAAAATTGCGCCTGACTCCCCTAAAAATGCCGCTGGGGCTCCAAAATTCACACCGAGGCATCTGAATAAAAAACGTTAAGGACACCTGAAAGTAAATGTCTCCGGAGACCTAAAAATCGCACCGAGGCCCTTGAAAGTCACATCATGGGCCTAAAAACCGTTTGAGTTCCGAAACATGGGACCTTGGCTCCCAAAAAGTCGTGCAGGGGCCCCCTGAAAATCACGCTGGGAGTCTCAAAAGGTCTGGCCGGCTCTCACGAAATAGCGTTCAGAACTGAAACAATACGACTGAGCCCATGGAAATCTTGTTGGCGCCCTGAAAGATCGCGACAAGGTCCCTGAAAGTCACGCTGTTGACCCCAAAAGGTAGAACCACCGCCCCTTGAAACCATTTTGTGAGCGCCAAAAGGATGGCCCCTGTAAACCACATTGGGGACCAAGAAGTCTCGCCGGGTGCTTAGGATGCCAATGGCGCTGGGAGGCCAAGAAGACTGCCCGAGCCTTTGGAAATCATGTTGGGGCCAAAATTGTCGTGCAGGGCCCCAAACAATCGCTCTTGATATACAGAAGTTGAATTAGGGGCCCTGAAAATAACGCTGGTAGCCTCAAAATTTCGTGCCTGGGCACCTGAAAATCACGCTGATGTAAAAACGTCGTGTCGGTGTCCTCGAAAATCGAGGTAGAGTCCCAAAGAGGAAGGTCAAGCCCCAGAATATTTCGTTGGGGGCCTTAAGAACTCGCGTCTATAACCCTGAAAATGATTAGGAGTTCGACAGGTCTCACCAGGGACCAAAAATATCAAAATCTTCACTCGCTCCTTGTAGCACCCCTTCAGGGTGTCTATGTTGTCTGCTCCCCTTCTGGACGCCCTTCACTCAGCACACCCCACACCCTCTCCTCCAGCCCGGTATGCTCGGGAGTCTCCCGTTCCCCATGGAGGGCTTTTGTGCCAGAACTTCCGGTCAACCATAGGGCGGGAGACAAACGGCTGGACCGACAGAGTGCCAGGGTGCTCCGCCAGGGTGCTCCGCTCGGGGTCCCTACTCGTCTGCGTAAGGGATGCGTCGAAGGCCCGAGCCCTTTTAGATATGAACAAGCTACTCGATGCTGACGCCGAAGTGGAAATGGCCGACAGGCTGAACATGGCCTTCGTCACGGTATATGCCCCGGAGCTGAGGGAGATGTTTGAGGAGGAGCTCTCTCCGAGCTCGCACCTCAGGGGCATGCGAGGTTATCCGCCTCGACCGCCGCTCCCACCCTAGTCTCGTCCTGAAGCTTGGCTTCAAGACACTCACTCCACGAGTTTCCTCATATCCTATTGTGCAGAATTGAAGGAATATATAATCTAACACAAACCACTGATTTCCGCCGTCCAGAAGACCCGATGGCGCGACAACGTCCCATACATTTTCAACATCTTTGGCTGCACCCTTCATGTTCATCACCTAAATTCTGCAGAACCCCGTGTCGGCGGGGTAGCCGTATTTGTCTCGGACACACTTATACACCGCCAAATGACCATTGTTAGTAATCTGAACTTAGTGGAAACGGTCTAGAAACGTCAGCGGGAAGGATGCCTCCTTAGTGACGTCACACAAAGCTAGTGTACGAAGAATCCTTTACCTTATCGTCGTCCCTTGCTTGCTGTCAAGCAGGTCATACGAAGGGGTTGGTTGTGTTGCGTTCCACAGGTGGTTGTGTCTTCCTGGGTGTTCGACAGCTTGGCAGGCGTGAAGGTACGTTGTCCACCTACTGAACGGCGGAAATTCTGTTGCATAAAACACGAATATTTTTTGGTTAGAAGCTGCCATGGACCCACCTTCATGGTGATGTGCGGCAAATATGGCTTTTATTTCTCCTTTCCTCGATAGGCTTTATAGGATTCAATTACCACGGTAGGTGAACGGATTTTGGCAAGTTGATGAAACTATTCAACCTGAGGTGCCCTTCCCCAGGCCTCTGCTCACAGCTGACAGTGAATGAATAACACATCTTGGACAGCAAATTATGGGCCATTTCAAGGTGCCCTATGCCAGCATTCCCACAAACAATGCCTATGACAATAATACTACTATATGTGGTTTTACAGTGGCTTGTCGCCCCTATGTCATGTGTGCTCAGGAACAAGATAGAGTGAGGAGACCTGGCATACTTGTCCACATAAATTATAAGTGATCACTGATTCTTGGTAATTCCCACAGCAGTTTCAAAAGCAAAGTGGTTTTACTATTGGCTGGTGAAATAAGTATAAGTATGCTTACAAGTAATCAGCAAGTCAGTGCCTACATAATATGCATGAGTAATTACATTATTATTTTTGGTCAAATCAAATGACAAAGCATAGAAACAGAAGTCAACAATGGATGGCACTGCAAGGCCACTCATGATAGTCAGCAGAGCTTCATCTCATAACTTGCAGGAGCAATGAGCCTCCCTTTCACTGTGAATCTCAGTGCATGGCTAACCATATGAAGAAGAAACAAAAATACTGTACACTTTATGCTCAGCTGAGAGTGCATACCTACCTATGTAGCCAATGCTCCACTTAGTACAAACCCAACTCTGAGCACATGCCACAACTACTGCACATGTCACAGCTGGATGAGATCACTGAGCAAAGCAAATGATCAGTAAATGTCTTGTAATTGCAGTATGACACTGCTAGGCATGTGTTCAAAGTTGCTAATGGTTATAAGATCATATAAAAATACCTTGCATCTAGGTGCAAAATGACCTCAGTAGTCCATGTCGCTTAAGCCCAAACAATCAATCAATCAAAATACCTTGCATCAATTGGTTCACACATTTCAGAGCTGAAAATGCTGACAAAGAAATTCTGATTGGCAGTCTCTGAGACTCAGGAAGATATATCTTAAAATGCAAATATTTCCACTATATGGGTGGCAAAAATGCAGGTTTTCATAGGCATTATTGAGGAGTTTTTCAGAGGAAGAGGCTTGCAATTCTGGTGGTTGAGATTGAGAGAAGTGTGGGAAGCTGTGGTCAGGCTGCTGACTGTTACAAAAAGTGGTTAGTGTGAGTGGTAACCATAAGTTGAATAATCAGCATTTTTGTGGGTGTCATTCTGTTTGTTTTTATTGACACCTTTGTTCCCACATTTGTATCAGAGTACACATGAAGCCCATTCTATCCAGTCTGATCTTGGAGTGAAAAGGTATTTTCAGAGATACAATCTCTCAAGAAGTGCCTTAATTTCAATCCTGCAAGTTGATGCTATGGTTAAATTAGCAAAGGCTATGGTAATAAACCAATTTTCTGAGCAACAATAGATAAAATGACAACAAAAGTGGACTTCAATTGATACCAACAAAGTTTATGCATCCATACATGATACTCTCAACATGCTCACACCCCACTGATAATAGATATTCTCATAACATAACTCACTAGTGGGAAGGCTGTGTAATGACTGATTTGCCTTTTGGGGGTATGGATTTTTAAGTATAAAATTGTTCATTAAAATTATGCCAAAGGCACCATCTAGCAATGTTGTGTTTCTATCACCAAACAGTAATTGCCAATGAAAAAGGTTAAAAAATTTTTTTATTGAAACCAATTGTTCTTAACATTATGTACTGTATGATACATATATTTATGTATGTATGTATGTATATATTTCATATGTACCTGGCATGTTCTAGTTGAAGCCAAAAGTACCATGGAAGGAGCTAAAGCAACTAGATGGCAGAGCAAATTGCTAATGTAAAACCACCCTATCATTAGCCTTTCTCTCTCCCTTGCCCTTGCTATTAACACATTTCAGCCTAGACAACACAGGAATACAATCAGTCATTTACAGTGCACAAATTGAAGTAGGTAATTGAACCTTGTCTTGAACATTTGTATACTTTTGTTTAAGTACATAGGTACCTACCTAGGGGAAGAGAGTGGGCATCAAAGAAGCATTGTTTCCCAAACACCCATGTCTCCTTTGTCATGGGTCTCCTTTGTCCTTTGCCAAGTTTTATTGGGCTAAAATGTATTAAACACCATCTTTATTGGATTGTATCAATGACAAACAATGCAGGTTATTTTCTGTTTGTTCCAAGAATGAAACAGCAGTGTTTAGAATATGGCATGATATCTGCGCCTGTTAAAACAAGTGTGCAAAATTCCAAGCACAGACTTACTGAGCATTTTAAGCCAACATTCCACTTGGTGGGGGAAAATCCAGTTAGATCTGGCCTAAATGTCTGGCTTTATGGTGCTGCCCACACACCACTGCACCTATAACTGCCACACACCACTGCACCCACAACTGCCACACACCACTACACCTATAACTGCCACACACCACTGCACCCACAACTGCCACACACCACTGCACCTATAACTGCCACACACCACTGCACCCACAACTGCCACACACCACTGCACCCACAACTGCCACACACCACTGCACCTATAACTGCCACACACCACTACACCTATAACTGCCACACACCACTGCACCTATAACTGCCACACACCACTGCACCCACAACTGCCACACACCACTGCACCCACAACTGCCACACACCACTGCACCCACAACTGCCACACACCACTGCACCCACAACTGCACCCACAATGTCCCACACACTGCTCAGACACTGCCCACACACTGCCTAGACCATGGGTGCTGTATGACCAAAGCAGTAGAAGCACCCCTAAGCCCAAATAAGTTAACACTGCCTAGATCTCCCACATACTGCCAACACACTGCTCATACACTGCCCACACACTGCCCACACACTGCCCATACACTGCCCATACACTGCCCACACACTGCCCACACACTGCCCACACACTGCCCACACACTGCCCACACACTGCCCACACACTGCTCATACACTGCTCATACACTGCTTTACACTGCCCATACACTGATTGTTTGTGTTTGTTTTATTTGGATAGCCTTGTACTGGACCAACAGTGAAAGGAAGCGCATTGCTCCTGTGAGTTATGAGAGACAAGCTGAGCTGATCACCA
This sequence comes from Imbricaverruca yamaguchii, assembly GCA_034440575.1. Classification (NCBI taxonomy): domain Eukaryota; kingdom Metazoa; phylum Arthropoda; class Thecostraca; family Neoverrucidae; genus Imbricaverruca; species Imbricaverruca yamaguchii. The sequence continues at coordinate 467,134 of JAOTOL010001523.1, forward strand.
ACTCCTGTCTTGTGGTGTCGTCCATTGTTCCTTTTGTTTCTATGCTTTGATGTGACCAAAATGATGATGTGTATTACTTATGCATATTATGTAGGCACTGACTAGGTACATGCGATTTTCCGTCGGTTACCGACAAATAGATTCCATGCATAAAAAATAATATGTCCATGAAATGTACTCCGGAAGAAACCTGCTTGACCCTGACTCCAAACCCGGAAGTAAGCCTCCCCCCCCACACACTGCCCACACCTCCCACACACTGCCTACACACTGCCCACACCTCCCACACACTGCCCACACCTCCCACACACTGCCCACACACCTCCCACACACTGCCCACACCTCCCACACACTGCCTACACACTGCCTACACACCTCCCACACACTGCCTACACACTGCCCACACACCATGATACCCACAAGAGCCACACAACACTGTACCCATGACAGCCACACACCACTCTACCCATAACATCCACACACCCCTATGCACACAACACCCACACACAAGACGAGTTGGACCTAGAAAGCAACTTTCCGTGGTTCCAAAAAGTATTACTGTGGCCCAAAAGACATGTTGGATCCCTAAAATCGCATCGGGACCAGACGAAGATGAAGAATTCGTGCCTGGTCGGGAGGATAGGGGAGATTCGCACTCAGGGTACACACATATCGTGTCTGGGTGCGAAAAATCGAGCCGGACCCCACATAGATGACGTCAATAACCAGAAAATCTATTTGGCCTCCGAAAATTCCGACAGTCACAAAAGTCGGGCTGGGCCCAGAAAACCGACGTTTGAGCCCTACAACTCGTGCCTGGGTCAAGAAAATCATACCCGGAGCTGGAACATCGACCGGGCTCCAATAAAAAAGAAGTCTCGGAAGAAAACTCGCTTTGATATATCTATATATAAATTCAGTGTTTGATTCATATTCACCTTGATTAACATACACGGGCATCAGCCATCGCTCGTGTGGCTCCCACCACCATAGTTGCGCCACTGGCCCGGTGCGAAGCCAATGGGACAAAGAGCTTCCGAGCACCAAGATCTTCTTACGTTTGCTCAGACTCCGAAGACCCTTTTAGGCTCCAGAGGCCTTCTCAGGCACCAGGGGCCCTATCAAATGTCAAGGGGCTCTGCCAGAATTCAGATCGTTTTCTAAGATCTCTTGCCAGTTGCGAGATGTAAAAAGGCCGTGGAAAGGCTCAGTGGGGACAGTGCAAACCTGGAACCTGTCGAAGGCAGCTGAGAGGCGCGAACATTCTTCGTAGATTAGTGTGTGGCTGTGGTGGATAGAGTGGTGTGTGTGTGTGTGGGTGTTAAATGTGTGCGTGTATATATATATGTATATATATATATATATATATATATATATATATATATATATAATATAAATCGAATGAAAAAAAACGACGAGTTCTATACTTGACAATTCTGGACCAGTTTTTGCCCTCAGCAAATGAGCTTAGAAGTGCTGGTACAGGGACGACTTTGTAATGTCATGCGGCTGTTACGTGTTCGTTTATAGCGACGAACTTGCCGCGGCAAGTTTCTTACTGCTTCTTTTTGTTAAGCCTGAGTGCAAGCCAAATCTGAAATTTTTCATGCAAGCAAACGTCATGGGACATTGAAATCCCGGGAGGGTGACACAACCTGCCTCGCTTCGGCATGAGAAGAAGATAGCCAACGCAGTCAATATTGTAGTGTACTACTTACTCTTTTCTTGCTTACTGGTGATGATGTGCCACGCTGCCCCAGATGTCACGCCCGTTTATCTGTGCGGCATGTCCTGCTGTCCTGCCTCGCCTACGAGGAGGAGCGTAAACGTCACTTTGGGCGTATTCAGACTTTGTCACTCAGTGAGGTTTTAGGCAACGACTCGGATATTGTTCAATCGGGGCGACTATTCGACTACCTCGCTGAAATATCATTTTCCGTAATATATGCGCCACGTTGAAAATGTTGAATGTTGCCATGCTTTATTTCAACTACGATTCGTTGTGTCGACTAATATTCTGCAAGGTTCGCTAGCTTGTATGTGCGCTATATCGACGTGTAAATGAGTTGTATTGTTATGGGCGCTGCATGACCAATGTAGTCGATGCGCCCTAAAGCCCTAATAACTAACTACTACTTACTCTTACGCGAACGGGTGGCGAGGTCCAGGATGTCGCCAAGAATGCCGAGTGATATGCATTGTGAGGAGTGTTGATGTTGCCTGCACAACAGTTGGTGTAATAACTACATGCCACTTTCCTGCGCATTCCTATCCTATTCTATTCTGCGTATTCCTAAGTCCCAGAACAAAATGATCAGGAGACCAGAAGTTCGCGCGAACTCTGTGTCAACACCGTCTGTACGGTGCTGTGACACCTGGTGTAAGGGCGGATTCAGGAATTTCAATGAGGGGAGGGGCACATTTCATCGGAAGGGCACCTTCGGCGGGAAAAAATCGTCGAGTGTTGCACTCGAGCATGCTAATTGGGCAGGCGCCTTTTCGTCTCAAAGGAGATTAAAACTTTTATTATTATTTTTAAAAGGTCGTTTTTGGCAGGAAGATCTGTTGATCGAGGGGAGGAGTGTGCATTCTAACGGACCTGAGGGGTCGCATTTCCCGGCCGGAGGAACGCCATCTTTTCATGGGGCACATGCGCACAGTTCCTTCTGCCGTATCCGCCCCTGGCTCGGTGGCAGCTCGGCTCGGGCGGCCGCTCGGTGACGTCACGGCCACGATTAGTCACTCGGCGGCGACGGGCCGGCGTCGCCGTGTTAGTCAGGCGGTGGCGGCCGCTCGCTCAGGTGCGTCAGCCAACGCTGCCGTCCGCGCCAACAAAGAGTGCACACACTGCCGCGCCTGTGATAGCCGCCCGCCCGTCTGGCTCTCCGCTCCGTCCAGTGTCGCTCGTCTGCAGGTGAGCTCCAGTGTCGCTCGTCTGCAGGTGAGCTCCAGTGTCGCTCGTCTGCAGGTGAGCTCCAGTGTCGCTCGTCTGCGGGTGAGCTCCAGTGTCGCTCGTCTGCAGGTGAGCTCCAGTGTCGCTCGTCTGCAGGTGAGCTCCAGTGTCGCTGTCGTCTGCAGGTGAGCTCCAGTGTCGCTCGTCTGCAGGTGAGCTCCGTGTGCTCGTCTGCGTGAGCTCCAGTGTCGCTCGTCTGCAGGTGAGCTCCAGTGTCGCTCGTCTGCAGGTGAGCTCCAGTGTCGCTCGTCTGCGGGTGAGCTCCAGTGTCGCTCGTCTGCAGGTGAGCTCCAGTGTCGCTCGTCTGCAGGTGAGCTCCAGTGTCGCTCGTCTGCAGGTGAGCTCCAGTGTCGCTCGTCTGCAGGTGAGCTCCAGTGTCGCTCGTCTGCAGGTGAGCTCCAGTGTCGCTCGTCTGCAGGTGGGCTCCAGGACCCGTGTGCCGTCTGGGTGTCAGCCTGGCCGGCGTGGTCCCGGGGCGGCGCGTGGGTGTTGCCGTACGTGGGCGCCTGGCCGGCGTGGTCCCGGGGCGGCGCGTGGGTGTTGCCGTACGTGGGCGCCGGGCGGGCGTGACGCGCCGCTGACTGCCCGTCACGAACAGGCCCGTCTAAGAGTGCGTGGGCAATGAGACTGTCAAATTTCCGGGCTGTTATTGATTCTGCAACTATTTGCACGCACTATAGAGTATCGCAGTATGTTCCGCGATCTAGGCATCAGACTGCGTTCTGTGACTCGTCATGCCATTGGCCATGACTATTGATGCATGCCACTGGCTACACAGTCCTTAGTTCTTATTACTTGCAAATGGAAGACCCTGGGGAACAATTTGTGCACAGATGTGAACTACCTTTTCCGAAGGTGGCCACTTTTCGCCGCTCAGCCTGCGCTTCTTAGAACGCTTTCCGTAGGCAGCTGCTATGGGAGGTGCTGTCATCGGGCTGACGTTCGTTGTCCGTGACGTCACTTCCTATTGCGAGCGGCTGTGATGACGTCACACTCAGCTGTTATGGTATGTTCTAACGGCTGGAATCTGACGCACGGCTCCTTCGGCGTGGAGCTGGCTTTGTCTCTTCTGGGACTTGAACTTTGAAATCAGATACTATGAAAACGAAATTCCGACGCAGCTGAAGACTGGCTTTCGATGCTCGTCCGCATGAAAAATCGACAGCTATGTTGGAGAGGCTCGCTGTTGACAGTTGTTGTGCATGTTTGGCAACAGTTGAAGACGGCCGGTGGGCAGTTGTCACCTGTGCCTTCTCAAGTGAAGCAAGGTTTGCGCCGTGACCCTGTGTCGCCTGGTCAGAGGCCCAGCTCGCAGCTGCCTGACGTAGTGCATGCTGCCCGTGCCAGCCTTGACCGGCGCCGAGCGGCTCGTTTTTGCCGGTGGCTCGACCGAGGCCGGCCGCGCTGCGACCGGAGGTGCACCTGCTCGCCTCGCCTCGTCTCGTGACGGCAGGCGGCGGCGGCCGCCGCGCTCTCAGCTCGCGCCGGTCCGGCGACCGGAACTGATGACGTCATCGCCGACGGTGCGGCTCGTGCAGTGTCTGCGTTTTTGCCGTGGCTGCCTGCGTCCCGGGGAACCAGGTCGCGTGCCGGTCGGTGCGCCGGAGCCGCCGCCGCCGCCGCCGACATGGCCGTCTCTGCGTGCGCTAACACCCGGCGACGGCCGACCAGCCTAATTTTAGCGGCCGGTCGTTGGACGCGTGGGAGGGCCAGGCCCGAGGGCGGCGGCGGCGGCGGCGGCGGCCGGCCCACTGCCGGCCCACTGCCGTCCACCGGCCGGGTTGCGACACACCGGCACGTGCTCGCCCGTGGCCGGCCAGGTCGGCTGTGTCCGGGCGCGGCCGCTGCAAGTGATGAGGCTTGTTGGAGCCTGGCCGGGTCGCGGTACCGGCTGTCGCGCCTGGAGAGCTGCAGAGCGGACCCGTCTGGCGACCCGTCGCCCTGTGAAGGCCGGCCGCCGTCCGGTCTGAGTGTCTGTCGTCCGGGCTCGGGGTTAGAGGTGCGGGACATGGTCGTCACCGGGCCGTCACGAATGCAGCGCGTGCGAGTGTACGGTGGGCGGGACGCGCAGAGCCGAGCGAGGCCTGTCGCTGCGTGGCGGGTGCGGTGGGCGTGACCGCTGGCTGAGCCGGGCGCACAGTAGAGGTGCAAACCACGCGCTGGCGTGCCCACCAGCTGATGCGTCAGCCCGCTCTCGCCGTCGGCTGAACATTCTGATTCAGCCGCCGTGGCGGCCATGATTCGTACAGCGTGCAACTCGTCAGTGGGAAGTGTTATAGGCCGTCGACAGGCGCCGTGCTCTATCTAGCATGGCGCCAGTCGGAGACTGGTGTTGGTCAGGCAGGGCGGTGATGCTCGGCTGGCCGGGCGCCAGCTAGTGATGACAGTTTTGGTACAGTTCAGTGCCCAACGCAAGGGCACCGTTCTCACGCCACCGCCGGGGCCGGCGGCACCACTGGCGTCCGGCGGTCGGCACGACAGCGGTGATGTACCCGGTGTCGGCGGGCAGACTTCTCAGTCACGCGCGACTGTCGTCTGCACCGTCAGCGGCCGCTCAGCTGACGTTTGTTGACACCTGGGCCGCCGACCGCTGACCCTGACGCAGCCGGGCGGCACACCCAACACCATTAGCAGCGTGCAAGCCGAACAGATCAGTCGCCTGTCAACGGCGCATCCTGGCTCCGCTCAGCGGACGCCCGTGTCCTGCTCGCGCCAGAGCAGTGGCGGACCGGCGCTGCTGCTCGTCATGCCCTCGGCACAGCCTGGGAGCTGCAGCTGCCCTGGTGTTCCACCACATCGCCACCGTCAGGACGGACGTCTGTGGTCGTGTCACGTGACTCACGGACACCAGACCGGCTGGCCGACCACGCGCTGGGCCAGCTGGGTCGTGCCTGACCTGCCGAGGCTGCCCCACCGTGAGTGTGACGGCGCGCATTTAACCATCTAGGATCTCGTCGGGGATGGGAAGGACGAAATTTTGAGCCGGTCCATCCGAAGGGGTGCCCTGGGCCAGACAATTCGCTGAGTGGGTCAGGGGGCGGGGCTCTCGACATTCCGGAAGGAGGCGTCTCCTCTCCATCTCCATCGGGGCCGCCTTTCGTTGTGCTGAGAGGACGGGCGCGGTTGCCGCCTTCGCGCCCTTGAATCCGTCCGTGACGACGAGACGTTGTGCGGTTTGACTGTAAACGTCGGCGGATGTGCGAGGAGGGCGTGCATCTCGATCGGTTGTGGTAATCTCGATCGGCTTGGGTAATCTGGTGGCGGCGCCAGATGGCAGCAGGCCAATGGATGCCCCCTCACGCACGTCCACATGTGTGCAGCCCTCCCCCAGCCCGTATCGTCGACTCTCCCTCGCCATATGGTGGAGCGTCGGACGCGGCTCCGGTCCTGTCATTCGATCCTAGCGGCACCGCACGCACTGGGACCCACGATGAGACGGCCCAGTGACGTCACCGCTGCCCAGAAGCGGCCTGACGTCATGCGCGGCCATCAGCGGAACCGGAACAGCCACTTCCTGTTCTTGTCGATAGTCATCCCGCTGTCGTCACTTCCCGCCACTTCAAGCGGTCACCGCTCCTCTGTGGTCTTACCCGTGTGGCTCGTGGCCGTATTGTCACCTCTGGGTGGCCACGCGCGGCGGTGAAGGTGGGTTGGGGGGGGGGGGGGGCGGTCAGTGCCCCGCGGTGGACCTCGCCCCATGCGGCCAGGCGGCGGTCAGTGATGGGAAACTCGCCCGGCGATCTCGGCGGTGTGGTTGGGCTGAGAAGGGGTCCCGTGACGGAAAGCTCGCCCCGCGGCCGCGGCGATTGGGGAGGGATGGGGAGGAGGCGGTCAGTGATGGGAACCTCGCCCCGCGATCGCGGCGGTGTGGATGGGCTGAGAATGGGGCGGTCAGTGACGGTAGGCTGTCCACGGCTGGCTTGTAGCCGCCGACAGGAGTCTGCGCGGCGGTTCCGCCGGTGGACGTGTCGGTGACAGCAGCTGGGCGCGTGTGAAGAGAGGCATCGGTTGCTCAGTAGTTACGCTGAGCATAGGCAAGCCAGAGGTACACGGTTCGACTCCCCGCAGTGCCCGCCCTTCCTGCCAGGCTGAGAGGCAGGCGACGCCATGTGGCCTCAGCTGTCGAGTGCGTTGTAAAGTCGCAACCACCGTCAGGAGGGAAGAGAACCACTGTAGCGTCAGGCGGTTTCGTCTGCGGTCCGTCACACCAGTGACTGCAGCTGGACTGAGGTGGTGGCGGCTGGGTATGTTGCGGTCGTGAGGCGGTTTCGTCTGCGGTCCGTCACACTAGTGACTGTAGTTGGACTGAGGTGGCGGCGGCTGGGCATGTTGCGGTCGTGAGGCGGTTTCGTCTGCGGTCAGTCACGTCAGTGACTACGGCTGGACTGAGGTGGGTGTGTGGCGGTCGTGAGGCGGTTTCGTCTGCGGTCCGTCACACCGGTGACTGCGGCTGGACTGAGGTGGTGGCGGCTGGGCATGTTGCGGTCGTGAGGCGGTTTCGTCTGTGGTCCGTCACGTCATTGACTGCGGCTGGACTGAGATGGGCATGTTGCGGTCGTGAGGCGGTTTCGTCTGTGGTGCGTCACACCGGTTCCTGCGGCTGGGTGTGTTGTGGTAGCGCGCAGTGGTCGGCTTGTGCCGCCGCACGGCCCGCCCGTGCTGAGCCCGGCTGACGACTGTGTGCTCGGGCGAACTGTTGCCTTATATGGCGCGGCAGTGAGGGGCGGCGACATAGCCAGCCACACCGCTCGGTTGCACGTGCCAGTAGATGCTATGTTGAACGGTGTGACGCGCTTATACCTAGCGAAAGCCTAGTTATTCGGAGACATCGTCATGATAAGTAGGTCGTCTGAAGTGCAGTGGTTCTAGTTTGTTTACTGCTGTGATTCTGGGCGGTAATTGGTCGTTGTGGCTCGAGGTCCGTGTCATCCAACTAGCTAACCATTGCCGTAGCTCGTGAGTCGTGTAACCCAGCTAACAAACCATTGTCGTGGTTCGTACACCGTTTATATTGCGGTATTTCTGGTGGTCTGTCAGTCGCCTTTCTCCCGCCGGGAAGCGTGTGGGGCGTCAGGTTCTGGGGCTATGGGGGCTCCGGGGGAAGCGTGTGGGGTCTCAGGCTCTGGGCTCTGGGCGCGGTCGAGTACGACGCCCTGTGTCCGTGCTGCAGTAATACAATATTCGTGAAATAGGGTGGAATATACCCTTTATGAACACTCAATCGACATCCGTCTCCAAGAAGTATCGACATCCCGCTCCTTGATGCATGCTTATGAAGTCTTCGTATATCCTTTCTAACAGTATCTAGTTTATAAGTAGTATGTGCTTGCTATCGATAAGGAATGGTGATACATGAACATTTCGGAATGCAATTTCAGTAACAGGGATTGCCTAGAATGTGATGTGGCATACAATACCAGTGTATAGTATAGTTATTATTCTCTCTATAGTTCTTCTTAAATTGTGTATGTAGTTCTTCTTAAATTGTGCACCTTAGAACAAATGATAAATGTTCAGCCATAATTACATACACCATTAGCTCAAATTTGAGTCTGAGACATCAAAAATAATTTTGAATAACACTAATTTCATGGCAAGTTTCGACATCCTACCGTGCTCGTTTCGACATCTCGCACCCAACGAAAAACCATTATTTTAACCCTGCCGTGCTGTGAACACCTGTCTAGTCTTCACGAGCACACCGTCGGACCGTCACGGCCGCGACCACCGACCACCGACCACCGACCACCGACCACCGACCACCGACCACCGACCACCGACCACCGACCACCGACCACCGGCCGCCGGCTGTCGGCAGCCGTCAGCCGTCAGCCGTCAGCCGTCAGCCGTCAGCCGTCAGCCGTCTATACCCCGCCGGAAGTGGTCGGCGCAGGTGCCGCCGGCCACGGCGGCGTGTCGGGGTAATGGGCCATCGCCGAACCTGCACCTTGCGGTGTGACTTGGCGGCGGGCAGTCGTGTGCCGGCGCACAGGGAGGAGTGACGCCGTGACCGCCACTGGGGCGCGCGCCGGCCCGCGCGGTGAAAGTCGGCTGACCACGGGCGAGTCCAGCCGAGGCCCGTCTCGCCGGCGTGGTCGTGGGAACTGTCGGCACCGCCGACGGGGCGTGTCGAGCCGGAGCCGGCCGTGTTCTCCTGTCGACTCCTGGCCTTCGGAGGCCGATCTGGCCCGCTCCGGCCGCCGTCGGCTGGCACCGGGGCTGGCTCACACCGAGAGGTGCGCGGCCGCCGGCTTTGATCGGCCCCGGTCGACTCGAATGCTGTCGGCTGCCTAACAAAGCCCGCTGACGGCATTGTCGGAGCGCGGGCAGACAGGAAGCCGTCTTCCGCTGGAGCCGCGATAACCAAACTGGATGTTCGTAAGCGAAACAGATCTTGTGTAACCGTAGCGAGCATTTGGCGACCGAAGCTGATATTGATCCAAAATGGGCATTTGGCATACTCATATTTGATGCCAGGAAGCGAAAAGCTCGAGAACTGTCGCCACAAGTCTGGTTACCAAACGGGTGATCAAATGAGGATGACCAAATTGGATGGGCGCAAAATGGCCTTGGCTCTCAGTCGACGCGCCCCTGAGCTCAAATAAACACAACCAATCGATATCCGAAGCCAGTATATTTATCACCGGAACGGGCAGATCATCGACTGGCGACCAAGCTATATTATTATTTGGTGGGAGATTTAGGAGTAAAGCATCTGTCTTGGGGCATGGGGTCTTGGTTGTCCTCTGAGTGTCCAGGTGGTTTTGATGAACTGTATGATCAGTGAATTACTCATGTTCTGAACAGGAAGTATATGGTACGGCTGTGTCTCGTCCGGGGTGTGTTATGCCGTAGTTTTTTTTGCCGTAGTTCTGTGATGCGCTCAATGTGCCAAGTGAAATTGGATAATGGAGTAGTACGGCTCTGGGAGTGAATTTGAAGATCATACGAAGCGAAATGTGCACCCTCCTTTCCCACCAGGACAATTTCCACCCGACACCCGGCTGTGTGTGCTGTGACACCTGCCAGGTGTTGCGGGAGGGGCTGCGGCGGGCTCCGTGTTAGGGCACTGAATCATAAGCGAATGGGCAGACCACCGGCGGGGCGGGCGTCCACAGGAGCAGGCCGACACACCAGCAGTGAGCGGCTGTCGCTCGTGTCGCGCCGTCCGGCTCGGTCCGCCGTTGTGTGGAGTCTCCGGCTCGGTCCGCCGTTGTGTGGCGTCTCCGGCTCGGTCCGCCGTTGTGTGGCGTCTCCGGCTCGGTCCGCCGTTGTGTGGCGTCTCCGGCTCGGTCCGCCGTTGTGTGGCGTCTCCGGCTCGGTCCGCCGTTGTGTGGCGTCTCCGGCTCGGTCCGCCGTTGTGTGGCGTCTCCGGCTCGGTCCGCCGTTGTGTGGCGTCGCCGGCTCGGTCCGCCGTTGTGTGGCGTCACGCGCTCGGACCCGCCGTTGTGTGCACGCCACGGCACGGTCCGCCGTTGTGCGGCACGTCACCGGCTCGGTCCGCCGTTGTGGGGGGAGGGCTGCCGTTGTGTGGGTCTCCGGCTGGTGCCGTGACGTGTGGAGCCCGCTGGCTCACCGCCCTGGCCGACTGTCTTGGCTGGGTGGGACGGTGCCGAGCGAGGCGGGACGTGGTCGGGCGGTTGGGGGTGGCGTATGGGGTAGCGGGCACGTGGCCCGAGCGAGGTGGCACGGACGGGCCGGGGGGGGTGGGGAGGGGTGGGGCAGTGCCGAGCGAGGCGGGACGTGGTCGGGCGGTGGGGGTGGGGAGGGGTGGGGCAGTGCCGAGCGAGGCGGGACGTGATCGGTCGGTGTGGGCTGGGTCTGGGTTTGTGAGGTGTGGTCCGGCTGGCTGGTTCAGTGCTCGCTGGAGCATTCCGTGGTGTGCGGCTGTGTGGGGAGCGGCACCAGTCGAAGACTGCAGTCCGGTCTGAGGGCGCCCGGTCTGCACCATCCGGTCTGGTGTGGCCGGTGTGGCCGACATCCGGTACTGTCGGCGGCGGCAGCGGGCTGCACGGCGTGTGCCGGACACCCGGCGTGGCTGCGGCTCCCCACCTGCACAGCGCGTGTGCAGCTAGACATACTGAGAGGGGGCACGCGAGCTCACCATCCCTCCCCCAGTTCAACGGCTTCCTGGTGAACGGAAGCGCGTGGTTGAAATGTGGTCGCGTATGCATGTGACTTTTGGCAGAGTGAGGACTGGTTGGAACTCTCGAGTGTAGGCCGACGAGAACCATTCAAATATACCTTCTGCTGGTAACTAACGTGTTGCAAAATCTGAGCTGTAATTGCGCTCCTGCCCTATCACTCTCGTCGTTCCTTTTCCGCATGTGCTTTGCATCTGTGATAACGGCGAATTGTGTGGGCGCTAAGTGAACAATGCAGTCGATGCGCCCTCGAGTCCAAATAACTAACGAATTTTGCCCTGTTTATGTACCGCATGCCTTTTCCCATTCCCGAGTTCTTAGTACGTCCCATGGCGCGTCCATTGAATGATCATGGAAAGTGTGTGCGGTAGTGTCCTGAAATTGACTTTGTTTAGCGGAGGGCTGGCGTAAAAAATACAACTGATGTTTTTTATTGAACATGGATAATGCCTGGATAATGGAAACATGCATAATGGATAATGGAAACATGGATAAAATCACCCGATTTTATATGGCATTTGTTGATTGTTTGATGGCTGTGATGATGTCATTAGTCCTGCTGCTTTTGTCAGTGGCCAGTGCTGCTGCCAGAGGCTATGCACACTAAAAGACCAAAAGCTCCCATAACCTGAACTAAAAACAAGTAGCAAAAGTGGTACAAATGTCAGAAAATGTGATGTCAGAACAGTTGCCATTAAGCGTGGGTCTCCACTCAAATTTCAGAACTTCAGGACAGGTGTTGGGGGAGGGTGAGGGGGTGAGTGTCCTTGTTCGGGAAGCGTGACCCACCGAGTGCTGCATCGACGCTTCTCTGAGCGCTGCTTCCCGTTGCAGCCGACCATGCTGCTGCGGCTGCTGCTGGTGTGCGTGCTGACCGTGACCTGGGGTCAGGAGGCCGAGAAGCTGACCCAGGTCAACCCGTGCTCGTCCAAGCAGACATGCAGCGAGTGTATGCAGACGCCCACCTGCGCTTGGTGTGCCGTCCCGGTAAGTGACCTCAGCTCAACCATCCTCGCGGTGGCCTCGAGAGGTGAGCCGTTCTTGTGATTTTAGCCTCACCTCAGAAGACAGCCAGGAGCCTCGGAGGCAACCCGTCTGCTGCCAAAAAGGTAGCCTCAGGTCAGCCGTGCTAATTAGTGGCCTTAGATGGTGTTACTATGAGTGACCTGAAATGTCATGTTTCGGTGAGTGACTTCATGTCAGTGGCTCCGTGGACCTCGGGACGGTTGTTCTCGTCAGTTGCTCAAGGTCTGTCATCCTGATCGGCGACGTCAGAGGTCAGCGTCCCAATGAGTGTTCTCAGGTCAGCCTTCTGGATGAATGTCGTCAGAGCCCAGCGGACCTGGTCTGTAGTCAATAGGAGTGACGTCAGTCCAGCCCCCCCCCTCAGAAGTCTGAACACGTCGGCTGAACTGCCGTTGGTGGGCCAAGTCGTGGTCAGTGGCGCGACAGATAGTATTAGCTATCCAGCACAGTGACAGAAACATGTCTCGTCTGTTTCCCAGAGCCCAATAGTATACGGTCTGTTACCGCTTGGTGAAGAAAGCAATCGTTTCAGAACCACAAGCATCCCACTGCTGGTGTTTTGCAGGTGCATTTCAGCTATCAGCATCAAACAGTGCAGTAGCTAGTGGTATCCATGCAACTTATACAGCGAAGGGAGTTTTACCCCCAAAAAAGATCAATAAGTTGCACACTGGGAAAACGTTGCACCACTTTTAGTCTACCCTCACGTTTGTTTATCTCTCGCAGGACTTTACGACGTCCGAGGGGAAGCCAGCTCAGCGCTGCAACAAAGAGCAGAACTTCATCAACGGCCTCATCACGTGTGAGGCCGGTTACCTCAAGACATGGGCGAACCGCGTGCAGACCCTGCAGAACGACACGCTGAGCAGTGTAGTGGTGGCGCAGGCAGGCGGCGCCGCCGGCGCGTCCGGCTCGTCGTCGTCTTCCTCCTCCTCGTCCTCGTCCTCGTCCAGCAGCTCGTTCGAGGCGACCCAGATCGCGCCGCAGCGCATGCGCATGAACCTGCGCGTGAACGAGGCGCACGACCTGAAGGTGCAGTTCGCGTTGGCGCCCAACTACCCGATCGACCTCTACTACCTGATGGACCTGTCCAAATCGATGGAGGATGACAAGGACAAGCTGTCCAAGCTGGGCAACCAGCTGGCGCTGGAGATGCGCAAGCTGACCAGCAACTTCCGACTTGGCTTCGGCAGCTTCGTCGACAAGGTGGTCATGCCATACGTCAGCACCGTCCCCGCCAAGTAAGTGGCCGACATGCCGAGTCGAGTCTCGGCGACGGACTCGTCTGCGACGTCGTCGCGGCCACACGCCTGCGCCCTGGCGGGACGTCGTGGTGGGACCGTGAGGACGCAGTGTGTCTGCGATGTTGGGTGTGGGTTTCCCCGGCTGGTACGCACGCCTGCGCCCTGGCGGGACGTCGAGGTGGGACCGTGAGGACGCAGTGTGTCTGCGATGTTGGGTGTGGGCTTCCCCGGCTGGTACGCACGCCTGGCCCTGGCGGGACGTCGTGGTGGGACCGTGGGGACGCAGTGTGTCTGCGATGTTGGGTGTGGGCTTCCCGGCTGGACGCAGCCTGCTTGGCGGGACGTCGTGGTGGGACCGTGAGGACGCAGTGTGTCTCGATGTTGGGTGTGGGCTTCCCCGGCTGGTACGCACGCCTGGGCCCTGGCGGGACGTCGTGGTGGGACCGTGAGGACGCAGTGTGTCTGCGATGTTGGGTGTGGGCTTCCCCCGGTCGATGCTCACGCGCCTGCCGCCGTTGCAGGAGTGCGAGCTATGCTTGTAATCATGTTTGCGTGTCTGTTGTATGATGTGAGCGGGTTTAGCGGGGTGGAAGGGGTGGGGTGGGCATAAGCCGCCGACGACTGTGTGCCTGGACTTCGTTACGTTAGTCGCTGTTTATGTGGTCTAGACACGTGGCTTACGATGCTGGCCGCCACAGCTCATCCCCAGTGTGTCGCCTGTTGCCTCTCGCGTGGTGCTGGCCCTTGGTAGAGGTCAGCTGAGACTGAGGCGGCGCCGACATGAAGCGGCTCCCGGAAGGTTTCGCAGGTCATCCTCCCCGTTTACACAGACACTACACATAGATGCATTGCGTGTGTAGCGATGGCTCGTGGTTCGTGGTGCTGTGAGCGTCCAGCTCGCGGCTGGCTCGGCTCCGGTTATTCTCGTCGACAACGCCACAGATGGTGTCATCGCGTGCCTCGTGAGCCGCGTTTGCATCTACACATGGAGCGCACTCCGGACATCTGCAGGAAGTCGATGGCCCGTCGAGCTCCGGCCGGGCGGCTCAAGTGGATAGTTGTGTCTCGCATATGCTAATGCGATGCGCTCTTTAGCTACATTTTGTGGCGAACGGGCATAATTTTACGAGATTAGATCGTCTGATCTTAGTATTAAAAAAATTATGCATATGTACATTTCGACGATCTATAGATCAATGAATGGATGGATTTAAATTGCATTTTATACTTTAAAAATATTGGAACATCCGAAGTTTCAGTTTTAAACTGGCTGGACCTTGTTTTTCTGCATCAAGTTAGGTCCTGTGTAGTTTTTCCGTTCCGGGAGGTGATTTTGTTTGGTCTGTTGGTCATGTGATTGTTCTGTTTAAACGACTGAGTAACTCTGGATGCAGTGTTGCACTCACGTCTCAAATATTCGAGTGATTCAAAGATTCAAAGTGAGGCTGCTAGCTGCTGGTCACCGGAAGATGTGGTGTGGTGTAGAGCTCTGAGAATGTGGGTGGTGTAGAGCTCTGAGAATGTGGTGTGGTGGAGCTCTGAGAATGTGGTGTGATGTAGAGCTCTGAGAATGTGGTGTGGTGTAGAGCTCTGAGAATGTGGTGTGGTGTAGAGCTCTGAGAATGTGGTGTGGTGTAGAGCTCTGAGAATGTGGTGTGGTGTAGAGCTCTGAGAATATGGTGTGTGTGAGCTCTGAGAATATGGTGTGGTGTAGAGCTCTGAGAATTGGTGTGATGTGAGCTCTGAGAATGTGGTGTGGTGTAGAGCTCTGAGAATGTGGTGTGGTGTAGAGCTCTGAGAATGTGGTGTGGTGTAGAGCTCTGAGAATGTGGTGTGGTGTAGAGCTCTAAGAATGTGGTATCTTCAAACTTGCGACATAAGATTATCAGCGCTTCGGCCAATAATGTAATGGCACGGCAAGCTGGAAGGAGATGATGTGTTTCCAGAGTACTTGGTACAGTGGTGAGCTTTGTGGTGCAGTACCTGGTCTTCCGCAGGTACCTTACCTTCGCTTGAAACGCTGCATCGCCCCATGACGGCAACAATACTAGCTGGTAACATTTTACACAATTGATTTTTCCTTTGTCCGCGTTATCATCGCAGCATCGGAACAGCTGCCGTCTGTGTAACTACTCGGCAACCCCGTCCGTCAGAGTCCCGTCTTAAACCGGTCGCATCATAACCGGCCGATGACATCACCACTCATTTTGTTTGCTGTGCGCACTGTGCGACGTTTGGTGCCCCCGAGCCGTCGCCCCGCCTCGCTCCGCCTCACCCGGCCCCTCCCCGCCCCTCCCCGCCGCTCCCCGCCCCTCCCCGCCGCCCTCGTCAGTGCCCTCAACTCGGTGTGCCGCCGCCCCAAGGTTGGCCGAGCCGTGTGATGGCTGCGCCGCCCCCTACGGGTACAAGAACCACATGCGTCTCACTGACGACACGACCGCCTTCGAAGTGAGTGCGTTGCTGTCATCTAGCGGCGCCGTCCAGAAGTGTCGCCGCCGCCAGCGGCCGCCAGGCGACTGCGGAGAATGCATGCTCGATGTGGTGGTGGAGCTGCGGTGTTACCTAGCACAGGCTGAAGGACACCCGTAGATGTCCGCTAATATGTCCATTGTTTGACGCACATTTGTTGTCACGCGGATGTCTCATAAATGCATGACCGGACCGGCATGTCTGCACCATTAAATCGGCAGCAGGAGGAGCGTCGTGGATCTGCTACAACATCGCCCATCGACCCCCGCCCATCGACCCCGTCCACTGGCCCCACCCACTGTATCCGCCCACCTAATGTGTATGTCGATGGCACGTCGAATGCTAATAACCTAACTAGCTCAGCACCACCTAGCCGCGGCCCGGGAAGCAGCAGTTGTTCCGGCCGTCGGCAGATGTCAGCAGCCGGGCGGGGTAGCGCATGCATTAACTGGCGCGTCCGTGTCCGTTATAGTCTGGCGAGCCCGTGCTCGGGCTGCGCCGCTCCGTACGGCTACCACAACGCGCTCTCGCTCACCTCAGACACAGAGTCGTTCGCAGTAAGTGTAGTGCGGCCGCACCGCGTGCCCACGCGCGGCCGCCGCCTCTGACGGCGGCTCGCCGGCGCCCGCAGTGCCACCTGTCGGGACGGACGCAGACTGCCGTCGTCCGCTTGCTTCTCACACGATTGCCGTTTTTGCCGAGTGCCGTATTTTCTGCCGCGGTAGCCAGTCAGCCGCCGCCGTGGTGGCTGCTGACGCCGACCACCTACGCCTACTCCGGTGTGTTGGCGTCGGTGGTCCAGTGTACCAGTGGGAGCTGCACTGTAGAGGTGGCGCTCTGATCTGTTCATTGGGTTTAAGTAGCTGGGTGAACCTAAAGGGCTCATCTGACTAATTCCTGGGCGCATAGTTGCCCAGGTAGTCGGCGCGCTCTAAAGTCATCGAACTATTTTTGGCTGTCGGTTTTTTAAAGGCTATTGGCCGTACTTCCATCACTATCAAGTGCAACGAGATATTTCGTAATTCATCATGTCCATTCCGTCCTGTTATACAAAACATGCTCCAGCATCAAAGACTAGCTTAAGCTTGCGTTGCGCCTCGACTTTCCAAACATTGACGTCATTCACACTTAGTGTATCACGTCAGCCGGCGTGCCAGGTATACGCCCGCCTCGCATGACCCTCACATGGGTCCGGGGTATCGCGGAAGGTAGCGTAACACGGGGGTCGTTAAAAGCTGGTGGTGCCAGGGGACTGCATGATTGGGTGGTTGAGCTGGGCGAAATAACATGCTAACGACGCAACGGCATCGATGGACTGGATGCATGATCCAGTTACAGAGGGGATGACTGGGACTTTGGACCGGTGTTGTGCATGGCCCGATGTAGCGATGGACCTCACCCACTTTGTTGGTGTTGTTGGTCGCACCAGCGATGGCGTAGGTCGCAGCGGTGTTGTGGTGTACGTGATACCGGTGGGGGGGGGGTATGTGTTCGGTACATCTATAAGGCTATTGTTGCCGTCCGCTAACGTTGCTGATTATGCTCAACTTCATGGCTCAATGCTCAAGATTATGACATGTTCAAGCCAGTGCCTTCTGCGGTGCCAGCAAGGTATCGACATGCCGCATGCCAACATAATGGTGCACAATATCGTCCCGCATTCAGTGAGATTTTGTCAGTTCACGGTTCAATGTTTATATTTTGCTGTTGACATCATCTTGGATTTGCCTCTCCCGATCCCAACGGTGCCCATTCTGAGTGAATTGACTGCTGCTCTCATCCAATCACTGCAATGCACCATTCTACTATTTGTGTCGGTTCCGCTGTTTTACTCTTCAGCGTGCACTATCCGCCAGAATAGTGCTAGTTGTAGCGGAAGTATCTCCCCTGGCAAACGATAGTGTACCGTGGCGGTAAGCGTGCTCTTCATGCGTGCCAGACCCGTCGCCTTGCGCCATACATGGCCTGTCGCCCTGCGCCCCACGTGACCTGTCGGCTGGGCTGACCCGTGTGGAGGCAGTGTACGTGTGCGGCTCATCTGACTGCCGGACGGCGCGCCTGCGACAGGAGGAGGTGCGCAGCGCTACCGTGTCCGGTAACCTGGACGCGCCAGAGGGCGGCTTCGACGCCATCATGCAGGCCATCGTCTGCAAGGAGGAGATCGCGTGGCGCAGCAACGCGCGCCGCCTGCTGGTGTTCTCCACCGACGCCGGCTTCCACTACGCCGGCGACGGCAAGGTGGGCGGCGGCAGCCTGCGCCTGGTGATGCGATATTGAGGCTGGCGGTGGAGGGGACGGAGCCGGGGGTGGTCTAGTGGTAGGTGGCGATGGAGGGGACGGAGCCGGGGGTGGTCTAGTGGTAGGTGGCGATGGAGGGGACGGAGGGGGGTGGTCTAATGGTAGGTGGCGATGGAGGGGACGGAGCCGGGGGTGGTCTAGTGGTGTGGCGATGGAGGGACGGAGAAGGGTGGTCTGTGGGTGGCGATGGAGGGGACGGAGCCGGGGGTGGTCTAGTGGTAGGTGGCGATGGAGGGGACGGAGCCGGGGGTGGTCTAGTGGTAGGTGGCGATGGAGGGGACGGAGCCGGGGGTGGTCTAGTGGTAGGTGGCGATGGAGGGGACGGAGCCGGGGGTGGTCTAGTGGTAGGTGGCGATGGAGGGGACGGAGCCGGGGGTGGTCTAGTGGTGGGCTGTGGATTCTCGTCCCGCCTGTTGCTACCCTTCGCTCGCGATCCATCTCAAGTCTCAAGTATGCGCCCTAAAACCCTAATAACTACCTAACTCAAGTCTCAAGTAAGCAATTGGCCACGCTGTGGGACCGAAGCACTCAACGCGTCGCAAGACAACCTATTGCGAACCAACAAAGGGTGGTACTGGCAAGCTGTGGTTGGTTGAGAGGGTCGGTCGGTGGTAAGAGCTTCTGGCTGGTGGTGAGAGGCGTTAGTGAATTGAGAGGTAGAGTTGGCAGGGTAAGTTATGCTAGTGGATGACCTCTTCGGCGTGCCTCCTGGTACCCTATTGTCACATTTGTGCACTACAGTGACTTCTTCGGTGTGCCTCCTGGTATCCCATTGTCACGTTTGTACCCTACAGTGACCTCTTCGGCGTGCCTCCTGGTATCCTATTGTCACGTTTGTGCCCTAAGTGACCTCTTCGGCGGCCTGGCATCGGTGTGTCT
Source organism: Imbricaverruca yamaguchii (assembly GCA_034440575.1). Classification (NCBI taxonomy): domain Eukaryota; kingdom Metazoa; phylum Arthropoda; class Thecostraca; family Neoverrucidae; genus Imbricaverruca; species Imbricaverruca yamaguchii. The sequence goes on from JAOTOL010001523.1 coordinate 486,147, forward strand.
CTGTGAGGTGCCCGTGGATGCAGTGTCAAATGTTACAGCGTTAAACTACTGGTTTTTGGTCAGTGTTCATTAAGTGGTATATACCAACCTATTTTACGAACAATTCATGACCCCAGTTTCATGTCGCACGACTTCCGCACTGAAACCGAATTCAAATATGACTATGAGGAACAGGACCATTCTGCATGAGACGACATTGTGTATAATATGCATGATAGTTGACCTGACCTTATACAATTCACCTTTGACACATATTTTAGCATACAATTCTTATTACATGCTCTTTACACCATTATCGGCGTGAAACATGTTATATGCAAATTCAATTTTCTACGTTCATGGTGGTTTTAAAAACGCCAAAATTGGCCTGTCCTCATGTCAGTAATCCTGCCTTTACCTAAAGTATTCTGATTACAGTTGTTTGTCTTGATGGAAGAACAGCATGCTCTGGACTCGATGCATATATGTTGCACCTACTCCAAATAGCTGCTCTTTGAATTTTTTAAAATCATATTTCTAGTTTTGACCCATTCCAGGCCAATGACCTTCGATGACCTGGACCTTAAATTTGTACGAAATATGCAAAGCAGAAGCAGCTATGGAAAATGTCTCGTCTGCTTCTACTCATTGGCTGCTATCCCGACGGGGATCTGCGAGCGTTAATTGATGTATGGTAACATTTACCGATTAAATACATAGATTATGCAAGCTTACTGATATATCTCTTAGCATTTTATGCTCGCCTCAGTTAATTTAAGCCAGTTATAACCAACAAGTGACAGAAAATGATTATATTCCGTTAAAATGTGAGCCCTGTCCCTGACCTCTGTGTATCGCCTTGACCTGCTGGTGGCCGCTGTGTGTCTGACCTGCCCGTGACCGGTGTGACCCCCTGGCAGCTGGGCGGCGTGGTGAAGCCCAACGACGGCGAGTGTCACCTGGACCGCCGAGGCAGCTACACCCACTCGGACATGCTCGATTACCCGAGCGTCTCGCAGATCAACCAGAAGGTAGGCAACCAGATGGCAGTCAACGAGCTGGGATGTCAACGGGCGAGTAGGCTAACCAGCGGACAATCAACCGGGAGACAATCAGAGACAACTTGCTGGCAGATTATGCGGACAGTAGGTAATCAGAAGGTAGGCAACCGGCAGACAAGTCAACCAGACGATAGGCGACCAGCTGAGATAACAGCGGTGAAACAGATCAGCATCCGGGATATCAACGAGAAAATAAGCAACCAACCGAAGTATTGATTTGCATGCAGGTCGACCAGAAGGTGGGTAGCCAGCTTAGATTTTAGCCAGCATGCAACTCAGCCATAAGTATAACCGTCATAGACAACCAGCAGGGAGGACAACCAAAAGGTGCTCCCATACAAACCAGTGAATAAATTACTCAACAGGAAGGCGAACCAGATGGTAGATAGTCAGCTGACATATCAGTAGGCCACCCAGAGGACACATTTTCGGCTAATGCTGACCACCAGAAGATATGTAATAGGCTAGCATATTCAACTACGAGGCAGACTAACTTTTTACTTTGTTAATCAAGCATGACAATGACTTTATATTGAAGACCTGTAGATAAGTCTAGGTAACGAATGAGATCTCGGGAAAAGCGGAGGGGTTGATCCTTCTGGAAACAAATTTAGCATGAAGCCTACAGTTTGCACGCTCTCCTGCCACCATCCTCGGGCTTGACTTGTGCTTTGATGTGTTAAATTTGGAGAAGAAGATATCCTTGTTTCTGACATCAGAAGCTCCTTTGTGTACTTCCCATGTATTTTTTTTGCCATTTTCATGAAAGTGCGACAAGCCTACAGCAACTTTGAACAATGCCATCCGATTGTTGAGCAACAAAATGAGAAGATAGTTATCCTGAAGAGAATAAACCGTGCTGGATGACAAGAACCTAAGGCAAGGCTGTTCCGCCCCCGCCCCATTCTCCCTATGTCTGAGCATTCGCCGGTGGCCTAGATTACACGTTCTGTCGCACATGCAGGGCGCACCTTGTCCCACTCAATCACACCTGTGTTGGCCTGGTGTAGACTAAACGTGTACTGCGTCCCACACAGGTGAAGGAGAACAGCATCAACGTCATCTTCGCCGTGACGTCAGAGCAGCGGTCCACCTACAACGAGCTGAGTCGACACATCGAGGCCAGCTCGGCCGGCACCCTCTCCAACGACTCGTCCAACGTGGTCCAGCTGGTCAAGGAGCAGTACGACGTGAGTCGTGCCGCTTGACGTGGCGCGCAGTGTGGTGATGTGCCTCAGTGGCACGTGCTGTGACGTGTGCGATGATTTTACATGGGGAAGATGGCGGACGAGTGCATGTCATCATATTGTGTGTGTGTGTGAGGGTGTGATCTTGATCAGTTTGTGCTGTCCAGTGCACATCTGGGTTCAGCACCCAATGCTACTTGGAGAAAAGTAAATGTAGGAGTATTCAAATGGTGGTCTGAGTCACCCACCCGCCGGTACTGATCTGATCTTTGTTCTGCCCGTATGTGAACCGCTGCTTTGTCTGTCGCGAACTTTGTCGCTTTGGCACGCCAGAAGAGTGATTGGTTTCTGGACGCGTAATTTCCGAATTTATATCCGCCGCTGCAAGCTTTACTCTATGGCCAGCTTCCTTCATAGTGGTCGACCGAGAGAGCGTGCTACATCATTGTGGAGGGCCAGCTTTCTGTTCGTCTGTGCGCCGGACGTGGCAGCATATACACCCTCTGACAACTGGGCGCCAGATAACTACTGGCAGTTCAGGCGCCCTTGAGCCCAAATAGACAAACAAACAAGCAACCCTCTGACAACGCGTCGTACATGTCAGGTGCTGAACGAAAAGCAAGCTGGCGTTGTCTCCACAGGCTAGACGTGGCGCCGTTCGTTGTGTGTGTTTCGTGACGCTCCGTGTGCGGTGTTACCTGGCGTCGTTTGTCACCGACAGGGTGGGCGCGAACGGCACTTCGTGTGCGTGTTGCTGGCATCGGCTGACATTGCTTTTGTGCACATTTAGCTCCTGAAGTGCTTCTAATGCGTTGGTTATGGGTGCGGTATGGCCGAAATAGTTGGCCGAAACGGTATGGCCGAAACAGCGCCATAAACTATCTATATACACACGCACACACACACACACACACACACACACACACACACACACACACACACACACACACACACACACACACACACACACACACACACACACACACACACACACACACACACACACACACACACACACACACACACACACACACACACACACACACACACACACACACACGCACGCACGCACGCACGCACGCACACGCACACGCACACGCTCATCACTCTGTGTTCTGTGATGTCACCCGGTGACGATTTGGTACCCCGGCGTCGGTGGTGTGACGTTGGTCGTGTGACGTGGTGTGACGTCGGCAGGCGATCACGTCGTTTGTGGAGATGAAGGACAACAGCACCGAGTTCGTGCGCATCCGCTACTACTCTGCGTGTCGCGGCGCCGGTCCGCTCGTGGAGACCAACCGGTGCGACGGGCTCAAGATCGGCGAGCAGGTCGACTTCACCGCCAAAATCGAGGTGGGCGCTCCTGCTGGTGGCACGTGGGAAGTCGAGAGCGGGTGTAGAACGGCTTTCGCTGTGGTGACGGCTGGAATTGCGGCCCGGTCCCGGATGTGTGTCGTCCAGAACATTACCCTACCCGGAAAACTATCTCCTCTAATAGGTCGAATGGAGTTGTTGGAAAATTACTGCCTAACTATAATTGCTGAGAAATATGCTTGATAACTGACAGGGAGTGCAAATAGGAGTTATTATGTCAGGAAGAGACAATAGATTATCGCCTAAAATGAAATTCCCTGCAAACTTATTCTCCAAATACAGAGCGCCAAAGCACAAAGCCCTCGCTGTGGTATGCACCCAACTGGTGAGTCGACTTCAGGGAGGGTGTTTTGTGTTGTGTTGATCCTGAAATCAGGAGTGGTTTCGAGGAGCTTTCCAGTTGTCCAGCCGGTATTTATGCGTCCTCCCATGTGCTTCTGGTGAAATAGCGACTCCTTGCATAGCTAGTGCACTATTCCTGTCAGGTACCTAAGGATATTTGCTTTAACTGTCAAACAAAAGTAATTGATGCGTTTTGACAGCATTGTGAATATGTGTGATTCTCATTTCCATTCGCGTAGCACCACATGCAGAATGTTATATCTAAAACTCAAAAGCAAAAGCTTTGCGTTGACGGCCAAGCTGGCCTAAAGTTGCACTGTACTGTAGCTGCACTGTAGCTGGCCTGATGACAATCACTTCAGCCATGTCCGTCCTGACCTGACCTGACCTGACCTGACCCGACTGCAGCTGGTCAAGTGTCCGACGGACCCGGCCCGCTGGAATGACATCATCGCCATCAAGCCGAGCGGCCTCAACGAGTCTCTCATCATTGACCTGGCCATGCAGTGTCAGTGCGACTGTGACCGACCCGGAGGACCGGTAAGTCCCCCAACCCCCATCAACCACCATTTTCACATAAATGAAAACTGATGTGATCGCCCACCTGTTAACATATGAACATCCTGCGCGGAATTTTCAAATGCATGCATGTGACATGTGCCACAGAACAATTATATTATTGTACCCAGTGTTTGAAATGCTTGGAATTGTGATGGTATCTCCAACAACCTTGACGTAATTATCTGAATATATGATTCCTTTTGTTCCTTTTTGTTTTGTTTACTGAAATGGAGTGTGCGTCTCTTTATTTATTTGCCACGCATGCCGTGCAAAGGACAGGTTGCATCTACCTTCTCTTACATTTCTGCTCGAAAATCCTTCACATATGGCCTTTTTGTGTCTCATACTGAAGGTGAATTTGGTCACGCATAGCGCAATGCAGGATATTCGGCGCTGAATGATAACGCTTTGGTCGAAGCGCCCTTAAGCTCAAATCGCCAGGATATTCGGCCAACAGTCATCGCGAGGTTCTGTGGGTGTACATATTCCACCATCCTTATCAGGCTGCTGCTGCTGTTACCTTGGGGCCACAGCCCTCACCGGGATACCTCCACTCCCCTTAGCTATAGCCATCATAAAGTCGCCCCGCTCCACAGGATCGCAGCATTGACAAGGCTACCTTCTCTCCAGGGCCACAGGCTATGCTTCTATCAGCAGGGCTTGAGCCGGCATAGAGCCGCCTCGACTCCAGGGTTTCGTTTTGACACGGCTGCCTCCCTCCACAGGGCTACAGCATATCGCCCTGGGGCGACAGCCCACACCTCCCTCCACAGAACTGCAGCCCTCACAGAGTCAGGTCTCCTCGTTCGGGGCTTCAGCCCATGCCAGCCACCTCCGGGCTATGGTTCTCACCTGTTTGTTTATTTGTTTATTGGTTGGTTCACGACACACTTTATGCACATTCATGGCTAATGGCGCCGCCCACACTGTTTCGCCGGTGGGCCGCGGGATTGGAATATGTCCTGAGTGGCGCTAGAGTCGAACCCGGGACCTTTGGCACCCATAGCCCGACACCTTAACCACTCGGCCATCCCCGCCCCATGGTTCTCACCTGGAAGTTTCGCGTCGCCAGGGCTACAAGCCGGCGGACCTGGCTCGCCAGTGCAACTTCGCCGGCGACCTGCAGTGCGGCAAGTGCGTGTGCGACAGCCAGCACTTCGGCGCGTTCTGCGAGTGCTCGCAGAGCGACCCGAACGGCCGAGTGGGCGAGGACCGCTGCCGACCCGAGAACACCACCGGCATCCTGTGCCACGGCCGCGGGGAGTGCGTCTGCGGACAGTGCGACTGCTTCTCGCGCGAAAACAAGAATGAGGTGAGGCGCCGTTGACATGAACGGGATGAGGTGTCACGCGGAGGAAGAGTGAAGCATCAAGTTCCCCATCTGACATAAATGGTGAAGCTTTTCTGCATGCACTTAATCTATTTGGATATATTTGAATTACATTTTGCACCATTCTTCAGTTTTTTTGTAGGATCACTGTATTTTCCCATACATTCCAGGAGCTTCACAACGCTAAGAGTGTTATATTTTGTGGGGACTTGCCGTTGGTATCGTTGAAAGGAAAAACAGGACTCACAGAGCTTTTTCATTGTTGCGAAGGGTCGACAGGACTTCCCCTCTAATCATGCGATGTACTCCTCTACCCTTTTGCTAAATGCGAATGCAGCGTCCATGGTTGTCCATGTGTCCTTAGCACCGACGTGTAGCACCGGTGCCATGTGATCGGACGCTATTGCGTCACATCTAACACTGGCGCGAAATATGTGCCAACAGTGCGGCACATCTGTAGCGCCGGTGTGGCACGTCTGTAACATCGATGTGGTGACACACCTATAACACGGGTGACACGCGCGCAACGCTGTCCCTCAGATTGTGGAGGGCGAGTTCTGTCAGTGCGACAACTTCTCCTGCGACCGTCACGAGAAGCTGCTCTGCTCCGGTCCCGACCACGGCAGCTGTGTGTGCGGAAACTGTGATTGTCTGCCCGACTGGACGGGCAACGCCTGCCAGTGCCCGGCCAGTAACGCGTCCTGCGTTGCACCAGGTGTGTCTCGCACCCTCCCGTCCATCCTCAGCACAGCCTGCCAGTGTCTAGCCAGTAACGCGTCTCCTGTGTTGCACCAGGTGTTCTCGCACCCTCCCGTCCTCCTCAGCACAGCCTGCCAGTGTCTAGCCAGTAACGCGTCCGTGTTGCACCAGGTGTGTCTCGCACCCCTCCCGTCCATCCTCAGCACAGCCTGCCAGTGTCTAGCCAGTAACGCGTCCTGTGTTGCACCAGGTGTGTCTCGCACCCCTCGTTCTTCATCAACACAGCCTGCCAGTGTCTAGCCAGTAACGCGTCTCCTGTGTTGGACCAGGTGTCTCTCGCACCCCTCCCGTCCATCCTCAGCACAGCCTGCCAGTGTCTAGCCAGTAACGCGTCCCGTGTTGCACCAGGTGTGTCTCGCACCCCTCCCGTCCTTCCTCAGCACAGCCTGCCAGTGTCTAGCCAGTAACGCGTCCTGTGTTGCACCAGGTGTGTCTCGCACCCCTCCCGTCCATCCTCAGCACAGCCTGCCAGTGTCTAGCCAGTAACGCGTCTCCTGTGTTGGACCAGGTGTCTCTCGCACCCCTCCCGTCCATCCTCAGCACAGCCTGCCAGTGTCTAGCCAGTAACGCGTCCCGTGTTGCACCAGGTGTGTCTCGCACCCCTCGTTCTTCATCAGCAGTGTCTACTAATTATCGGTCGGCATCGGCGTTCAGCTGTCGCGTGGGTATCGCAGAACTGGCACACCTCCCTAAAAGGAGAACCGCAGAACTGGCACACACCTCCCTGAAGGGAGAACCGCAGAACTGGCGCACACCCCCTCCCTAAAGGGAGAACCGCAGAACTTGCGCACACCGCCCGCCCTAAAGGGAGAACCGCAGAACTTGCGCACACCGCCCGCCCTAAAGGGAGAACCGCAGAACTTGGGCACACCTCCTTCCCTAAAAGTCTATTAGTTATAGCTCTGCCGTTTTGGCCAGGTATTACCCCGCCCTATGGACACATTCGTAATACCTGACTACCCTACCGGCTCCGGCTGGATAGAAGTAGCGGTTCACATCGGAAATCTACGATTATTGGAAATTTCTTTGTACATTAATGACGCTGAAGAAGGATGCAACCAGTCATTTGAAATAATGTAGCAGCGTCTCTACACCTTGCGTGGACATATACTGTATTTAGATAATATTGGCAGATGTTTATCATCCTATCAGAATATGACGATATTGTGGGCGCTGCATAACACAGTCGATGCCCCCTGCGCTCCAATAACCAATTAACTATCTATCCTATCAGGATCGAAGCACGTGTTTCCTCGGTATCTTGCTGTCATAGTCTAAGCACATGTATAAGGATCGGATCATTAATTCGCTGGCTTTGGACGTGCATGGGTCGCGCTGTGGCCGAACTTGGTGATACCGCGACAGTCGAGTGTGGTCGGGTGACCCGGTCCGCCCGCGGCTCCGCTGGTGACACGTCACTGACCCGGCCGCGCCCTCGTTGGACAGGCGAGACGCGTCAGTGCTCGGGCAGCGGCAAGTGCGAGTGTGGCCAGTGCAAGTGCATAGAGGACGACGATGGCCGCTACTCGGGCCGTTTCTGCGAGGATTGCCCGGTGAGTGACGGCCGGATCCGTAATCAGCAAATCCATGGTCAGGCTCGGAGATAATGGATGGTTATGGGCGTACGCTCCGGAGAGCAAAAGTGCACGTGGCAGGGAGCCGCGCGGCGGCCGGTCAAGGTCGTTCGGTCGACCTCGCCAGCAATGTAAAGAAAGGGCCTATGCGCCAACTTACCCCCTCCGAAAAGGGCATCCGAAACAGCTAGGTATTTCTAAAGCTGTCCGTGATTATGCGTCGATGATGAGGTGTCATGCCGGGCCGCCCGCAGGACCGGCGGGCGGCCCGGCGCAATCGGCTTCAGGAAGAAAGGACTGAAGTACACAAGTATGGAAGCGCTCAGGTTCACAATGACAAAAAGAAGTTTTCAGTAGGCAGTAATGTGAAAAATGACATGCATCGTATGATTGTCATTTGCCTTTATGACTACATTCCAGTTAAGCAAATTTGGTTCCATTGACTTGTCATGAACTAGACCTGTGTTGGCCTCGGTGGCCTAGCATGCTCTTAAAACATAGCATAACAATTTGCCTCAAACAAGTCGGTGGTATTGCCATGGACACTTCCCTTTTGCCGACCTCTAACTCTAAAATTTGTCGGCCGGTTATCGTTTTTCTTGTTTTAAGCGATGCACCGGACATTTCTAAGCAGGTACATAAAATATGACGTTTCCCGACCGGTAAAATCGTGAGTTCTTTACGAAAAGTCGGAGGGGTGGGCGGATTCCCGCCTCTAGTGCGCGCGCTAAGTTGTGATAATCCGAACACTGAATTAGCTCTGCACGACACTGATCTGCTACCATTATACGATGTTGCACACTGTCTGGGTTCACTGGGCGCTGCCAGTACCGCTGGATTACCGATGATCGGTCGTTCACTGGGCGCCGCCAGCGCTGCTGGATTACCGGTGATCGGTCGTTCGTTGATCACTGCCAGTGCTGCTGGATTGCCGGTGATCGGTCGTTGACCAAGCTTTGCCAGCGCTGCTGGATTGTCGGCGATCGGTCGTTCGCTGAGCGCCGCCAGTACTGCTGGATTGCCGGTGGCCGGTGTGCCGGCTCTGCTGCATTACCGATGTGCTCGACGCGCCCCTAAGCTCCGGTGTACCGCATGCGTCGACAGACGTGCCGCGGCAAGTGCGCCGAGTACCGGCCTTGCGTCGACTGTACGGTCTTCGAGACGGGCGAGCTGGTAGACACCTGCCTGGAGAGTTGCAGCCACCTCATCATCAACAAGACAGACGTGGTCGAAGGTGAGTACCCTGTGTGCAGGGACATCGCGAATGATCACGGGTCCTCGCCGTTTTTGCGAACATCCACGGATCTTTGCGAACGTCTATGGGCCTTTTCGAACTTTCACGGCCCTCTCACGAACTTGTATACGACTATTCGAACTTTTGCGGATATTTGCGCTTGCCTGCAAGACCCAGACTGTCGGCAAAGTAGAATGCCGTGCCCCGATACCACACAATACTCTACGATCTAGTGTACGTCCGACACGAACCATTCATCGATCCACTATTCAGTATTTGGAAAAGACATTAGTTCAGCATTCGGTAAGCAGTAAGTCATAGATGTATGAGCAGGAGGCAGAGCCATGTCCCCCTACTTTTCATCAGCGTTTACCATTAATGCTATGGCGATGCATGGTAAGAATCAACTTTAAGATTGTTTTGGCTTCCCACTTTTTGAGATACTTCTACGTCTCCCGAGTAAGTAAACGCTTACAAGGGTCCGAGCAACGACCCTTGCGTCATCGAGTGATCGTGGCGAGGCATCATATGAGGCTTCGGGCGTTGCAGGACTAATTTTCTTCTGCAAACCAGTACAAAGGAGAAATACAGTTTTTGGCTCTGTTGGCTAATCGGCGTCGGTGTTTGGCAAGGCTAACCGAACTTTGAAATCAGGTGTGGCTCAATTCTTGTTCCAACGCACGTGTTACGGCCGCAGTTGAGTCTCCCGACGAGCGGATGTGTACGTTCAGCGACGACAAGGGCTGTCGCTACCGCTTCGTCTACGGCTACGACGAGGACAACAACCCGGTGATTCGCGTCCAGGACACCAAGAAGTGTCCACCGGCCATCAACATCTTGGGTGAGGACCTGACGTCCCCCCTCCGTCCGACGTGTCGGCGGTGTGCAGGTGTTCGGCAACGCGGTCGCACCCGCAGCGTGGTTGCCATCGCCCGCCGCGGTGTCACCCGACGTACAGAGCATGCTGTGAGTCCTCGGCATATGTCCGATGACGAGAGCTGCCGACTGGTGGGATACCGGGCGTCGTCACTCACCGAGTCCCGCCATTTCGTGGCGATGTGCCTCGATATGATATGATATGCCACAATCGCGATATGGCGATTGTGTCGCTGATCTCGGTCATCTGCACCATCACTTTTCCCACCGACTCCCAGCAATGCTACTGCCATGCTGCTGTCCTGCCGTACTGACGTATTCGCGCGAAAATGTATGTCTAAATTTGTCGTATGCCTTCGATGTGACCTATTCTGATACCTCCGGCGCCATCGGATGCCATGTTTTGTCCTCGCTCCCGCTCGGGGGCATCGTGTTTCGACACCACTGACGTCCACAGGTGTCGTGTTATGATGCTACTGATATTGCAGGTGTCGTGCTTTAACACAATTGTCACCCGCAGGCATCGTGCTCACGCTAATCGCCGCGATAGTGGTGGTCGGCATGGCGGTTCTGATGCTGTGGAAGCTGCTCACCACTATCCACGACAGGCGCGAGTATGCCAAGTGGGACTCTGAGCGCAAAATGGCCAAATGGGACACGGTGAGTCGACCCGTTGTCGTCCGGAACGACGGGAGGCGTAGGTTCGATTCCCAGTTGGGTTTATATTTTTCCCTAGTGCATCAGGCCGTTCACAATTGACTTTTTTCCAGGCTTCGCGTCCGACTGCCTGTTTAGCTATTAGGTGGAATTTCTGGATGCCTGAAATGTGTACTTAGCGATTGGATTGTGGCTTTACGACGCACTCAGCAGCAGAGGCCATATGGCTTCGCCTGCCTCTCACCCTGGCAGGAAGGGCGGGCATTGCGACGAATCGAACCCCGCACCTCTGGCGTGCCAGACGTCCATCTTAACCACTGAGCTACCGACGCCCCGTGCACTTGATGAACTGGAGTGCATGTTCTGGCCTGGCTAAGACATGTTCCACAGGTTTAGCCCGGCGCGTGACCTTGCACATGCCACCCTCCTGGCTCTGACCTGACAAGCCGTTTGCCTCGCTGGCATTATCTGGCCCTGTGGCATCTCTCCTGGAACATTTTCTGCTGACTTGCTCTTGTTTCACGTGGCATGACCTCTCCCTGTCGTGTGTGCTCAGGGCGAGAACCCGATCTACAAGCAGGCGACCTCCACGTACAAGAACCCCGCCTACGGCGGCAAATAGATCCGAGTCAGCAGTGAAGTGCAACTTGAAGAGGGGCGGGGCCGCTCCGTAGCAGCAGCCCACCTGGCACACCACCGACCCAGGCAGTGCCACGCACGAGGCCGGTGCGGACGTGTCCCGCCGTCCCGATGGTGCGGTGGCGTCGGGTGGCTGACTTTAGAAAGAACCGGCGAGAGTCGTGCTGTGTCGACGGCTGGGTCATCCGCCCGACCTCACGGGCAGCCGGCCGGAACTGGTGTGTCGCGCTGGTGGGCTGGCCGCGCAGCCCCCGGTCGTCTCGTGGCCCGCCGTGGCCGACACGGGGCGGCGACTGCGGTGCTGACGTGTGAATACCCGACGCGGTCTCGAGGCTCCTCCGCGCCGGGGATAGTCGGGTCGGGGTCGGTGCGACTGGCGGCAGGTGCTCGACCGCGCAGGGGCGCCGCCTGTGGTGCCGTGCACGAGCACTGGTCCATGTGTTGGTGAGCCGACTGTCGACGGCGCGTCCCAGCCGACGGCGCGGTGCCGGCGCCTGCTTAACTCGCGCGTGCGACGATGACTAGTGACTAGTCTTTTGAGGAGCAGCTGTCGCGGCTAGTGGCCGGGCGGCCGTGGTGTCGGCCCGACCCGGACCGGCCCCTGACCCGTCGCCGGGCGGTACCGGCGCCAGGAGCAGGTCTGTGCAGAGTCTCAGCGGTGCTGCCGACCGCCGGAGGGCCGGTGACCGCGATGCGCCGCGCGCGCACGCCTTCTCAGTGTGCTGGGCAACGCCTTGTGAATCCACCAGTGATCGGTGCCTTGAGCCGATGCCGGCCCGTCTGCGTGGTGACTCGACCAGGACGAGTCGTGGTGACTAGAGCTCGTTGGAATTATGCCCGTCTGCCGCGATTTACGCATGGGTGGTGCGTGTGTGAACGCTTAACCGAGGAATGATCGTTTGGAGGCGCTTTAGCGTTTAACGATTGCTAGCGTTTGCGTTCTTCCAGTCAGCGTCCAAGCCTTCTACTTAACTTGCGAGAAATTGCTATGCATAGTCATCTGCCAGCGCCCACATGAATGTTTCATCCTTGTGCCATACTTGTCCGGTAATGCTGATTCTTGTCAGTTTTTATATAATATATTAACTTTAATATTTGTCATGTCGTTCAATCGCTCGTTTGCAAAGCTTCCCATACTGTATATGATCACGCTGTAGTAACAGTGCTTGTTCTTGGCTCGATTTGTACCTTTTTTTTACAATCGCTACGATGGCTCATTCGGTCATGCGTGCTCGGCGCAGTTTGTTCATCCACAACAAAGAAAGGCGTATGCAACGCAAGGCGCCTTATACAATAGTGAGTCAGGAGCGCGGGACGAGCGAGGACAAGGGGCCGGCAGGCTGTACACCCCCCGCCCTGCCGCAGACACAGGTCGGCCGCCAAACCGCGACAGGGAATTGGCGAACCGGTCGCGGGCACTATCTTGACGGTCTGTGCCTCAAACCTAATGCACGATTCCGAATGTCTGATTAGAGTGGGCGCCGCGCTGAATCACGGCTCGCACGTCGCACAGCCGTCCCGCCCAGTCTGCCACGTGCGACCAAGAGCGACGGCCCACACAGACTGCCGGGCTCAGGCGTGAGGGTCACGCGATCCATGGCATCACAAGGTCAACCGTCTGGTTGGGACGGGCTGAAGAGCCCGCTGCGGTTCGATGTGTGTTGTATGCTGTCCTCGAGAAGGAAGGTATGCAAATATTTCCTTTTGAGCACAGATTGAGAGTACCTCTAGATAAAGTGTTGCGAAGATTGGTATGATGCCACATGACCCCATATTAGAAGTTAAATTTAGTCGGGGAAAGGGTCTCTTGATCTCTGTAAGTTATTATGTGAGCACAATACACGAAGGCAACGGGCGGGCTCAAAAGGGTTGGGAACACGCCGGATATTTATATTTTAGCATTTAAATCATTGGGGGAAAGCCAACATCCAGGTGGTAGTTTCATCTTCAAAGGTGCATAAACAACATTTTGGACAAAGCCAACATTTTTTTTTTTGGGGGGGGGGGGGACGAGTGCGTTTCCAAAAGCATACACCCTTTCCCCTGTCGAATTGTTTATCCGGAGGCATCCATCTAAGAGGAAGACGTCTCTCCTCTTCACTGTGCTGGAGTGCACCCGAAAGAAACGCGAAAGGCGAAAATGCAGCCTTCGATGTGTTTCAGTGCACCCACCCCCTCTAATTTTGCCAGAGGCGCCGCTCTAGGTACTTTCGCAGCGGTTGTCCTCCGAAGAAGTCGCGCCTCTCCAGACAAGTGTCCCAATGAGAATTGTCCCAGATCCTCTCATTGACACATGACCTAGATCCTCTCATACCAACTACAGCTTCAAGCCTGCGTTTCTACGTTATCCAGACCCCACCAGCGAGTGCCGGACTCTTTTTTTTATTACTGCATGTGAGCTTCGCTTCATGTCTCAACTGTACTATCCAATATTTAACAAGCAGAGCTTCTCGTACCAGCTGACAAGAATCCAGCAATGTAATTATGGTGCTTTAATTGCAGCCTAGCATTTTACTGGCGGCATCCACAAAGTAGTGTCCTCGTTTATGGCGCAAATAAGACGTACGGAAGATTATCAGAGTATAGTAAAGAACTGTATACAGGACTATATACAGGACGTTTCAGTGTTTCGGTGGTACGTGATTCCGGGCTGTTTCATCTACATATCTGTTTTATCAATCTTGGAACATTTCTGTTCATTCGTGGTGGTACCCAGGTACGTAGCCTTTAATCATCTGTCGCATCGACCCATTTCGTTGTGAATGATTATCTGTTTGATTAAAGTGGCTTGCTTAACCGACCCATAGACGGTTGATTCCTTTTCCAACCGTTTATGAGCATGACATACAAATTTCCTTTTCCCAAATCAATTATGTAGTTGTGAAGAAGTAAGTAGAAATTCCTAGGTATCCAACCATAACATTTGAATTGATTTGGGTTCCTTCCATATTTATGATGGCCTGTTTTCTGGTTTTTAGCAGATTTAAACTGGCACATGAACACCATGACATGAAATGATAGAGTGTAGGTCAGGTTTACAGCAGGTTGTTGTTTGCAGGCCCATGGCTAGGATAAAGTGATCACATCTGACATGATGAGAAGTATGAATTAGCAGCAATATTTAGTTATAATTCTGGAAATGGGGCACTGCATGACCAACACAGTTGATGCACCCATAAACTCCAATAACTAACTAATTCTGGAAATAGTTCAAAGAGCAAATTTTTTAAAATCTCACTGATTTCAGCAGTGTCCTGGGAGGGGACGAGTAGCCTTGGGGTAAGTTACTCGTCTCACAATTGAAAGGCTGTGAGTTTGAGTCTCGCTTGTTGCTGCCCTTTGCCCACAACCAATCAGCATGAGAGATTAGGGACACTACATGACTCAATGGTTGATGTTTCATAAAACCAATAACAAACAAACAATGTCCTGGGAATAATAGTGGACCTCAATTTATGTGGAGATTTATATTACACCCACCTGTATGAGTTCAATGCAAGGCTCCCAGATGATGAAATTGGTGGCATTGTTAAGGTAGGAAGGAATAAGGCCAAAGTAAATGAAAGTACTATGAAAATGTAATTCATAGATGCTCACCACATTCATGCATCTATGTCTGATGAAATGTTCATAATGCCCCAACAATGTATATTAGCAAGGCATCTTGCAATTAGGAGGCTTGGGTTCAGGGTGATATGCTTGCCTACCATCTCTGGTGGTATGGTGTGGAAATCCCAAGTAGGTACCATAAAGCCATGCATCTAACAATTTTTTTTCACACTACAAAACAACAAATTGTTCTTACTATTCATGTAAAAAACTGAATAGTTAATAAAAGCCTATTAGTAAAGGTTAATTGATCTGCAAAAGTTGTAGGGACACTACCAACTTGCAGCTTGATGCTTAAGAAGTTTTGGTTTTCATATAGAAGAAGTACCTCATCACAAATTAGAGAAAGTGGACAGGGCTCAATAGGTTGTTTTACAGCAGCTTTTTGCTCCCATGTGGTCTAAGGAATAAGGTAGAAGGATAAGGCCTGGCATTATGGTGTGCATAAATTAAAAGCACCACCACATCTAATTCTCTTATCAGTTTTAATAATGAAATGGTTTTTACTTTTGACACTGATGAAATAAGTAGAGTTAAACTTACAGACAACATCAAATTGTAATAAGCTTTTTGATTTATGTGGAAAATTCACTCAGCTGTATGGTATTTGGCAGCCAGCTAATGAATGCCAAATGAAAAATTGGTGCTGTTGTTAAATTAGTGAAGGATGCAGTTATAAGCCAACATCCTGAGCAATGGTAGAGAAAATTATAACAAAAGTATACTTAATTGACATCAGCCAAGTTCATAAATCCATACCTGATACTTCCGACATGGTCACATAGCACAACTAATAAATATTCACAACACACCCTATAGGAAGCTTATGCACCAACTGATTTGCTACTTGCCATCTACTGGGATGTTTTTAAAATATAAAATGGTTTAAATAAAATCATATTAAACATGATCCATCTAAAATATTTGTATTCCCACCACCAAGTACCAATTTTTGTGCAGAAATCTGCTGATGAAATTGATTGATTCCAATTCTTATGAATATTAAATTATCTCCAATATATATATATATATATATATGCATATATTATATATATTGGTTTTTTTGGTGTGGGATGTCGAAAAGGGGGCCGAGGGGGATAAAAAATTACACAAGAAAAATAGTAAAAAAAAAAGTTTTTTTTTTTTTTTTCAATTTAATTTGAAACAATGGTAAAAAAAAAAAAAAATTTTATTTTTTTTTTGATTTAAAAATTATAAAATAAAAAAAGTTTTAAAAAAAAAAAAAAAAAAAAAAATAAAAAATTAAAAAAAAAACATATCACATAGTTATTCCTTTACCCAAAATTACGTTGCGATATGTCCGTGTCACTATTTTTAGGATTCATGATACGTATAAGCGAGATACTGCTAGAAAGGAGACATGAGACTTCATTAGCACGCGTCATGGAGCAAGATGTCGATACTTCTTGGAAAGGATGTTTTTGTCCAAAGTGGTTTTACCTATTTGACAAATAATTTATCACTGATGCATATGCATATATGCATGTATACATGTATACATATATATGCATATATATATATATATATATATATATATATATATGTATATATATATATATATGTATGTACATATATATGTGTATATGCATGTATGCATATGTGCATGTATACATATATTGATAATGCCTGTTGAATTATTTTGATGAACTTTCCTGATTGGTTGTTTTTGGTGATAGTGTCAATAGTGTATCTGCTGCCTTTACCAGTTGACAGTACTGCTGTGAGAAGCCATACATGCTTTTGCAGACCCAAATGTCATTTATAACCTGTAACAAACAAAAAACAAGGCAGAAGTGGCATCTAATGATGTCAAAAATAAAAAGTAAAAGAAATCATGCCAAAGGGATTGTGATTAAGTATGAGTCTCCACTCACATGTCAATTTTTTTTTGGACATATGCTATTTGATGCATATCCTGTGTACTTCTTTGCTGATCTGTCTAATATCTGTGGTTCCAGCACTGCCACCACACTCATCAAGATGGAGATGGCCTATGACATGTTCAAAAGTCTGGCATTACTGGTGACATCACCAGACTGCTTTGATGAGTTCTTCATCAATGCTAACCTTATGCATGGTAAGCATGGTCGGAAGTGCGAGGCTGAATGGGCACTGGGAGAACAAAGGTGGCTGTATGTTCCCTTCTCGCATGGTGCCACCTGACCAGCCTGCTGATCTATGTGACCAGAGAGCTGTGTGGTGTCAGTCTAGGTTATTCAGTTGACCAGGTCACAGCAGACACAAAGGGCTGATGTGCCTGCCCATTTGTCCTCTGGAGCTCAACTCAAAATCGCCAGCTATTGCTGATGCTGGTTCGTTTGTGTTGTGTGCATCAGAGAAGCAAGCATTCTATGCTATAGTTCAGCAATAAATGCACAATAAATGCTGTGTTTTATGCCATGGAAGTTGATTCAGTGATAATGTCTCAAAATACTGTGTTAGTGGCAAAGTATTCCACATTTTGGCACTAGGCATTTATCTGGAGTCACTCAGGAGTCCTGATGAGGACTCTGAGTGACTTCTGATGATCTGTTAGTGAGAAAATGTGATGATCTGTTACTGTAAGAATAGCTTGCCACTAATGTGGTATGTTCACATTTCATAACTAACGTTGTCTTCCCAGGGGAAAGAATGTTGTTTGTTTTGTTATTAATTGTCACACCAAATGTCCGAGTGACTCTTGAGTCCTGGCGATGCCTATCTGCTGGAGCATTAACTAGTTCCCCACCAATACAGTATTTTGTTGCTTAATCACTTGTATACATCCGGGGATATTGAATCCTGCACATATCATGTGTTAATTGTTGCACCATGACTAAAAGGCAGGTGTCGAAGACCGGTTTGAATCATGTTAAATTGAGTTATTCTATATTATTGATGTGTAACATGGAAGTGATGCCACAATGTTCACCTGGATATTCCTCTTGGTTATTGTAGTACTATCCACTTTATACATATTGTGTAGCTGGTTTATGCATTGTGTGTACAACTAGTGTTCCAGAAGCGCCACACCGATCGGCGGCCTTCGGTTGCCGTCGCTGGTGATGTACACCCTGCTGGCATTGTTTCGTGTTTTCAGTGCCATGCCTGAAGTCAACACTCAGCAAGGGACTGGGGCTAGGTATCGTGGCTGGCTCATCACTCGGTAAGTGCAAAACCACGCTATGGCTCATTGTGATCAAGACTTTTTATAGCTATGGTGTCATAACTTTCTTTTCTTTTGGTGTGATTGTGTGGGTCTAAGGGTTTACTGTATAGACCGTTCATCGCAGTATACGACCCAAAACATTCGACACCGAGTGCAGCCGCTGTATCACATTGCAAATGGTGTGAGTTAAATTCTGTGTAGGTGGTGACCAGAACGCGTAATTGTACAGTCGGCCATCATTACAAATGCTCGGTTTTTCAGCTGGCTGCTTCGGCTATGAGCCACTTGTTGACTTACTCCCAATATCAATATAGCTGTTTCGGTTTTGTGGTCGCACATGTAGTGTGTCACGCATTCAGTGTGCATATCACAGCCAAGCTGTATAATCGCGCCTTTACTTGTTTTTGTGTTTCGATGTCTGCTTTCCTTCAGTTTTAGTGGATCCCAATGTTTTGCTGTAACGTTTGAACTTACTGCAAATGAATATAACTAGGAATGAAATGAGACAACCCCCTGGCGCAGTCACCTGTGATTGTTGTTTGGCCGTTTTCAGTGTATATCTGCAGCATCGCGATTCGTTAGGATACAAGTAGGATCCATGGAACAGGTTAACACTTCTGTGATTGTTATTGTGGAGGATGGTCGTACATATAGTTGTTAGGACATAACTGTATTTTGGTGTTCTTCGGTACTCCTAAGATTCAAGAATTACCCATGTTCACTTCTGTTCACTTACTTATGTTGACGTTGGTACCCATCCAAGATGTTGCGGGCGTTGAAATGGTTGATAGTGACCAATGGTGTGGTGCTATGTGAGAACGTGAAGCCTGAAATTATTAGTTGACGTTATAGTTTTGAAGATGTGCGTGGGACCTCACTACGCACGATTTGCACTAGCTTGGCGTTGACAACGGCGCTGCTGCTTCTTTGACGCTTAAGTTGACATTGGTTTGGTTACACGTGCATGCGGAAAAAACTATGACACCATGTGGTTGTTCGTGTTATTTTATTTTTTTTTTTTTTTTGGGGGGAGGGTTGGAGTCATGCAGTCGTACTTCGTCCTCGGTGGTGATGGAGGCGTAAGGTGTATTCCGAGTTGTAGCCAAGTCACTAATACACTGAGGGCTGGCAATTATGCGAACCTATTCAAAATCTGCTCTTATTTCCGCGGAAAATGAATCGCAGTTTATGTCCGGGCATGCATTGTTCCATCCTGGCAAGCGCTTCTTTCTGCCCGGCTGCTGCACAGTGATCCATCGGCATGACCGTGACCAACGTTTCGATCCACACATGGGGGGCAGAGAAGCGGTGGCAGGCTGAACTGGGTTCATCGATATGAATGCCCCAGTGACTGTTCGGGCGATGGTCGGAGAGGCGGGCAACTCGCTCCTCTCCCCAGTAGGAAAAGCACATTTTCCTCACGTGGACCTCAGCCTATTAACAGACCGAAACATAATGAAATGCATGTTTCTGACCTGGTTTTGTGTTAATTTTGTTCCCCTTAGAAGCCTCTGGTTCGCACTATTGCTGTGTATGACAGCCGAATGTGGAGTTGTGGGCAAGCGACGGGTGAAGAGTCATCGTGTTCATTGGGGTTGGACCAGTTTCTGCGCTCTATCTTGCCAGTATGATGTAATGCCCTGTTGCGCTGTAAGTTTGGTATTTTCCTCGATACCGAAGCCAATGCGGTGTGTCATTGTCACTTTCGGCTCAGTGTGCTAATACAAATCAGGAAGACCATATGCAATCTGCAAAATGTTAGATAGGCCAAAATGCGTTGTCAAGTGTAATTTTATGCCCCATAGCTCTGATATATGGAAGCGCCCGTGAGTTTGCTGTGACACACCATAGCGGTACGTAATGTACAATACACAGTTAGAATCAACAATGCTCAACATTTCCATGACGTCATTTCGATAAACCCAACACGACACTATGTGAATTGTCCTGCCTGAATTTGTCCTTAAGTTACCACTTGAACACTGGCTTCCATCTCTTGCAGTGAAGATCCCACAGGTGGTGAAGATCAAGATGAACGCCAGCGCGGAGGGTATCAGCATCTTCAGCACCTTGATGGAGTTGTTCGCCGTCTCCTCTGTCACGGCCTACTGCTATGCCAACTCATTCCCCTTCAGGTGAGTCTGTCCCTGACGCCGTTGTAAGCTTGAGCGCCGTTGTATGACCTTGGGACCTTATTGTTGCGTCTTGTATGATTGCGCTTAACGCATCGTAAAACACTCCTGCCACGACTTCGGTCTGTATATTTCAACATATGCCAGTGATGAGAACACCGGAGAGCATCTTTCCTGTTTTAACGGAATGGCCGAACCATGGAAGTCCTTAAGTCCCTCCTCGCCAATTTTCGAAACATATTGTGAAAGTAAACAAATACGCTTTCGACGCCGTTGCGCCGATATGGCAACGGGACACAACAACCGCTCCTCTCGGGAGGAAGAAACTACGTATCCTGGGTAACATCAGCAAACGTCAGCACACACGGCACACGATCACGGTTCTGTCAAGGCGAGTATCTCTCTGGGGGTCGCACCGTCCTCGCGCTTCGCCACGGTATAGGACTGGGCTCTGTAGTACTCAGCTCGACTGGGTCGACTGGACTCCGATCACAAAGCAGATAACTGTGCGAAACCTTAGCATCCATCGCGACGGGTGGCACATCCTTTACTGCGTACGGTGGCTCTTCCTGCGTGACTACAGCACCCGTCAGGACCCTGGCATGCACCCTCCGACCGTCGTCTAGGTGGTAGCTGATGGAACATGGCCGGGCCGCCACACGAATCGGCCCGACTACTGGAAACTTTCGAGCCCGGGGATTCCTGGGCCGCACTACAACTCAGGCTTCCCGCGTGGGGAGCGTCCCCGCACTCTTGACGTGCTGGAGTTTGTATGCGGCCTGGCAGTGCTGACATTATCAGCTACAGTCGGATCACTGTTTACCTGCAATGGAAGGTCGGTGCGCATCTCGCGCCCACGCATGGTACGAAGCGGGGATATCCCGGTCGCCGCGCGCACTGTGGCTCGATGGCTTTGCAGGAACTTATGCACGTATTAACTCCTTGGCTGCTTTAGAAGAGCTGCCGTCTGGATCGCGGCCTTCATTGTACGGTTGAAGCGTTCGACCATACCACAGGTTTGTGGCGAGTAGGTGAAGCTAAATATGTGATCCACCCCCGTCGAATGCAGGAAGATAGCCAGCTCTGCCGACCGGAACTGCGGGCCGTTATCTGTTACCAACACTTCAGGTACTCCTTCCCTGGTGAACTACTGTGCTCGCGAGGACATCTGAACATAACGCAACCTTGGGCCATCAGCTGTAGACATAGCATACCACGATACCTTAGCGTTCCCGAGGGTTGCCCTGCAAGGCGCCAATGAGATCGACCATGACCTTCCGCCATGGACCGGCGCGTAGGCTAATAGCCTGTAAGGGTGGACGGTACGGCTTCACATGGCTCTCGTTGGTAGCACACAGCGTGCATACGCGAAGTAGCGCCTCAACTTCCCGGTCCATCGCTGGCCACCAGAAACGGTCTTGAAGGCGCCGTTTTGTACGAATGAGCCCCTGATGCGACTCGTGGGCATTGACCACCGCCTGGCGTCGCAGCACACCCGGTACCACGAGTCGGTCTCCTCGTAATAGAAGTGATCACTGCGCGTACAGGCCGTCCCGTACAGGAAAAAAGCCGCTGCCTGTTCGTCTGCCTCGCGACGAGACCGCGGCCATCCGTCCGGCTCGTACTGTCCAACGACCGAAAAGCATTCATCGGCCTCCGACGCAGCGCTGAACTCGTCCTCGGCAGTGGAGGACACGATGTGATCAATCTGCAAGTCGTCGTCATTGTTCCAATCACACTGCAGAACAGGCAGACGGGAGCGTTACTGAGACGTGCCCGTATGCAATAACGTTAGCGACTGAAGGAATGTACTGGACGTCAAAATTGAACTCCATCAACCTTGCCTCCCACCTGGCCTCCGACGTCCAACCCTATTGGAACCCTTAGGACCAAACATGAAGCAGAGTGCTTGATGATCGGTGCGCAACAGAAAGCTCCTACCCTCACAGAAAGGAACGCCATTTATCAGCCGCCCATACACAACATAGGGCCTCCTTCTCCACGACGGAATAAGACCTCTCAGCAGAAGAGAAAGTTTTGGATCCATAGCAGGCAACCTGCTCGACCCCAGCATCCGACAGCCGACTGAGACGTGCTCCTCAGCGTACGTCGCTAGCATCGCAAGTGAGGATGGTACACAGAGCAGGGTCGAAAGAACACAAGGCCGGCGCATCAGAAATCGCCGCCTTTTCCCGCTGCACTAGTTCCGAATGGTCTATATTCCACTCAATGGTTCGGCTTGCAGAGCAGATTGTAGGGACTCCGCCAAGGTGGAGAAACCCGGCACGAATCGTGAATGGCAGCTGACGGCGTCAAGGAAAGACTGTAACTCCTTAGCAGTGGTCGGATCCGCGCACTGCACCAGTGGAACTACTCGCTCTGGATTTATGCGGATTCCACCTGCCGCTACCAATTACCCGCGGAGCTGGATCTGGGTCACTCTGCGACAACACTTCTCGTTGATCCGCTCTCTGTGAAGACGAAATGCGTCCTCCACTTCCGCGACACAGCGAGCACGCAATGTGCACGTGACGGCATGGACCACTATGTCATCCAGGTACACTGCAACACCGTCGATGCCCTACAGGATGTTCTCCGTCACCTGCTGGAAGCATGGTCCTGCAGAGGCTAGACCGAGGGTATACGGGTCCACCTCATCAGGCCATGAGGGGCTATGAACGTTGTCAAATTGAGGCTATCTGGGTGAAATTCAACTCGGTGGTAAGCATCTTTCAGGTCAAACCTAGTGAACCACTTAGCATCATGCAGTCCATGCAACATATCCTCTATGTGAGGTAACGGATGCCCATCAATGACAACAGCACGACTGACCTGCCGCAGGTCAATGCAGATACTAATCTCACCATTTATTTTCTTGGGTTTTTACGACGCATTCAACCGCTAAGTTATATAGCGTCGCCAACTTCTCATGCCGCTTGGCCGCGGGTGGACACCATTTCTTTTTTGCCTACTACCATTGGCGATACCCACTCTGATGCCTGAGCATGTTCTATGTAGCCCGCCTGCTGTAGTTCAAATAGTCTGGTGCTCACCTGGTCGCGGATGACCCAAGGAAGCCTGCGGAGGGGCTGGCGGACTGGTGGAATGGCTGGGTTGATGGTCACTCTGTGCTGGTTATGGGAGCTGTGACATGATTTGGAGCCTCCAAAGTGGCAGGATGATCAGGATGTTCAGCCTGCAATAGAGCACATACCTTGTTATCCACAACGTTCACTCCGAACACTTTCATCAGGTCCAACCCCATGATGGCCCAACCCTGTGGCACGACATATAGCTTGGCAATATGCTCAACCACCTATACTTCATCTGCACACTACATGTACCGAACACTTGAGGACTGGAACCCTGCTAGGCATATAAACAATCAACGGTTTTGTCCAGTGGCATCTCACGTACCCAGCGTCTTGGTACTAGATGTACTGGTGATCCTGTATACACTACCATCTCAATGGAACCACCTCCTTGCTCAGACATAGGCACCTTCAGTTTTGTCATACCTGCTGACAGTACATGCACATTTGACACAGCACGGATGCCTACAACTGCCCTTGCTCCACAACGCATGCTCGCAAAGTGTCTTTCTTTGCCCCAGTTGTGACATTTTTGTCCCTAAGCAGGATAGTTAGGTGACATCGCATAATGTTGTCCACCGCAACAGAAGCACTTTGGTGCTGCCCTCTGGGCTTGACGTGCTGCCCTCTGCGCTGATTGTGCTGCTGCACTCCGAGAGCGAGAACCACCGAGCACCACAGGGGGTACTGCCTGTTGGTATCGAGTGGGCCGGGCTGTCTTGCCATGTACACGCTCTCCACCCGTTTGCACTGCCTGGACCTCACCATGGTAGGAGTCTTGTAGCACGAGCACGAATAACGGACGGTGTCCAAATACCCTGAGCGATTGCCCCGATCGATATAAGCGTGTAGTCGTTCGTGTTGGCGGCAGCGTCTGTGATGGCAGTGCCGGTCAGTGTCCAAACGCCCACTCAACACCCAACGTGATTGTCAGGGTCTCCTCACACTATGTGATGGATTTCCAGGCCTCCGTCCAAGCGCTTAGTGTGCTTGTGGTTTTGTGACACTGCTCTTTTTACGATGAATGTGTACTTATATTGCACCTGTATATATCAGTGCACGTGAACTTCGTACATAGTACGATTACTATCACATTATCACATTAAGCAGTGTGAACGATGTAATTGTATATTTTGCTACCTTTCCGACGAAGAGCTTGAGTTTGTCGTATGCTAGGATGAATCATCGCGCAATAAATGACTATAATCGGCAATCTGATTTACCAACTGAACGAAGAGGGAATACGAACAGTAAAGGAACTTGAAGGAACACAAAATAAAAGAATAAATGCTCCATATGCGGTCAACTTTAAGAGAACATGTTTGATTAATGGATTGTTTCCAAGCTTCTGTGATGTATATATATATATATATATATATATATATATATATATATATATACATATATGCATATATACATATATACATATATAACACATATATATATGCATATATATATAATATATATATATATATATATATATATATATATATATATATATATATATATATATATATAAACTGATGAAAACTATGCGCGGGTTTTCAATATTCATATTAATTTAGCATACATATTAAGTACAGCATTGTACCTTCTTCAGTGCCACGTTATAGCATGTGTCCGCCACACTCGACAATAAAATACATCACGAAAATCATTGATCACAAAATTAATTGATCAATACATCAGCATTGCCATGCACACCCAATTCGTGTGCCAGAGACTGCTCCCGGAGTTGGTAGCTTTGGTGTTTGCAGCGAAGTATGTCAACAAATGGTTTGGATTGACCGAAATGGGGATGGACGTGATTGGGAGCTGCGAGCTTTCAGGATTTCACAACCATGAGACAAAGGTGAGATTATATCACGTTGCGCTGGATATCGTGCATACGACCGACGAGGTGAACGTGGTAGACCTGCGGGATGATCGCAAAAGAACTGCAAATCCATGAGCAGCCGTCACCAGTCCGTGTTCAGTACCGGATTTCCCCGTAAAGACTAATCATCGAGACCAGCTGGCTACGGCTAACGCCAGTTCACGTAGCCTCGCCACTCAGAACGCAGATAAGAGTGAAGCGAGCGACGCAAGTGGCAAAATACCATTCAGTAAAGTAAGAGGATGAACAGTTCAGGCACAAAAACAAGTCACACGAGCAGTTGGTGACTGCATGACTGGAGGATGGACTTATGCCTACCGGTTTTAGACTGAAATGGAAATGTGCCTGCGTGAGTTTTAGGGAAACGTGAAAACATAGAGCCAGATAATAGGGACACTGAGGACGGCATGCCTAATGACAGAACCTACAAAAAGTAATTGTAGGTGCCTCAGCGTGGTTATGGCCTCTGCCTGGACCTATATCTGGAGGAAGGTTCGCGGGACGTCATGGGTGTTATGAAATAAAAGTTCCAAAGCCACCTGAAGCTAGATGAAGTGAAAGCCATAGGTCAGCTCATGACAGACAATTCCAAGATGGGCTCGGGAGTGGTGCTGATGCATGCCGAGGATTACCGCTACAATTTACGCAAGGATCTGGAGGATGATGCAATCCACTGCCCTGCAAATTCAGGCCGCACTCTTTCGATACAGAAAAAGGCCAGGAGCTTGGTGGTCGACCTATACAACAGGGGTCATATGGGGAAGGGCTTGCGGGGTGCATGTTGCCAACAAGTCCAAAGCCGGGATACTTACAAGAAAACCCAAAGACCCACAAATCGGGTTATCCGATAAGAACAATAGTGAGCAGCAGAAACCACGCAACGGAAGAAATAACGGAAGTAGCCGAAAGCTTGTTCAAAAGACATGTGGAATCTCAGCTGACTTTTATTCGTGACACAACGGTATTTTAAAACTATATTACGACACGTAGAAAAGCTTCTCTCAAACCAGTCAGCATGGCAGAGCATTCAATTGTTCTGCATGAATGTGAAAATTGTACCCAAGCTTACCAAACCTAGAGGGACTCCAAGCATGCCGGGCTGCCCCGAACAGCAGAAAGTACCAGGACATTCCAACAGAAGACCTCATTAACACGATACAACTAATTCTTGAAAACAGTAATTTCAGCCCAGACAAAACAACTCAGTACGTCCGGACCGACGGTGGCAATTTGATCGCGCATAGGGAAGAGGTAACCTTGTACGTATGTGGGCAGCTGGGAACCAGCTTTGCAAGCCACCGCACCAGTCAAGCCATTTACTTTTTTCGTAGGTTCATCGGTGACATATTTGGTATCCTTGCCGAAGACAAGGATCATTCCCCCGAAGATCAAAGTCGATTTGAAGTACTCTGGCAAGAGTAATGCGACTTTGTGGATGTCCGCATTGGCCTACACAACGGCGTATTTGCTACGGAAGTGTTCTCAAAACAGGACGATACAAAAACATTCCTGCGGTATGATTCTGACCATCTCCAGTCGGTGAAGGACGCCATCCCACGTGGACGAGTAACCCGTGCCAAACGGATATGCAGTGCGCACAACTCATACCCTCAGAACGAACACGCAATCGGTGTCCACCTATTACAAAGAGGGTATCCGCTTAGGGAAGTTGATACGTAGATAGGCAAGGTCAATTCATTTGACAGAGACTGGGCGTGAATGATCATTTCTGGCCGAGGCGCCCTAAAGCCCAAAATAACTAACTAACTAATTTGACAGAGACTCGTTGCTGGTGAGAAGTGCTCGACGTAAATCTGTCGCCAGGAGGGTCCAAATGGTCATTGTTTTTCCAAGATATCTCCCTGACATCCGACGGATATTGAGGGACAAACGCCATATCCTACAGCGATCAGAAAGCGTACACAAACGTTTCCCAGTCGACCCTATGCGAGCCTACATAAGGGGAACAAACCTAGCTTATAAATTGGTGCATGGCAATACAAGAATGGTAATGCACGGGGCTCAGAACATGGCACAAAGTTGTGGAAATAAATGTTGTGTGTCCCGCATTATGTGTCAGGATGTTGAAGCGCATGGAAAGAAAGCTTGAAGGCTCACTATATGCTGTAAATCTTCTAATGTCGTGTATGGCTTGTTCTGCAAAAAATGCGTTGATGTTTGTTATGTGGGAGAAACAAGGGACAAATTGTATGCGAGGGTCCAAAATCATTTGCCGTGCATTGGGTGTGGAAGAGGAGAGCTTGCAGTGAGTAAGTACTTCAACGGATCGGACCACCAGATCGAAGATTTCCACGTAGTTGGGCTTGAAAGTGTTCGGAGGGAAATTGTGTTTTGTGGACGGCAACGGGAAAACAGATGGATCAGCATATTGGGAACGGATTCGAGAGTCAGGGACTTACTCGGATAAAAGAAAGATTTAGGTGATATGGTTCATGTGTGTTATGTTGCAATATTACGGTACATCTTTTAAACACGCTTGTTGACATGTGATGGTTTTGTCTTGGATTCGCCCGTGATGATTATTCGATGCGCGGTTATTTAGTTGTGCTTAATCGGTGGTGTCCTAGGCAGCTTCTATTGGTACCTGGGTTTCAGCTTAGCATGATTTGTTTTTAAGTCTTTCAGAGACATATTGAATGGTTTATGAAAATGGGAAAAAATTATTGGATGGCCCTTTTCTAAAACAATGAGCTTTCGAAGCTCCTAGCGGCTCCGAAAGCTCATTAGTTGTTTTTAAAAGAGGATCATCGCAGGACTATTAATATCATGATTTATTCTTATTGCCAAGTGTGGCGAACATATTGCGCAACGTGACACTGAAGAAGGTATGATGTACTGAATCTGTATGCAGATTTATTATGAATATAAATATATAAAAATAAAAAAAAAAAAAAAAATATATATATATATATATATATATATATATATATATATATATATATATATTGTGCATTTTGCTGTTGCTACCAAGTTGTTTTATGTGTATCGTGTTTTCCTTACAGAGCATGGTTTGCCTTAAGTTCCGATATTCCACTTGATATTTGCCACTGTTTATTTTATTTTCTATAAGTAATTTTCACTCACCCATATATCCTGTAAAGTACTTTAAAAACATCAGCTTTATGCCCATTCATAACGTACGCTTTTCTGCAGTTGAACAGTAAGATGTTGATATTTTAGAACTTGGCGGGTCACTTGCAAGCGACTCAGTGCAATCAAGTATAATGTGCTCTCCATTTTTGCCTAATGCACTTTAATTTGCCACAGAAGTTGCTATTTCAAGGGACTGTTTTATAGCTCAGCAAGAATAAATTGCAACATGAAATTTCATAGTTCAGATGTACCAGAAAATATTTAAAAGGAACAAGTCCTGATTCTTCTGATTTTCTGACAGATCGACAAAATATTTGCAAGTTTTGGGAAATTACATGGGTCGGTTTTCCACAAACACTGCCTTGGCAGGTGACCCACACAGCAATAAACCTGTCACTCTCCGCGGTGAAGAAAGCACATGTCACACCACACGACCGTCGGTCACATGCTCTAGGGCACATACCCTCCTTTCACGGCTACGTCCCGATATATACAGACGGACCCAAAACTCATTCTGGTGTTGGCAGGGCACCTGTTATCGTTTCCATGTCGCGATCATTCTCTGCACCACCCCATACAACGGTATTCACATCGGAACTGGTTGCCACCAAAGCACTCAGTTGTATTGGAGTAGGGTGGGATACCTCTCACGTCGTTTTTTACCGTTTCACTCAGCAGTCTGTGGGCGCTAGAGCAGTTGAACCCACCTGACCCCATTGCACAGGATTTTCTGCGGCGGCTCACGTTACTGGCTCAAGCTGGGAAGACGATTGTCCTCTGTTTGATTCAGAGTCATGTCGACATCGTAGGGAATGAGGCAGCGGATGCTGCTGCGAAACCGGCAGCCCATGTCCCATACCGGAGGTTTATGCCGCTCCCAGCAGCGAAGGAACACCACCGTTCAGTTACGACCTATGTCTTTGAAAAATGGCAGAATAGCTGGAACACCTTGCAGGACAATACATTACGAGCGATCAAGCCATGCCTTGGACACTCACCCAACACACCACTATCTGCTCTGTGGAGAGGACAGGCCAAACTGGCCTCGATGTCACGCACCGCTGTCAGTGCGCCACGTTCTGGTTGCATGCCTCCTGCTGGCCGATGATCGCAGACGCCTCTTCGGAGTCGTACGGCCGCTGTCACTCCGCGATCTCCTAGGTGACCACTCGCGCGCCGTAACTTCGGGACAGCTTCTTCGCTTTTTTCAGATGTCGACTTAAGAGCGATTTATGCACCTCACTGACATGTAACATTAGACGATCGGAATGACTTGCCTGCATTATATAAGTTCGTGTACTATTGTTGGACCGTTCAAGACCATTGGTACCATCTAACATTGCTATGTGGCTGTAGGACCAACGCATTCGATGCCCAAATAAGCCCAAATAACCAACCAATCAACACCCACTAAATTTATATTTTGACCAAAGTTGGTGTACATGGTAGTCTTATGCTCTAAACACCCCTGAACAAGTTTTAGCCCGGTTCGACTGGCGGGTTCGGAATTACAGCCTCTGGCATTATTTTGAGGTCACGCAACAAGGGTTTGTTTGGCGATAGATATATCATCGATAATGAGCACACGCGTTTTCATCTTTGTCACGGTATACATAGCGTATCACCAAAAACATGAACTTTTTCACAAGCTTCCTGCGATTTCCTTGTTCACGGTTTTGAGCACTCTGCATATTCCACATTGTTGGACATTACTACCCTGCACTAAGCAGTGCATAATAGAGTAACGATTGGATAGAACAAGGAAACAAAAGTCAGATGATGAGAGCGTGTTTTTCCCAAATGACACATTTGTAGCTCTCAAATACAGCTCTTGTCATTTCTTAACAAGGGTTGAACATTCTATGATCACACCTAACATTTCCTTGTAACAGTGTAATTTTGCTGCAGAACATCTGGTGGTTGCTTACAACACGTAATGGTTGTCATCAAGCGTGATAACGATGCAGTCTGACCATATTCGACCATGCTAACATCACAGCAAGAAGTACAATTATGCTTTCTTTCAACCTGCAGGCCATCATTTATATGGACATACAGTCAAATGCCTACTGCAAGCCACTCTTTGTCGTCACCGTGCACGTAAGCTGTGCCATGAAATATCGTTTTCACAACCTTCATCTGACTTCATTATTCACGTCCTTGAGACACTGCGCATGTGGACATCCCGCATGGGACACTGCCTGCACAGTGGTACATATTTTCGGTGAATGAAAGCAGATCAAACTGCGTCGATTTGCCTTTCACAACAAAATCGTTACAAACGGCGTCGGTTTCTAAGTTCGCTCAAACCGAATTTTTGGATAAATATGGAATCTGGACGTGGGCGCCTTAGGAATTCCGAAAAAAAAATGTTTAATGTGTTTTGCGCCATGGGTGAATAGCATGTTTTCAGGCCAGTTTTCTGTGATCTCATGTGAATGCAACGCCTAGTAGAGCATCAAATCTGTTAAGAAAGGCAGTACAAACATTTCCGGAATTCCGTATTTCCGGAAATGGTTTTTTTCAGACAGTAAGTATCATTTGACAACATTATTTTAAGACGACATCTGAAAGAACTCGTCCTAGCGCATTCCTTTCGTCTATATATTTTGTTTTAGTGTGTAAGTTTTTATTGAACGATTTAAATTTCAAATTGCATATGCATTCTGAAATGTATAGGGCTTTGAATATGACATACTTCTTCAGGGACTTTTCAACAGGTACATATAGCTAGCAGCCAGCGGAACATAGGAACATTTTTGGGGAAAATAAGTTTTACATAGTTGTCGATTTTGGCATTGCGTTTTTCCTTCTAAGCCTGTCGGAGTTCTGGATTTTGTTTGCATCACATTTCCCTCCAGTGGATCCTTTTCGTTTCTGACTCTGATTGTGAAGGAAATTTAAACATCGGAGACATTACAAAATATTTTGTGAAAAGTCAAAGTGAAAATTTTATACTCGAAACCATATCTCTGGTAATATGGTGGTCGTTCACGTTTTCAATGGGGCATGCCGATGCTTGAGCAGCATTTTTTGTTCTTCGCTTTGTATGGCGACGATATGGATCAACACAGTGACTATCGCCATTGGTTCTAGCATGGTGATAGTCACTGTGCTACACTGGCACGTCTAAAAAAATCACGTCCTCTTTACACCAGGCGTTTTCGAAAGCTGATTCGTGCACTGCTCTGGCTCTGCCGAGCCTGCTATCGTTTCCTCCCCGATGTCAAGCACTGCTGTCCGCCGTCGTCAGCGCCGGCGACTTTATCTCCCACGGAAGTGCTGCCGGGCTGGCGAGTATTGGCGCGGCTCGGGGCTCGGCGCGGCTCGGGCTCGGCGCGGCTCGGGCTCGGCGCGGCTCGGGGCTGCTCGGCCTGACCTCCAGGTGTCGTCGCGGTCGGCGCTGCTCGGGGCTCGGCGCTGTTCGTCCTGCCCTGGTGTCGCCGCGATCAGCGCTGCTCGGCGCTGCTCGGGCCTAGTGCGCCGGATGGCGCTCGGCGCTGCTCGGCCTCTGGTGTCGCCGCGATCAGCGCTGCTCGGGCTGGGCTCGGCGCTGCTCGCCCGCTCCCGCGGCCTCAGGTGTCGCCGCGATCAGCGCTGCTCGGCGCTGCTCGGGGCTCGGCGCTGTTCGTCCTGCCCTGGCGTCGCCGCGATCAGCGCTGCTCGGGGTCGGCGCTGTTCGTCCTGCCCGGTGTCGCCGCGATCGGCGCTGCTCGGGCGCCTGTCGCCGGATGGCTGCTCGGCGCTGCTCGGCCTCCAGGTGTCGCCGCGATCAGCGCTGCTCGGCGCTGCCCGGCCTCCAGGTGTCGCCGCGGTCGGCGCCGCTCGGCGGCGGCGCGGCGCGCGGGTAGCGGCGCGATTAATGGTGGTGGCCGGAGGCCGGTGGGCGCCCGGGCCTCGGTTCCATTGACGCTGCGGCGCGGCGCCGCCGGCGCTGTCCGGGCGCGCTTTGTCCCGCATTGAATACAGCATAATGGGGGATATAGTCTTGTGTTTGGAATATAATAGGAGATGAGACGGGGAAAAAAGGAAATGGTATTGGGGGACAATGGGTGGCCAGGATGCCTTTTGAGCGGCTCGGCCAGTCGGTGGCCGTTGTTCGTCAAGAAAAGTCAAGTTTGGTGCGCTCCTCGGCGCGTCGGGCCGGCGGAATGGCCGTGGCGGGCCACGAGCTGTGCGGTTTGATCCGCTCGTGTGGTGCGAATGCTTTGGTGACCGGCCCGGGCGGGCTGCGGGACGTGGAACCGGGCGGACGCTGGAAGCGTGAGTATCAGTGCCGGCGTCGTGTCAGTAGTTTTGGATTGCGGTAGCGGATGAACACCGATGTCATTGCAAAAATGTGTGCAGCGATGAAGGTTTGCAATGGTTGGAGGTGATGCTGGCGCGACTCCTGACGGTGTAGTCCGTGTTGCTGTGTCGGATGCCGTCCACTGGCTGGCCGCAGCTCCAGGCCCTCGAAAACTCCGACCGATTGGATGCGGTCATCTCGATAATCGGCGCTGTCTTGATCCGTCGTACCGGAGCCTGCTGATGCTCAACTCCGGACCGTTGCTATTCTGGATATGGACGAGTAATCTGCAGAAACAACGGACGCTCCCGAACCGGTGCCGATGACTCGACGTGGTGCCACCTAGCGGGTTGTTTTGGAAACTCTAGTTTCACCCGGTGTCACCACGTGTGGCTGCTCGTGCACCCTCGGGGCGCCTGTCACAGACGTACGGTGCGCCGCTAATGTGTTTACGTTAATTGCTCGATGGCCAATGCTCATGTTCACACACACGACCCGTCGGCAATTACAGAGCGAGGGGTGCTAAAACGACAGGCCGCTGCCTAATTGCTGCCTGCGGCGGCGTTCGCACGGGATGCGCCTCATGGGTCGAGTGCGACTGGTGCTAGTAGCGCTTCGGGCGACAAAGTCGCCTGTCTTGCGTCTCCGGCGAATTGTAGCAGCTGAGAACGTGTGGCGAGGAACGGCCCGCGTGCTCACGCGGCCACACCTCATGTGACCGCCATCGTCCAGATGATGGACGGCGGCTTATCCGCGGTGGGGGCGCCCGCCACAGCGAGCCACTGGCACATTTGCGAACCTCTTCCACCGCTCTCGTGACGTTACCTGGACGTGTCTGTGACGACACTGTGACGCCAGTTGGGACGCGGTCGGTCGGCGCTGTCCAGTTCGAAATTCGTGCCGAAGTCCTGCGGCCCGTCCAGGCAGAAATGGCGCGCCAGATGGCGACAGATGCGATACACGCGGAACGCGTGAAATTGCCGCCGTGCTCGCTCCGCTGGCCACAGTACAAACAGCTCACCTCAATCTGTGCACGTCTCCCGTCCCTTGTGAACCCGCCCCCGTCCTCTCTCCCCTGTCGGCCAAACTCCGGTGCGTTTACGTGCGCCAGCGAAGCTCCACCCATGGTGCACCTCGGTGTACTCGTGCTTCGTATGCAGGCATGTTTCCTCGAGCATTCATCGGTGTCCTAGCACCAAATGTATGCTGCTGATCATAGATGCTCTAGCACCAAATGTATGCTGCGGATCATCGATGTCCTGGCACCAAATGTATGCTGCTGATCATAGATGCCCTAGCACCAAATGTATGCTGCTGATCATAGATGCCCTAGCACCAAATGTATGCTGCTGATCATAGATGCCCTAGCACCAAATGTATGCTACGGATGATCGATGTCCTGGCACCAAATGTATGCTGTGAACGCCTATCCGCGAAGCGGACATGTGTTGAACGGGAAGAAGCAAGTGCTCATTGCAACCCCC
This sequence comes from Imbricaverruca yamaguchii, assembly GCA_034440575.1. Taxonomy (NCBI): domain Eukaryota; kingdom Metazoa; phylum Arthropoda; class Thecostraca; family Neoverrucidae; genus Imbricaverruca; species Imbricaverruca yamaguchii. The sequence goes on from JAOTOL010001523.1 coordinate 520,484, forward strand.
ACCGCCGATCAGACACAGGGGTTGCCAGCCCAATTTGCGCATATGTGTTCCAAACACGAAACAGCTATCTTGCCCATCAGAAGAATGTTCCTATCGGTTTTACTACCGCCTCGCAGCGCGTTTTGACCCCCCGCCCTACTAAGTTATGTTCTGAGCAAAATACAATGGATGATGTGGTAAAGGCATGATGTAGCTCCATTCTTCAACTTTCGAAGTTGCTCGGAACATTTTTCATCTCTTGCTTGATGTTGCAGGCCAGGTCGGAACAGGTCAGTGTCGGTGTGTAGTGGGTCACTCGGCTTCACCGTGGTTTTCTGATCCAGGTCGGAAAAGAAATGCGATTTCGTGCTTCAATATTGATGATATGCGACTTAGAAGACTAAGTCTAGCAGAGGTGATATGTGCAGGTTTAGGTTAAGGTCAGCGATCCCGTCAAGGCGAAACACATATAAATATCTGTTTAACTTTTGAAGATGACAAGTTGTTTTTGGAAGCACATGGTACTTACAAAAAGGTAATGACTTTCACCAAGCAAAACGACGTGTTTTGGTACCATTTTCAGAATTTGTCTTCAATTTTGGGAGATATCTTCCAAGGGAAATCCCCTTCCCACAAAATGAATGCTGTCATATCGAATTTTTGGAGCCCAGTCACACCAGAAGTGGAATCTTCGTGCACAATTGCACGGATTTAGCGATTTCTTGTTATTAGTCTTTAGTTTGTCCTCCAGAGCACCTGCAATTCAGAAACCTTTGTGACATTTCAGATTATATCTCTGTGGCCTGACGAGATATTAACGTGAAACGTTGAATACGCTTGGATGACGTAATTTACCACCACGTATTTTGAGCTTTCGCAATATTTTTGGCTCCAAAGTTATATATCAGAGCACATTTTGTAGTTGAACCCCTTATTTAAACTATCGTCCTGGTGTAACGTCACGATTCGTATTTTACATTTTCATTTCACCATTTGTATATGCATCAAGATTTCACCTTTTACTGCGTATTGTATGATTTGTTGATGAAAATGTTTCAACGTACATCTAAAACCATATTCAGACGAGGTCGTCATTTGACTGATCCGCTATAGCTCCGATATCTTGAGAGACTGGAGCTCATTTTTTAGACACACAGTGCGCAATTTTGGAAAGGTGTCGCACATATCAAAGCGATTTCGTATTCGGCTCATAATTTAGCTTAGAAAAACTTCAGAAGCCAAGATAGCTCTATCCCGGCACTACGAAGGCTATGTGCATGCGAGCAAGATGTACTGCAGCACGGCGTAGCTCACCGTGCTGTTTGGGGGCGATTAGTCCAGGAGTAAGTCGCTCGTTTCACAATCGAAAGGGTGTGGGTTCGAGTCTCACCTGTCGCTACTCTTCGCCCGCGACCAATCGGCGTGAGAGATTGGCGACGCTACACGACTCAACGGTTGACGTGTCGTAAAACCAATAACCAACCAACTGCGCTGTTTCGCAAAAATATATCATCCGACGACAAACTCCTTGGCTCACCGTGACCCACGACCCCACCGCACGCGCCACAACACACGATCTCCCCCACACACCACAACACACGAGCCTCTGCCCGTCACGCTAGTCACACACGAGCCCCCGCCCAACACTCACGCACCTGCTCGGGCAGCTGAGGGCCGTCCGGCAACAGATCCCGCACGGGCCGGGGTTTTTACACGGCGTCAGGCTGATGCGATTCTCTGAGCCGCCGACTTCAAAGCGTCCGCCGCGACGCTTCGGCACATCAAACGCGGTCGCGGCCGGCGCGGACAGGTCCGCAGGTGTCCCCCCGGCGGTGGCAGGTAGCCGCCGTGGCGAAACTCGGCAGTATGGCTGGCAGACCGGGCAACCGGACGGGTGCTGACGTCGTATAACATTTTGTGTTCACTTATTCAAGTTTCGTGGCAATTTCGCACGAGAGGTCATGATTGTGCAAGCAGCTCATGTTGATTCACTTTATTTTCGGGTCAGTACAGTGCGATTGTGTACCGCTTGTACTTATGGCTGTGTGACAGTTGCGCATAGATGTTTGTGTGTTGCTCGTAACCTAAAATGTTGTTTGCAGTGCATGTAAATGTGATGCAATGTAAATGTAACAAAAATGTATATGTGTTGCTGTTTTGCTATGTTGTTCATTTTAGTTTCGTATGCGATCGCCAAAGTTCAACTGTTGTCTTTGCATTGGACGCACTTCTGAAGACGCGTTTGAACGCAGATATTGACCTATTCCCGAGCGTTCCATTGCCAGAGAAGGAGCGGACGAAGGATGTGGTGTTGTGGTGGGTAATGACGAGGTTGACAGGTTTTGCCATGGTGCCGTGGATTCTGTCGATTATTGAGTCCTTGCGTCGTAGCAGCTCATATTTAGATGACTTGGTGCTGTGCTTCAACGAACGGTGTTGCGTGTGGTACTACGGCCATCCGATGTGTGTTTTTGCGGGTGTATATGGGGAGGGGGAGGGGGTGCGGTTTTCGACTTCCTTTGTGTTCGCACTAAATGATACGTTGGTGTAATTTTAGTGATTGGTGCCTTACGTTTTTTCCCTGGTCATTGACAGTCGTTGTAATACTGGGGAAATTTGTGTGGTCAGGGCCTCTACCGAAGAGTGGCCTAAATGACAGGGTTACACCATTTCCGTGGTGGATTACCACTGACCCTCATAGGCAGACTTCCTCATGAACTCGCAAGTGCACCCTCGTCAACGTTACTCTTGCGTGGGACACCCTGGCATCTCCTGGCCGGGCTGTCACGACAGCGCCAGGTTTGCCGCTGCGATGCAACACCTGTGACGTCACGAAGTGGGGCTTCCATTTGCCATGGCACCCTGGTTGGCTGCGATTTGTCGTGCTCAAACTCGGTAACTGGTGAACGTCGGGGCCAGGGACTGAAGTCTGGAGTGGCCGAGTCGGCTGGCCGAAGTTCTGGGAAGACAGCGGGTGATGGTGAAACTCAGGACTGATAAATGCATTTGGCAAATGCGGGATTGGTATTGTCGAAGCTCGAATGTAATGGGTGCTAAGTTATAAGGTCGGTGGTCCCCGAGGCCCAAATAACGAGCCAACCGCACTCAAATGTGAAAGTTGGAATTAACGCTCGTACTCCTGAATTCACGCTCTCGGTGCGTCGTGCTATGCGTGGTGGCATTCCTGATGGTGTACTTTGATGCACACGCATGCATACCATTCGTTTCAATGTGTTCACTTGGACGATATTGGAATGTGGATTCAAGTAGACTTGTTAACCTATGGCTCAACATATGCGAGTGTGATGCCGTCGGCCGGGCCTGCGCATCTTTGGGCGCTGCATGACCAATGCAGTCGATGCGCCCTAAAGCCCTAATAACTAACTAACGGACCTGCGCGTCTGGATATGTAGACTCGCCGACGCAGCCCGATGGTGTGGGCCGAACTGCATTATGGGCACCGCCGGCAGATGCATTCTGGGCACCTGCGGCCACCGACAGGCACGCCTGTTCCTGTGTGTTTCACGCGGGTTCCTGTCTTCTTCCTGTCTTCCTGTTCCTGGTTCCGGTTCCTGTTTCACCTGTTCCTGTGTGTTTCCTGTCGCCATTTTCCTGGTGGATGGACCGGGACGTCGGAGCTCGTCCCTGGCAGAAGTCAGGGAGTCCGACCCTGACCATGGTGGGCAGACACCGACACCAGGCCACTCATACAGTCATCTCTCAGATGAGGGACACCAGACCCTGACGATGGTGGGCAGGCACCCACACCAGGTCACTCGTGCCGTGATCTATCGGATCAGGCACAAATCCGAGGAATTGCCAACCGCAGCAGGCAGCCACGGCCTTCGGGTCCCCATCCATCTCACCTTTCAATCGGAACGATACCAAAACCATCGTGTCCTATCCTAAATTTCAGAACTGTTACTGGCTGGAAGGAGCGCTGCAGCTGCCGGACCGGGGATTCTGTCCCACCTCCAGCTGTCCGACCTGGGCGTTCCCGGTGTGGTCGGACCAGGACGTTCCCCACGTGCCGTCTCATCCTAATGTAATGCGATGTAATAGTTGCATTGCATCACTCTCGGCCCGCAATTGAGGGCAATTTGATGGCACGACGGCGTGGCGTCGTGTCGCGCCCTCTGCTGGTGTCCTGCCGCTTTCTCCTGGTGTACGGTGGCGGGTGGCGACGGCGGCTCGATCTCGCTGGCGTTTCTTCAGCGTCCCGAGCGTTAACAGGTGCACGCAGGGAGTCGAACACGTGGCACTGGCGTTACCGGGGTGCGCCCGTAGGCTGTATCATTAGTTTCCGTGTCCCCGCTGTTTGCTGAGAACTGCCGAAGCTCCGTTCGCGAATGTGCGTGTCATTCACGATCGGGAGGGTGCTCCAGTAGCCCCGCTTCCGCCCGCCGGGATCAAAGAAACGCTCCAGAGCCTGTAGTCGCCTCTCGTCAGGATCATGGCGGCACGCCGAAGCCCCGCCTCCGCCCACCAGGACCCTGGGAGTTGGCCGGTCGCCGGTCCCACCGATCAGAGTCGTGGGAATGCTCAGGAATCGCCGTCCGCACCCGGTCAGGCCGAGCTCACCGCTCCACACAACTACACACAGATACACACAGCTACACACAGTCGCACACAGCTACACACAGCTACGCACAACTCCACACAGTTACACAACTACAAACAGCTACACAAAGCTACACACAACTACACACAGCTACACACAGCTACACACAGCTACACACAGCTACATACAGATACATACAGATACATACAACCACACACAGCCACACACACCTACACATTGGCATCCGAAAGACTGTAGCTCGTGCCTCGAGGCGTGAGGTTGGACAGAAATCCAGCTACAAATGATGACTCACTCAGCCGGAATCAGTTACTTTATTAACGGTCACACTGGTCAGGTATTGACGGTCACACTGGTCAGGTATTGACGGTCACGCCGGTCAGGTTTTGACGGTAGCACTGGTCAGGTATTGACGGTCACACTGGTCAGGTATTGACGGTCACACTGGTCAGGCATTAACGGTCACACTAGTCAGGTATTGACGGTCACACTGGTCAGGTATTGACGATGATTGGAGGTATTGGGCCGGTGGTATTGAGTGCACTGGTCAGGTATTGACGGTCACACTGGTCAGGTATTGACGGTCACACTGGTCAGGTATTGACGGTCACACTGGTCAGGTATTGACGGTCACACTGGTCAGGTATTGACGGTCACACTGGTCAGGTATTGACGGTCACGCCGGTCAGGTATCACTATGACTCCCAGGATTCCACGGCTGCCATGACTCCGTGCGGCTGGCGGGCCGCAGGTGTCGTGACTCAGCGCTGCCGCGGCTGCGGTCGCTCTGTGTTCTGGCTCTGTCGGGGTGACTCCATCTGCTGGCAGTCCGCCAGTGTGGACAGTCCGCCGGTGTGGACAGTCCGCCAGGGTGGACAGTCCGCCGGTGTGGACAGTCCGCCAGTGTGGACAGTCCGCCAGTGTGGACAGTCCGCCAGTGTGGACAGTCGGCCAGTGTGGACAGTCCGCCAGTGTGGACAGTCCGCCAGTGTGGACAGTCCGCCAGTGTGGACAGTCCGCCGGTGTGGACAGTCCGAGTGTGGCAGTCCGCCAGTGTTGACAGTCCGCCAGTGTGGACAGTCCGCCGGTGTGGACAGTCCGCCAGTGTGGACAGTCCGCCGGTGTGGACAGTCCGCCAGTGTGGACAGTCCGCCAGTGTGGACAGTCGCTGTGGATGGCTGGGGTATTGGCGACTGCACCGCCGCTGGCAGTTCCACCGCGGCTGCGCTGACTGGGCATCGCGGTCCGTCGCACCGTGATTCGGTGGCCGACCTGACCTAACATGACACCATGACTAAACAACTGATGTGACCTGTGACTCGGCAGGTGACCTGGCCTGACCTGACCTACCTGATACCACGCCGTGACTCAGCAACTGGTCCGGTCTGACCTCCCCACCGTGTCCCACTAGCTGACATGACCTGACCATCACACCCGCACCGCAACTCCAGCAGCTCCCGTTTTGCGGCGGCTGGGACGGCGGCCGCGTCAAGACAAAGCATCAGTCGGGCCCGTTTCTGATAATACAAGATATTCGGCGCCGATCACAATTAATTTCCGCCGAGCTAATCCGACGTGACGAAGTCCATTAATCAGGTGGCTGGGAGCCGCCAGACCTCCATCCCGCGCCACCGATTATTTACTGTTCAATCCCAACGGTCGGGCCCACCGGGGGTGAGAAAGCGGGCCGAAATATAGCCCAACGGAAGGCCAGGGCAGACGAACGGCGCAGTGGCGAAACCCACTGTCGGCGCCGCATCGGGGAGGGTGTCAAAATGCTGGGGGAGGAGGGGGGGGAGGTGAAATCCACACCCGTGCTGCATCCATCGGGAGGGAGCAGTATGTCCCAGTCCCAAGCTGGAGTTAGTTCGGGAACGTACGGGTTTTGGCCTCATGCGGAGGAGTTCGTGCAAATGAAATAGCGCCAGCAAGATGCGGAGTGAAAGGGGATAGGGAGAGCTGGAATTACGGACGGAAATAGTGTGTGAAAGGTGGTGTTATTGGGAGAGGGGGCAGTCAGGTAGGCGGACAGACAGACAAACAGACACATACCGTCAAAATGACGTATAGATAGGTAATTGAAAATGTATCCCCAAATTGTAGGGCAGGCCAGAACCCATGTGTTGCAACCCATGATTTCCGGTCATATCTGATCCCCGTTGCGGTCTGCATAAACCAACTGCGGTCACCACTTCCCTTCACACATATTTCGACCGTTCGACGCCTGTTTAACAATAATGTAGAATTACCCTAATTCTACGTTGGTTAATTCCCCGATGGTTTATGAGAATTGCCTTTGGTTAAGTCATTGCTCGGCTATATGCAATCAATAACTGCACAACAGGGTTTTATGGATTTAAATAACGGCTTATGCACCGTTATTTATCCCATCGGCGGCCCTGCACAAAGCTTACACCTGTACTTAGGTGTTTGCATAGCAATTATGCTGTGCATAAGCTGACAGAACGCGCTGACAAATAGCGGCGTCATTACTGGCAGCGTGTTTGTGGCGAGCGTTCCCGAGGCGCGCCGCGATCGCCGCGCCGATCGCCGCGCCGCGATCGCCGCGTCGGACAGCGACGGTTGCCAGTTTTAATTAGGACCGTGTCTGGCAGCGCGGCGGGATTGCGTCCGGCGCGGCTACCATATTACGGGGCGATCGGCGCAGATTGGCCGGCGGGCCGGCGGCCGCCGCTTCCATCGGCCTCCTCCGGAGATTCTCGGTAATTAATGAGAATATTTTGATTGAGGTGACGAGGTGTAATTTTTCACTTCCCAACACCTGCTACTCGGGGCGCGTAATGGAGTCCGCCGCTTCGGCTGGGCGGGCGACGTAAAAACGGCGTCGCCGCAACACTTGTGCCGCCACGCGGCGCGCCACTTTTTCCCGCCACATGGTAACCGACACCGGCAGTTTGTGGCAGGACGAAAACGCGACACGAGACGCCGCCGAACTGTCGGTAAATGTGGCCGGCCGGGTGTCGCCCCACCTGCCGCACGTGCAGGGGAGGGGCGCCGGCAGTCGCCTACCGCACTCTGACGTGGTGCCACGCACACTTAGAGAAATGGGTGCAAATGGCATCCAGTTGAGCATTTAGAGGTTTCCACTTTTTCCTCCCACTATCATGAGTACTTTTCCGCTGGCAGCTTTTCCTGCGCTTGCATTAAGGTGGCAATCAAACTGAAAGCATGCAAGAATCACGAGATGCGACATAGAAAACGCTTGATCCTATCAAATTTTGCCAGGAAGGTAATTTTGTACCCCTCACCCCCTCACCAAGCTTTTTAAGAGCAACTTTCCACTCGGACATCCAAGCTCAAATTATTGTGTGGAACACTGCAAACGGAGGTAACATCTAACGTATCTGGGTGTGAAATGTGTCACACGACGCGTTCGCTCCCAAGGCACGCATCTGTACTGGCCGGCGGGTGTGCAGTAGACGCGTTTGTAGCGCTTTGTATCATTGCCACGTTATAGAAGTGGCACAGAGCAGCTTCCGAATGTGTCGGATGAGCAGACTTGGTCGACGTTCTCGAAAGAGACGCCAACCAGCTGTAGGAGCGAATTTTACCTGTAATAATGACAGTAATAATAACAATAATAATAACGGATTTGACCTCGAGTTTACACCAATGTACCCATAAACGGGCAGCACCCATTCACCATCGATGAACGATTTTTGAGTGGTCAATGCTGGTGTGATTTCGATCCTGGCGAAGACGTGACCGTGACAGGGCCAGCGCTTCCTTGGTGTCCCGCTGGGGCGGTGGCAGCGTCTCCGGTGTGTGCGCGTGCTGTGTCGGTACGCGGCCGTGACGGAGCGTCACCGTGCGGTGGCCCGAGCCGGGGGTGGGGTCGGCGACGCTCCACCCGCCTGTGAAGACGAGTGGCAGCCAGTCGACGTGGCCGCTCGCCGGCCATGGAGTGCCGCCCGACCGGAAAACGTCGACCTCGCCGCCGCCCGGATCTTCATTATCCCGCCCCGAGATTCTCTAATCGTCGGACACGCTCCGTTTCGAAAAGGTGTGCAGTGGCCGGAAAATTGCGGCCCCGCTCCATAGTGGCCCCGCGCCTCGGTCCGTTATGGCCGCCGGCCAGGGTCTGGCCCCCGCCCCGGCTCGGGCGCCGTACCCGGCTCGGGCGCCGTACCCGGCTCGGGCGCCGTACCCGGCTCGGGCGCCGTACCCGGCTCGGGCGCCGTACCCGGCTCGGGCGCCGTACCCGGCTCGGGTGCCGTACCCGGCTCGGGCGCCGTACCCGGCTCGGGCGCCGTACCCGGCTCGGGCGCCGTACCCGGCTCGGGCGCCGTACCCGGCTCGGGCGCCGTACCCGGCTCGGGCGCCGTACCCGGCTCGGGCGCCTTACCCGGCTCGGGCGCTGTACCCGGCTCGGGCGCCGTACCCGGCTCGGGCGCCGTACCCGGCTCGGGCGCCGTACCCGGCTCGGGCGCCGTACCCGGCTCGGGCGCCGTACCCGGCTCGGGCCGTGGTGACCGCTGCGCCGTAGCTGTGACTGCGGCGCGACTGTCGTCTCGCCGGAGCGGTGCCGCCGCCGCCGCCACGTCTGCCGCGGACGCGCCCCGCCGGCTCCGCTCGGTCTGTCTTGCCCAATCGGCGTCCCGCGGCGTGTGCGCCGCCGGAGCGCCGCGACCGCGGCCAATTCGTCATCGGTCGCCGTCGCCGCGGCGGCAGCTCGACCTGCGCCGCTTTTGTTTCACGCACAATCGCGGCCATCGGCGGCGGCGATTGGTGGCGATTGCGGCGGCGGCGCGCCATTGGTCGACCGGCGCGGCGCGCGCGCCGCCCGTGTGGCTGAGGTCGTGGCCGAGGTCGTGGCCGCCGACCCGCCGCTCGGGTCGGCAGGCCGTGTCGCAATGGCAGCCGCGACCGCACCGGCGCATGGCCTTCGCAGCCAACAGCGCGTCCCGTCAGTCGGTGAAGATTGTACGCAACGTTATGGCCGCACTTGTTGGGAAGGCAGCCGATGTCGGCAATAGCGGGTGATGGTGGGTGGGTGGTGGGTGTTTAGACAACGGGACGTCTCTGTGGCATATGTCACCTCACTCTCGGCCAACAGTCACAGACGTATACCTGGGACGTATCCTCGTTCGCCGTGATGTTCATTACGATGCGGAGAGAGAGAGAGAGAGAGAGAGAGAGAGAGAGAGAGAGAGAGAGAGAGAGAGAGAGAGAGAGAGAGAGAGAGAGAGAGAAAGAAAGAAAGAGGGGAGAGGGTGATGGGAAGAAGGCCTCCTCCCTCCCGTAATCGGCAGACGGTGTGGCGTCCGTTCCTCAGCGCCGGTGTTCTATGCGAGGGAGAGTGGACGGCTTTTTGCGGGACGCAGTGCCGGCAGTGGTGCGGCCCTTTGGACGGCCGGCCCTGCCTAGTCATCGCAGATAATTCCGCCTCAAACCTGTCAACAATGTGTGCGGCCAAGGTCTCATGACATTTGCATGCGCTCGCCTAATTGCCGCCGGGCCCTTTAACGAGATTACATGTGCAGCGCACGTCCCGGCCGGCTGGCGTTGACGCGGCACTCCACCTGCGGCGCCGACGGCGGGCGTCGCAGTTTGTCCGCCAGCGAATGTGCCGGTCACCTCGGCTCCGTGCCTGCCGCCTCTCGGCGTGTCCGCCCCCCCCCCCCCCCTCCACCACCACCGCCGACAGGCTGGCCCGTTGGCTGGCCCGCGCGCCCGGCTGTATGGCTGCACATCCCGCCAGACGGCCGCACGTGTGTCGACACCTGTCGCCTCGTATCCGTCTTCCAACCGATCTGCCTGTTCGCCTGTCCTGCCCACTTTTCCGCGTTCGCCTCTCCCCGCCTGCCGTCGCTTCGTCTGGCCTGTTTGCGCTGTCCTCTCGTGTCCGGCTGGCCTGCTGTGTCCGTCTGTTCTGATGTGTGGCTGTCCAGCTGTGTCCGGCTGTTCTGTGTCCGGATGTTCTGCTGTGTATGGCTGTCCTGCTATATCCGGCCGTCCTACCGTGTCCGGCTGTCCTGCTTGTTGTTCTGTGTTGCTGTCCTGCTGTGTATGGCTGCCCTGCTGTGTCTAGCTGTCCTGCTGTGTCCGTCTGTTCTGATGTGTATGGCTGTCCAACTGTGTCCGGCTGTTCTGTGTCCGGCTGTTCTGTGTCAGGCTGTTCTCTGTCCGGCTGTTCTGTGTCCAGCTGTCCTGCTGTGTATGGCTGTCTGGCTGTCCTGCTGTGTCCGACTGACCTGTTGTGTCCAGCTGTCCTGCTGTGTCCGACTGACCTGTTGTGTCCAGCTGTCCTGCTGTGTCCGGCTGTCCAGACGGCTGCTGGTGAGCACACACGTCAGTTATTGATTAGTCTGGCAGTGCTGAATGCGTCGACGGCGGCGCGGCTGGACTCCCGCGGCAATTAATGAGCCGATGCCTCCGAACACGACGCACAAAAGGCGCTCCGCTGCGCGTGGCGCTGCGGCGCCGGAGCTGCCCGGCAGCGCAGCGCACCTCGCGCGGCGGCCATCGGCGTGCGCGGCCGCCAGCATGGCCGGCGCTGTAAACTTTTATGGGGTCTGCGTCGCTGTCTCCTCCCATAGGCAGCGGTTTTATGTCGGCGGGTTCTAACCGGCCGCGCAAACAGACGACGGCTTGACGTGGACTGCGGCTACCGGCGGGGTCGGCCGTCGCTGAGATTGAGCGGTCCGCTGTGGCGGGGTCGGTCGCCGCTGAGAACGAGCGGTCCGCTGTGGCGGGGTCGGCCGCCGCTGAGAACGTGCGGTCCGCTGTGGCGGGGTCAGCCGCCGCTGTGGACGAGCGGTCCGCTGTGGCGGGGTCGGCCGCCGCTGAGAACGTGCGGTCCGCTGTGGCGGGGTCGGCCGCCGCTGTGGACGAGCGGTCCGCTGTGGCGGGGTCAGCCGCCGCTGGAACGTGCGGTTCGTGTGGCGGGGCGCCGGAGACGTCCGCTGTCGGGGGTCGCCGCCGCTGAGAACAGCGGTCCGCTGTGGCGGGGTCAGCCGCCGCTGAGAACGTGCGGTCCGCTGTGGCGGGGTCAGCCGCCGCTGTGGCACGAGCGGCCCGTTGTGGCTTGACCAGACGAGCTGCCTGCTGCCTATTGTCAAAATCAGCCTCGTATTGTATTTTCGTACACTGCTCAACGCGCCTTTTTTCCCATCCCATCCCCTCCCCACCAAAAGAAAATCCGTCCTGATGAATGAATGGCTGGTGCATTTGTATTTGTGTTCAACTTTGTACTCCTCTACGCACGCTCTGCCAGGTTTTACATGTGTGAATTTCGGCATGACAAACTTCATGCTGAAGCGATTCTCATTGCATCGCCGTCACCATAACTGAGTTCCAAATCTTTTGACAACAGCAACAACGCCCCATTGCAATGGGCCTGTAATGTGACACAGTTAGAATACGTTTAGCACGGCAGCACATGGCATAGGCGTTTGCTCCTTCTTGGTCAGCAGCACTTAGCTCCGGTCTGTGACATATGCTGGTGCGTGACTCATTGTGTTGTCGCAAAAAAAAGAAACACTGGGAAAGCAGCTCAGCTCAGCGGAAGGGATACAACTTGCTGATGACGTTGATTCAGCCACAGGTGCTGAACAGTGGCGTGCAACATGCACCAACCGGATTTCTACGAACATTTTTTCTTCAAACGAGGCCACTCCGTCAGTGTATAACTTTTCGATCTGAGACGTTTTCTTCCGTGACGCGTCAGTTTATGGCGTGCTATGATGCTCCGTGACGTCTGTTTGTCACGTCTCCCTCTGTGACGTCTATTTGTGACGTCTCCTGTGGTGTCTCCTGAGTCGTCTCCTTCTGTGTTGTCTATTCGTGGCGTCTCCTGCGACGTCTGTGTGTGACGTCTCGTTTTGTGATGTCTATTTGTGACGTCTTATTCTGTGATGTGTCCATTTGTGACGTGTCGCTCTGTGAACGCATCAATCTCTGACTCCCCCCGTCCCGTCGGCAGCACGTACGGCGAAGGCGTGTTCCTCATCATCCAGACGTTCCTGATCGCCGCCATGGTGCTGCACTACCAGGGCCGGCGGCTGCTGACGCTGGTGTTCACGTTGCTGTACACGGCCATGCTGTACCTCCTGCTGGCCGGCTACGCGCCGATGGGCCTTCTGTGGACGCTGCAGTCGGCAAACGTGCCCGTCAACGTCACCGCCAAGGTAAGGTGGGGTCTGGAAGGTGTGGCAGGTCCGCTACGGCAGGTCCTATGCCCATCATCGCCACCGCCAAGTTAAGGTGGGGTCTGGAAGGTGTGGCGGGTCCGCCGTGGGCAGGTCCTGTGCCTTCATCGTCACTGCCAAAGTAAGGTGAAGTCTAGGAGGCGTGGCAGGTCCGCTGCGTGAGGTTCTATCTGCTGTGGGGAGGGGAGGGGGACTTGGTTGGGTCTGGAGGTGTGGCAAGTTTGGCCCGCGGCAGGCCTGGAAGATGTGGCCCTGATCTGGTTGGAAGGTCTAGTTCGGGCAGGTCTTGGAATTCTGCCATGGTCTGGTGTTAGAGGTGCGAAAGGTCTGCGTTGGAGAAGTCTTGATGATCTTGGGATTTTAATGTAGATCCGTTTCTGCCAAATAATCAAAATGCCAGCCAGTTGCTATGTGGCCGCGGTGTGTGGGTGATCGGTCGAATGACCCGCCCTCAGGCGGTAGCGATGTCAGAGTTCGGATACTCGCGTCTCCAAGACTATTCCCAATAGACACCGTGGCTGGATACCCCGGGTATGTCGTGGGTCTGGGCCCTAACCTCCACCCTCACCCAGGCCCCTTGGTTGGTATCCTGCTAGTGTTAATTTGTCATTTTCCATATTCAATCTGAAAATATGTCCTGAAAATAAGGACTTGGACCCGCTGGCTTGGTGAGGGCCTTGGTAGACGCGCACCATCGCGCGGAGATGACTACGACTGCTTTGGTGGCAGTATGCGTAATAACAATCCCTCAGAACTTTCGGTCTGGTCAAGTGCAACATTTTAGGCGCTAGATAACCACCAGCAGTTCAGGTGGCCCTTAGCCCAAATAATCAACCAATCGAAGTCCACCTGCGGCCAGACACACCTGGCCATGGTCGACATCTCTGACGGGTCCACCTGTTGCTATGTCGCCTCAATACGCTGCTGTCTCCTCAGTACGCTGCTGTGTCGCCTCAGTACGCTGCTGTGTCGCCTCAGTACGCTGCTGTGTCGCCTCAGTACGCTGCTGTGTCGCCTCAGTACGCTGATGTGTCGCCTCAGTACGCTGCTGTGTCGCCTCAGTACGCTGCTGTGTCGCCTCAGTACGCTGCTGTGTCGCCTCAGTACGCTGCTGTGTCGACTCAGTACGCTGCTGTGTCGCCTCAGTACGCTGCTGTGTCGCCTCAGTACGCTGCTGTGTCGCCTCAGTACGCTGCTGTGTCGCCTCAGTACGCTGCTGTGTCGCCTCAGTACGCTGCTGTGTCGCCTCAGTACGCTGCTGTGTCGCTTCAGTACGCTGCTGTGTCGCCTCAGTACGCTGCTGTGTCGCCTCAGTACGCTGCTGTGTCGCTTCAGTACGCCGCTGTGTCGCCTCAATACGCTGCTGTGTCGCTTCAGTACGCTACTCTGCCGCCTCAGTACGCTGCTGTGTCGCCTCAATACGCTGCTGTCTCCTCAGAGCGCTGCTGTATCGCCTCAGTACGCTGCTGTCTCCTCGGTACGCTGCTGTGTCGCCTCAATACGCTGTTGTCGCCTCAGTACGCTGCTGTGTCGCCTCAGTACGCTGCTGTGTCGCCTCAGTACGCTGCTGTGTCGCCTCAGTACGCTGCTGTGTCGCCTCAGTACGCTGCTGTGTCGCCTCATACCTCAGTACGCTGCTGTGTCGCCTCAGTACGCTGCTGTGTCGCCTCAGTACGCTGCTGTGTCGCCTCAGTACGCTGCTGTGTCGCCTCAGTACGCTGCTGTGTCGCCTCAGTACGCTGCTGTGTCGCCTCAGTACGCTGCTGTGTCGCCTCAGTACGCTGCTGTGTCGCCTCAGTACACTAATGTGTCGCCTCAGTACGCTGCTGTGTCGCCTCAGTACGCTGCTGTGTCGCCTCAGTACGCTGCTGTGTCGCCTCAGTACGCTGCTGTGTCGACTCAATACGCTACTGTATCGCCTCAGTACGGTACTGTGTCGCTCAGCACGTATCTGCCGCGCCATTCCTGTTCCGGTCCTGCCAGCTCACCTCAGCCCGATCGGCTCCGTGTTGCTGGTGCTATCAGTACTTCATCAGTGCTACTTTACCAGGCTCCTCGACCCACTGCAGTGTGTCCACCTGACTTGCCCGCTGTTGTCTCCATCTGTGGCGCCGGCGTACAGTCGAGCTCCCCGGTGTGTGTGTGCCGGCAGCTGACCCGACCCCGCCCCGCCCCACCGCTCGGCGCTCGGTGACCCCGTGACCGTGCGTCGCCCCTCCCTGCGGCACGGACCAATCAGCACGCCACACGCCACTGCCGTGTCTACTGCGCCGCCGAGGCCGCGCCGGATTCGGCCCGCATGATTGTGCCGCTTTCAATGAGCCACGCTCCACATTTCACCGCTTCCGTCGACGACAAAACATTTCACTCTCGAACTCAAAGGCTTGTTACACATGGCGTGTCGGCGGGACAATTATCCTCTCAGAGTATCAGCCATAAATTGCCGGCCGGCGGCGGCGCGTGTTTAGTGCGACTTTCAGACCGGAACTCGGCCGACATGGCATATGGGAGCCAGTGTGTCGCGTGGACGTCCTTCCGCTGTTGCCCCGCCGCCGGCAGCCTCCTGTCGAGGAGATCCCGGAGACGCGGTCATGGACGTCCTTCCGCTGTCGCTCCGCCGCCGGCAGCCTCCTGCCGAGGAGATCCCGGAGACGCGGTCATGGACGTCCTTCCGCTGTCGCTCCGCCGCCGGCAGCCTCCTGCCGAGGAGAGCAGAAGAAAATTGCCCCTTATATTCCGGTCGTTGGGATACAAGGGGCGATTTCCCCACGAGGCGGACGTCACCATCGAGAGCTGCCTGACACCGGCGGCTTTCCGTCCGTTTACATTGACTTTCCCGCTGCACATCGTCCTGGCTACGGTCCTGGCTCCCACTTACCCCCCCTCCACCTCCTCCCCGGTAGAGACTGGTGAAGCTGGAAGCGGCGATTCTTGTGATCCTGTAAGACGAGTGCTGGATCAGTCCGGCGAGGCGGAGATTAAAAGAGCGACAGGCTCGGGGATGTGCGGCTCTGCCGCTACCTGCTGCTACCGCACGTTGGCCGTAAACGAAATGTATCGTATCCACAGTGCTAGCACAACAATTGTGCCTTAAAGCGCAACGGTCAATAAACCCAGACACACGGATCCGTCCAGGTTTTTGAAGGGGGAGGGCACCAGAAGATAGCACATTCGTGTGGAATTTGCACGCCATTCGCGCTGCTATGTTGACTGAGCTTGCCTGGGACTGCTTAAGCTGCTCGTTCCAGGTCAGCCGAGCATCTTTCCTGTGGCACCGAAATCCACCGAATATGTACCCTCTCCTTTTCTCATCTTGTGAAGTTTTTCCAACCTTAACCTTACTGTCATATACCCCCTCAAATATTCGATGGTTGAACGCCCGCTCTGTTCAGGGCAAACATCAGCACGGTCTGAATTCCACCAACCACTACGTTCATTACTGGCAACGCCTTTTCCTTCCCACCACCCGTATGATATTCACGTTGTTGAGGATGGTTTTAAGGGTTTCTTTAGTTTTTCCTCATTGTCGGTAAACGATGATAAATAGTTGATAAAACCACAGCCTCCTGTATACCAAGATTCTAGAAGGTGCATATAAAAGGCAGGTTACCCTGTTACGTGCTGAACTTCCTCGGGGTGTCAGGGCATCAACATGCCGACCGCCCGCTCGGAGCGTATCGGCAGTGATGAGCGCAGTCTCCGTCCTGTTCAATCTCCGACCTGACCGGTGCCGGCACCGCAACACCTACCTTCTCGCGTCCGTGCACGCCCAGTGCGGTGGCAGCCTGGCCGGACGTGGCGGCGGCGGCTGTGGCCCGTCGTCTCGGTCCAGCTGTGCCGGCCGCCGGGTCGGCGACGCTCCGCGGCGCCGCGAGTGGCCGCGCCGCGTTCTCCCCCTGCGGTTTGTAACAGTTGATAGCGGCCGGCAGGCGGCGGCGTCGAATGGTGATGATAATGTATATTTGATACGGCGCGGCGGCTGCGGGAGTGATGTGGCCTTTTCGCGCACTGTTGGCTCAATAAATAGCCGTTGCTCGCCATTAGCCGACCGCCGCGTGCTGCCGCATATTCAGGGGAGGGAGGGAGGCGGCGGCGGCGCGGCCGCCTCCCCCGCCCCGCACTGGGCGGCGCCCACTCGCCCGAGTACCAGCGTGTGGCCGTCCCCACACTCGACCGTGTTTCCGACAAAGGTGGCGCGGCAGGGGCGCAGCCAAGGGGTTCGGGTCTCCCCTCCCCCTTAGAAACACAAAATACACTAGATGAAACAATAATTTTATTATTTTTTTCACCGCGCAAAACACTACATTATCATTATGTTTTGGTTGACGGCCCCCTTATGAGAGCCCTGGCGGCGCCACTGATAGCCAGGTCAGCTCCGGAGCACGTGGCACGTGGCACGCGGCACGAGAGGACGGCACGAGAGGGCGACCCCGCTGCCGCCGTCGTCCTCTCGCATGGCCCGGCGCCCGGCAGTGTCGCGCAGCCGGGCGCCACTCGCCGGCCGTGGGGGCGCTGGTGACGGCGCCCGCGGCCGGCGGCGACGCGCGGCGGCGAGTCGCCGGCCGTGCCGGATGCCACGCATAGCCGGCCGTCAGCGCGGCGTAATGTGACGCACCGGCATTTAATTAAAGTCTCTCGTCCGTGCGGGCGGCCGTCGCCGGCCGTCTAATGTCTGTTTTTACCGGCGCCGACTGCTACCTGCGCGGACGCCGGCCGCGCTTAATGATTTAATGCCGCGCACAACGGTCGGCCGTCATCGCCCATACGGCAATTTGTCAATCATCCGACGGGCTGGCTGTCACTCAGCGGGCCGCCGGCGCCGCCGGAACCGGCCGCTTCCGGTGCGCGCCGCGCCGCCGAGATTGCGGCGAGTTCGCCGCGACGGGCGCGCCGCGCCGCAGATGGCGCCCGCCGCGCGGCGAATCGACACGGCGCGCGACATGTGCGCCGGTGGAAAAACAGCAAAACAGCGCCGCCAGCCAGACACGCCCCGCGCAAATGTGGCTGGCGCGCGGGAGAGCTGGGTCCACGTCTGCTGACTCGGTGGCGGTGCCACAAGGTGTGACTCCTCCTCCACATCTGCAGGTGCATACGCGCAGATGGCACACACACCTTATGGCCGTCACCCTCCGCCCTCTTATATGCGACCACAAGGTATTTCAGTCATTGTCAGCTGACTGCCATTCAGCTGTTGGCAACTTAAATATTAAATTAAATTATATAATTCTTATAAATAAATATATTAAATTAAACATAGTTAAATAAGATTACCTAAAGGTCTATTCATACTCAATTAGGGGTGAACACACAGCTTGTGATGTTAGTAAAATTGGCCTCAGATTGTGTCCCAAGTTCATTATTTTAAATTTACTCTCCGATACAGTTATTTGTACACGCCCCAAATGGAGGGAAAGCCGAATAGGCTGCCCTCCGTAATGGCGCCGATAACAACGCAATTAATTGGTCGCTACTAAATGCATAGTGTGGAACACGATTGGTGCATGCTTTAACGAGCCTTGTGTGGTCTTGTGTAGCAGTGCCTAGCAAAAGACCCTTCTGCTATCCTTGGCCGTTTTCTAGCGTCTGGTCAGAGTTTGCTACTCGCTGACCAGAGGCTGCCGACCAGCCAGAAGTCACTGACGAGTAGTTGCCCACCGCTCACTCCGTCCCAGACTGACCCAGCTAAGTTCGCCGCCCGCCGTGCCACTCCTAGCGGCAGACTGACTTTGTCATTGTCCAGTTGCCACTCCTGGCGGACACAGCGGAGCCTGCCACTCCAGGCGGCAGACTCCGCCAGTGTCCAGCTCGACGCGACGCCGATTCAGCGTTGCGACCGTTTTGTGTGCAACCCCTCGCAAACGTTCAGGCCGAGCGGAACGAGAGTCGGGTGAAGGCGAGAACGTGTGCATTGTGCTGAATTGCGGAGCCGCTGTGGACAATTTGCACCTCCTCTCACTCTCGAACCTGATCGCATCCGCGTGACCGAGAGGTCGAATACAAAACGGGATTAACACTGCGCAGTGGTCGGGAGGAGCCCCGCTCTGCATTGTGCCGCGGCGCCGGCGACCAGTCGTGGCCTTGACGGACCTTGACCGCGCAGCCGTCGGTCGACCGGTCGCCGCGACATCGTTCGGCGGCGCGGCCACATTAATCTGAGTGTGCCTTGCGCCGGTGCCACCGGACAGTGTACTAATTACGCCGTTCGGGCCGGGCGCGCCACGTGGTGTGATTAACGGCGGGCCGTGCCGCGAGCTGGCGCCGCTCCGGGCGTACCGCATCGCCCTGGCACGCGGCGCCCCCGCACCGACGAGTCAATCGGAGCAGCCGGCGGCGGCGGCGGCGGCCGCGCCGGCGCATAACCCGGTAGCGCGACGCCGAACCCCGCCGCTCGGACCGCTTTCTGATGGTAAACACCCCCTGCCGGCGCGTCAAATTTGTCTCGGTATCGCCGCCCATCGGCGCCGGCTAATATCGGTAGCTGGAAATTCTCAGCGGCGGCTTTTACCGGTGGTGGGCGTCAAACGAGCCGCGCCGGGCGGCTGTTCCGGCGGCCAGATTATGAGCCAGATTGGGGATTTTATATATTGCCGCCGAGATGAGCAGCGGCGCCCCGCCATGGGAACGGTCCGCCCCGCCGCCGCTGCTGGGCGCTCACCAGCCGACATTCCCAGGCAAGGATGCGGGCCACATCCGACGCGGCGGGAGCCGGACAGCTGGAGACGGTGGGCCGGACAGCCAGATAGCTGGAGACAGCGGACCGGACAGCTGGAGACGGTGGGCCGGACAGCTGAGGATGTGGTGCTGGACAGCCGGACAGCTGAGGATGTGGTGCTGGACAGCCGGACAGCTGAGGATGTGGTGCTGGACAGCCGGACAGCTGAGGAAGTGGACCGGACAGCTGGTGACGGTGCCGGACAGCCGGACAGCTGGACAGCTGGACAGCTGGAGATGGTGGGCCGGACAGCCGAGCAACTGGAGACGGTGGGCCGGACAACCGGACAGCCGGACAACTGGAGACGGTGAACCGAACGGCTGAGGATGTGGTGCTGGACAGCCAGACAACTGAGGATGCAGTGCCGGACAGCCGGACAACTGAAGATGGTGCGCCGGACAGCCGGGCAGCTGGACAGCTGGAGATGGTGCGCCTGACAGCTGGAGATGGTGGGCCGGACAGCCGGACAACTGGAGACGGTGAACCGGACAGCTGAGGATGTCGTGCTGGACAGCCAGACAGCTGAGGGTGTGGTGCCGGACAGCCGGACAGGCGTGGTTTGGACAGCCAACGGCGGAGAGGGAATGTCGACAGACGAGCGCCGGCTGGCCGGGGCCAACAGGTTGGCGCAGATCTGCTGGTGCAGTGGTGTGTGAGCGATCATCACGGCCCGGCATCGGCGGCGTTTCCGCCCACATCCGGCCGGCGGATGTCAGATGCATCAGATGCCACATCCATCAGGCCGCGGCCCGGTAATGACATGGATGGTAGGGATGGACTTGGCTTATTGGGAGCGAAGCGTGGTGTGGGTGACGGAATGCTTAGTGTCTTACCGATCGAGGTGTGCACGGTGGCTGAATTCGGTCCTGTTTGGTCTACTGGTGCAATATTTAGTCGTCTGTATGATAGTTTTCCCGAATATCATCGATCCTGGGAAGCAGTTGACTGAGGTAACGTAATCACTGGAGTTCCTAGTTGCCATACCAATAATTATAGCGTGCAGATATGCAATAGTTCGAACGCTTTTATCGTATTTTTTTCGTCCTGGGCTTTCGTTAAATTTCGTCAAAAAGGGACTTCTGGTACCATGGATATTGCTCCTATTATCATCACTCCCACGTGCCACCCCTCCCTCCAGGCCAACACACCATCGGCACCCATCAGTGACCACCCTCTCATATCGTCACGTGCCCTCGGCACCTTCAGCATCCCTAAGCCCCCAGCCCCCGCCACTTGCACATGATCACGTGCCCGCAGCATCTGACCATGTCATCGTCCTGTTCCACTTGAAGCGGATTCGCCGGAGCTTCAACAAAGCCGAGTTGGCTCCGGTCGGGTCCAGTCGGGGTCGGCTCCGGTCGGCTCCAGTCGGCTCCAGTCGGCTCCGGTTGGCCCCAGTCAGCTTCACTCGGTTACAGTCGGCTCCAGTCGGCTCCGGTCGGCTCCGGTCGGCTCCGGTCGGCTCCAGTCGGTTCCAGTTGGCTCCGGCCGGCTCCGGTCGGTTCCAGCTGGCTCCGGCCGGCTCCGGTCGGTTCCAGTTGGCTCCGGCCGGCTCCGGTCGGTTCCAGTTGGCTCCGGCCGGCTCCGGTCGGTTCCAGTTGGCTCCGACTGGCTCCGGCACTGGCCGTCGGCCGGCCGTGTGCCGGAGCAGACGCGGCCTATTGGCCGCCGCGACGTATGCGCCGGTCAATTTGTCGCCGTGTCGCGACGCCGGCCACGTCCGACCCGGGGCCCTATTATAAATGACCGGCGGCCGCCATTTATCTTGCTCCGAGTCAATTACGCCGGCTTTAATGCGGCCGGCAGAAGTAATGGAGGGATCGCCGGCGTCTCGTGCGTCGGGGCGGAGCCATTAGGCGACACCGACCACCTCGCCCCGCCGCCCCGCCGCCTCGCCGCCGCCTCGCCGCCTCGCCGCAACACCGCCTCGCCGCCGCACCGCCTCGGGCGCCGGCCGTGGTTCGTGTGTCCGTAGCTGAGGCTGTCCGACTGGACGTAGTGCCCGCCTTCAACCTGGCGTCACCACTGAGCCACCGCTCAGCGCTCAGCCGTGGTACTCGCTGGCCGCCGCCTCCGCCTCCGCCTCTGGAGGGTGTTTGGCACTGTGTGCCGGTGGGCCTTGCCAGGTACCGCGGACGCTTCCGCCTCTGGTTGGCGGCGTGATTGACGTCCTTTTTGTAGCACGCATTTCAGCACACATTGTCTGCCACTGTCCACTGTGTGGACCCAAGAAACCTTTGGCTTTTGGTACCCCAAAAATCGAAATGTGATTAGCAAGATATCGACACCAATTACGCAAGGAGAAATTGTATGACGTTTCTCCATGAAAATTCCTATATCCGACCTCCATGTGGCGTCATTGGGGTGTCACCATATTATTAATTTAATCATTTTCCATAATTGAACTGCACAATGAATATGCATTAGTTGCATTACACTATCGGATCGGATTGTTTTATTTTGAGGGGGAGGGGAGGGGAGGAAGAGGATAGTTGTAAAATCACGACGACGTTTCCTTTCGCGTTACATTCGAAAACTCAACATCCCCGTGACAAACGTAAAATCCTTTCCGTGTTATATTTTCATCTCACGTTCCTACAAACACTAAACAGACGCGGCCTTCTCTGAAAGACTGGCGCATATGTGCAGCTGACTGTCTGTGTAATGGATGCACCTCTGCTGCGTTAATATGATGGTCATATACCGAGACACCTTAGTGTACCTCATTGATGGCTGAGGGCAGGGTGCAGCGGTGTGCGATCCGTCACCAGGGATCCGGGGTATCGATGGCGCTGTAATGGACCAGCACTGGCGACGCTGACAGGTGCAACAGGCTTCGCCGCTCCCCTATCTAGGCATGTCGACTGGCGGCCTTCTCCATCGACCAATCCGCTTACGTCTCTTTTGTGCTGCTGATAATATGATCATGACATCTGTCTCTGTGGCTGTGATATTGCATCCCGTGCGTCGTCGTCCGCGGGCTGTCCATCTGCGTGGTCTCCATGCGTGGGCTTCATCCTCCTGCTTTTCTTGGTGTACATTTCCTCTGGCGCGCCCCAATTCTCTGTCTCCTGTCCGCCCCGACTCGCCGTCTCCTGCCCGCCCCGACTCGCCGTCTCCTGTCCGCCCCGACTCGCCGTCTCCTGCCCGCCCCGACTCGTCGTCTCCTGCCCGCCCCGGCTCGCCGTCTCCTGTCCGCCCCGACTCGCCGTCTCCTGCCCGCCCCGACTCGCCGTCTCCTGCCCGCCCCGACTCGCCGTCTCCTGCCCGCCCCGGCTCGCCGTCTCCTGCCCGCCCCGACTCGCCGTCTCCTGTCCGCCCCGGCTCGCCGTCTCCTGCCCGCCCCGACTCGCCGTCTCCTGCCCGCCCCGACTCGCCGTCTCCTGCCCGCCCCGGCTCGCCGTCTCCTGCCCGCCCCGACTCGCCGTCTCCTGCCCGCCCCGACTCGCCGTCGCCTGCCCGCCCCGACTCGCCGTCTCCTGTCCGCCCCGACTCGCCGTCTCCTGCCCGCCCCGACTCGTCTCCTGCCCGCCCCGACTCGCCGTCTCCTGCCCGCCCCGACTCGCCGTCTCCTGCCCGCCCCGACTCGCCGTCTCCTGTCCGCCCCGACTCGCCGTCTCCTGTCCGCCCCGACTCGCCGTCTCCTGTCCGCCCCGACTCGCCGTCTCCTGCCCGCCCCGACTCGTCATCTGACCGCCCCGACTCGCCATCCCCCGCCAGGTTAGAGCTCCACACACCGATGAGCAGGGCGGCGGCCCACCGCCGCCCGTGTGCCCGAAGTGCGCGACCGTCCCCGCGATTGCTAGTCAGAGTGACTAACGGTACGTTGTGCGCTGATGGCCGAGCCATGATGGACGGTGCCGACGACATGACGACCGGTGCCCTGGGATGCGTCCTTCGCCGCCCTGCCCGACGGCGGTCCAGGTCGTCAGGTCACGGAGGTGTGACCATGAGTCGCGTCCGCCGCCGCCGCCCTGCCCGACGGCGGTCCAGGTCGTCAGGTCCCGGAGGTGTGACCCTGGGACGCGTCCGCCGCCGCCGCCGCCGCCCTGCCCAACGGCGGTCCAGGTCGTCAGGTCCCGGAGGTGTGACCTGGGACGCGTGCCGCCGCCGCCCTGCCCGACGGCGGTCCAGGTCGTCAGGTCCCGGAGGTGTGACCCTGGGACGCGTCCGCCGCCGCCGCCGCCGCCCTGCCCAACGGCGGTCCAGGTCGTCAGGTCCCGGAGGTGTGACCCTGGGACGCGTCCGCCGCCGCCGCCCTGCCCGACGGCGGTCCAGGTCGTCAGGTCACGGAGGTGTGACCCTGGGACGCGTCCGCCGCCGCCTCCCTGCCCGACGGCGGTCCAGGTCATCAGGCCTCTGATGTGTGCCTCGTGGACCAGCAACCAATTGACCTTTCTGTTAATCACCATTTTTTTAAAAAAGACACCAAAAAAAAAATATACATTTCAGTTGGCAAATCACCATTTTCGATCGAAAAACAGGCCTCAATCCATCAACACAACTTGAATGCAGCTTACACTGAACCCTACTATTCCTTCATTCCCCATCCTCTCCCTCTTGAAAATTTAAACTTTCCCAAGAATATTTCCTCCCAGTTAAGATTGCGTGACGTCGGTGATGTTCTTTGGTTCCCAGAAGCGTCCTTCTCATTACTCCCCAATAGAGATGCATCATTCTGTAATGTGCTGGTACGCCCCTTCTAAACGCGTTGTGACATTTGAGTGATGTGATGTCACATAAGTAACCTACATTGCATCCTCCATACCTTATTCTACAGTAACCTACGTATCCTACATATCCTACATATCCTACAATATCGTACATATCTCACATCTTACTCAGGGTGGTGTGTGCCTTTGGAGATGACCATGCTGGAGATGCTGCTATTTCTCGAGTTTCACCTGTTGTTGCCAGGCTCCAGGCCCCGAGCAGCCACCCGACTGTTCATGTGGTGGCACTGCTCCTTTGAGACACTTCCGGTGTCCGCTGGCCGACGGGAGACCTGGGTGACCCGCGGCGGGCGCGTCGATTGACCGTCGGGGCTGAAGGGTGTTGCAAACGTCGCCCGGCCGCCCGCGGCTGGAGTGCGGCGGCCGTCACGATGCTGGATGCTCAGCGGGTCGTGCGGTGTCGCCTGTGCCCTCCGCCGAGTCGAGTCTCGAGCGTGGCGTGCCCGGAGGTGGCCGCGGCAGTCTCGGGCGTTATCGGTGTTGACGGTGTCGCCACCCCTGCCCCCCGGCTGCCGGTCGGGGAGACGGGCTAACCGATCGGCCGGCCGTCCCCTTATTGAGAGGTCTCGCACAGTCATTGGCGGACGCGGCCAACTGATTGAATTGAAATCGAGTGCCCGATTTAACTCGATTCAGTTTTTCGTGCGCCGATTTAAGCGATAGATTAGGATTAGAGTCGGGCCGGGCCGTGTCGGCGCCGCTTACTATGCAGATGGCCGGTGCCGGTGGCGCGCAGCGGTGATTTCCGCCGCCGTCGGCTGTCGATCGGCTGCCAGCCGTATTTCGCCGGTGCCCCGCGCGTCGCCGATTGCCGATCGGACCGCGCCCCGTCGATCCGACAGCAGTCAAGTGTCGTCGCCGTCGACACGCGCGTCGGCCGCCGCGCCGCCGCGCGTCGGCGTCGACGCGCTAATGAAATCGGACGCCGGCCGCATGCATAAAACATGGGCTGCGCGTGGCTTCTCGCGAGTCCGTCGTTCAGTGCCGGCGGGCGGCGCCTCCGCTCGGCTGTTCCGCAGCTCTGCCGCTCTGCCGCCTCGCCGCTCTGCCGCTCCGCCGCACTCGCCTCCTCTCAGTCCACGGCCGAGTGGGAGGGGGCTGGCAGATCGCTCGCGGTGTGTTCGCGGATGGCTCGCCTCGTTATGGGATTTCTATTAGGTGGAGAGGGGTGTATGGCGCTCGCGCTTCACCGGTCCGTGTGCGTTGGACGGTGATAATGGGCGCGGCGGCGGCAGACAGTGGTCGGCGGTGCGGCGAGAGCCGTCAGCCGTCCTCTCTCCGCTTCTCACCGGCTCCGACGTGTGAGCTGGCGGTGATCGGAGGTTCACCGGCGAGCCGGTCACGCGCCGCGGCAGCTCCGACGTGTGACGATATTCACTCGGCTTCTTGCATCGGAGGGGGAAAGGCTGCCTATCTCGCGCCACCAAGTTGATCACCTGGAGAGTGTCGAGCCCACGGGCGAAGACACCGCTTGACAAGCTACAGCCCCTTCACCCACCGCGCAATTGTTCTATATGGCTTTTGGTGGATGATTCTCGACCTTTGAAATTTTGGCATTATTTTCTCCAGCACCGAACTCTTTCACTTGGACACAGTCACCAGCTCTCGTTCCGTTCAGGGTATCACCCTACGCCAACTGAGCTTACCACTTTGCTCCATACTTCGGTCACCTGACCATACTGAGGTCGGCACCTCACCGTACTGAGGTCAGCACCTCACCGTACTGAGGTCAGCACCTCACTGTACTGAGGTCAGCATCTTACTGTACTAAGGTCAGCACCTCACCGTACTGAGGTCGGCACCCCACCGTACTGAGGCCAGTACCACATTGAGTACCGTATTGAGGTCAGCACCTCACCGTACTGAGGTCAGCACCTCACTGTACTGAGGTCAGCACCTCACCGTACTGAGGTCAGCACCCCACTGTACTGAGGTCAGCACCTCACTGTACTGAGGTCAGCACCTCACTGTACTGAGGTCAGCACCTCACTGTACTGAGGTCAGCACCTCACTGTACTGAGGTCAGCACCTCACCGTACTGAGGTCAGCACCCCACTGTACTGAGGTCAGCATCTTACTGTACTAAGGTCAGCACCTCGCCGTACTGAGGTCAGCACCTCACCGTACTGAGGTCAGCACCTCACCGTACTGAGGTCGGCACCCCACCGTACTGAGGTCGGCACCTCACCGTACTGAGGCCAGTACCACATTGAGTACCGTATTGAGGTCAGCACCTCACCGTACTGAGGTCAGCACCCCACTGTACTGAGGTCAGCACCTCACTGTACTGAGGTCAGCACCCCACTGTACTGAGGTCAGCACCTTACTGTACTAAGGTCAGCACCTCACCGTACTGAGTACTGAGGTCGGACCCCCACTGTACTGAGGTCAGCATCTTACTGTACTAAGGTCAGCACCTACTTGTACTGAGGTCAGCACCTCACTGTACTGAGGTCAGCACCCCACTGTGCTGAGGTCAGCACCTTACTGTACTAAGGTCAGCACCTCGCCGTACTGAGGTGGTGGGGTCAGCACCTCGCCGGACTGAGGTCAGCACCTCACACTCGCCGCTGTCGCTCCGTCGCCGCGGTCAAATTAGCACGCATTTGTCGGCGACAGTAATCAGTCAGTTCCGGCGACGTTGCCGTGGCAACGCGCGACGCCCGGTGACGCGGCAGATATCCGCCGCCGACGCCGTCCGCCCCTCCGGCTGTAGCACCCCCTCGCTGTGTCGCTGCCGACGCCCCCCCCTCCCTCCCAGGTGTG
This sequence comes from Imbricaverruca yamaguchii, assembly GCA_034440575.1. NCBI lineage: Eukaryota > Metazoa > Arthropoda > Thecostraca > Neoverrucidae > Imbricaverruca > Imbricaverruca yamaguchii. Next base: position 547,424 of record JAOTOL010001523.1, read on the forward strand.
GCGTGCTTCGGGACGACCGAGGGCGCGCCGCTGAGGTATGGCCGAGGTGAGGCTGAAGTATGGCTGAGGTATGGCTGAGGTATGGCTGAGGTATGGCTGAGGTATGGCTGAGGTATGGCTAAGGTATGGCTGAGGTATGGCTGAGGTTTGGCCGAGGTATGGCTGAGGTGAGGCTGAGGTATGGCTGAGGTATGGCTGAGGTATGGCTGAGGTATGGCTGAGGTATGGCTGAGGTATGGCTGAGGTATGGCTGAGGTATGGCTGAGGTATGGCTGAGGTATGGCTGAGGTATGGCTAAGGTATGGCTGGCGTGAGGCTGGTCACAGGGATGACGACAACACTGCGTTTGGTGTGCAAACGTCAGCTGTCGTGGTATTTGGCAGTTGTGTTGCCGCTGCTGGGCGGCCTGTGAGCGATTTGCGGGCCTCGATTGTCGTCTATTTGCCACGCAGTGTGATATGTAGTTGCACTGTGGGTGTGGTGGTTCGGACTTGGCTGGTGACCATGGTGAGCCCTGCGGGTAGAGGATAAGTCGGTGGTGAGGACATTCGTGGTGTGCATTCTGATCTGATTTGGTCTGATCTGACTTGAATGAACTGTAGGGTCAACATACAACATTTTGCTATTTTTTGGTGATGGCGAAGTTGTGTGTACCGTTGGTAGTCGCTCAGCCAAATCGCGTGCGTTGCACGGTGTCAGCCCGAAAGCCGGGCCGAGTTTGGCGGGCGGGGTCTGCGCGCGGCGTGACGCGACCTGTTGACCGACCTGTTATCAGATCGCCCGCCACGCCAGTGTCAGTGTCGGATCACACGAGGTGCCCGCCGCTCGCCCGGCCGGCCCGACCCCACCGCTGTTGTTGTGGCGCCCCGTTATCTGACGGCGCATTTGTAAGTATTTGGATTCGAGTTGCGCGCGCGCGCGCGCCGCTGCGGTGGGTCGAGTGACGGCGAACAAACAGCGCCGGCCGCGCCACGTCCGTCTGCCCGGCTTTGAAGTCTGCCGTGGCTGTCCCAGCCGCCCCTCGGTACCTCACGGTCTCCCGCAGTACGGGTCCATGACGAGGCACACAGTCGCACCAAGAAGACGGGTCAAAAGGGAGTGGGTGATGCCAACGCTGTGTTGGCCATTGCAGAACATTTCATGGTCGGGAGCTAGTAATTCACGTCATGTTGCATAGTTCAAGCTGTTTCATGCGCGTCATGGGTCCCTTCCCCTCTTCTTGGTTGCATGTTATTCCCGGCATGAGGCTGCGCTGTAGGGAAACAGTTCAGGCATTTCTGCGCCATGTTTAAGATCTCATGCTCTTGCATCATGAGGTCACTAGTAGAAAGGTCCCTACGCTCTCCAGCGATCTGTGTCACGAATATGTACTCTTCTAGTGCGCCCTATATATCACTCAAACCACGTCTTGGAATGGTTATCATCATCACATGAAGTCAGACAGAACGAGGTGGCACTATGCCGCCTGCGAATTGGTCACACGTACCACACTCGCTACCTTCTGACCGGCGGTGAAAAGACCATGGTGTTATGCTGCGTTGCCATTGCGGCACTGGTTTCCTGCAGCCGACTTACCCATGAGCGAATGCGTCATTTTGGACGTACTTGTGTCTCCCTTAGGGAAACGGGGGACGAATCCCCCGTTGCTGAATCAGGACACCTTTTCTGCTTCTTATAAAACACAATTATGTGATGGATGCTGCCCATAAAAACGCTTTTGCATTTGTCGCGAAACAAGGCATGATGTCACACTTACGTCGACCCTTTCACATGCAGTTGTCTCGTCGACCGACTTCCTTGTACATGTCATCGCCTGACGATGTTATGGGCGCTGCATCACCGACGCAGTCGATGCGCCCCTGAACTCCGATAACAAACCAAAGAGCAAATATATTAATGTATATATATATATATATATATATATATATATATATATATATATATATATATATATATATATATATATATATATATATATATATATATATTATATTTCCTTCTTTATATATCATAGTATAGCTGAGTGGTGTTCGTGTGCGATTGTCGGAACAAATTGAGAGGGCTGCGGTTCTTCTTTGTCGGTTTCAGGGCGACAACTGTGATGCTAGATTTGATGAAGTCGACTGATCTTTGAAGTGCACAAAGTCTGTGCTTCATCAGCCCAATTAGACGCTCTCCTGGGAGCAAGTCTTTGACGCGCTGCGGTTTTCTAGTGGCTAAAACTCTCAAAAGCGAAAAACGCTAACGTTCATAACTCCGCATCTGCCCATAGCAATGTTCGTAGCAACTGAACGAGGAGACCGATCGATCGGCTGATTATCACAGGTGCGCCGTCCGACAAGACCGTGCCGTCGTGGTGACTCAGCAGAGGTCACGGCCGTGGTGGGACACTTCGGACCTGGTGACCCGCTGGCTACAGATCACGGCCGTGGTAGGACACCTCGTACCCGGTGACCCAGCGGTGACCCAGCGGTGACCTGGCGGTGACAGGGTGGCGGCCGTGGTGGCGGGTGGGCGGGTCGCCGGCACGGAAGCGTCACGGCTGTCAGCCGGACGCCGCGGGGGCGCCGTGTTTATGGTCGGCTCCACGGCGGGGCGCCGCCGCCCACCTCCTATGCGGCGGCCGCCGGCACGCCACTAACGCCTGGCCAGCTGACTGGCGCGTCACGGCCGCCGACGGCTGGCCAGCTGACTGGCGCGTCACGGCCGCCGACGGCTGGCCAGCTGACTGGCGCGTCACGGCCGCCGACGGCTGGCCGGCTGACTGGTGTCGCACACGTCGTCGCGCCGTCTGGCCAGCTGACTGGTGTCGCACACGTCGCGCCGGCTGGCCGGCTGACTGGTGTCGCACACGTCGCGCCGGCTGGCCGGCTGACTGGTGTCGCACACGTCGCGCCGTCTGGCCGGCTGACTGGTGTCGCACGTCGCGCGTTGCCAGCTGACTGGTGTCGTCACGCGCCGGCTGGCCGGCTGACTGGTGTCGCACACGTCGCGCCGGCTGGCCAGCTGACTGGTGTCGCACACGTCGCGCCGGCTGGCCGCTGACTGGTGTCGCCGCCGACGGCTGGCCAGCTGACTGGTGTCGTCACGTCGCCGCCGTCTGGCCGGCTGACTGGTGTCACACACGTCGCGCCGTCTGGCCGGCTGACTGGTGTCGCACACGTCGCGCCGTCTGGCCGGCTGACTGGTGTCGCACACGTCGCGCCGGCTGGCCGGCTGACTGGTGTCGCACACGTCGCGCCGGCTGGCCGGCTGACTGGTGTCGCACACGTCGCGCCGTCTGGCCGGCTGACTGGTGTCGCACACGTCGCGCCGTCTGGCCGGCTGACTGGTGTCGCACACGTCGCGCCGGCTGGCCGACTGACTGGTGTCGCACACGCGCCGTCTGCCGCTGACGTCGCGCGCTGGCCGGCTGACTGGTGTCGCACAGCGCCGCGCCGGCTGGCCGGCTGACTGGTGTCGCACACGTCGCGCCGTCTGGCCAGCTGACTGGTGTCGCACACGTCGCGCCGTCTGGCCGGCTGACTGGTGTCGCACACGTCGCGCCGTCTGGCCAGCTGACTGGTGTCGCTCACGTAGCGCCGGCTGGCCAGCTGACTGGTGTCGCACACGTCGCGCCGGCTGGCGCGACAGTGACTGGTGTCGCACACGTCGCGCCGGCTGGCCAGCTGACTGGTGTCGCACACGTCGGCCGGCTGACGGCGACAGCGTCCTAACGATGGCGGCGACAGTGACTGTTCTGACGATGCGGCGACAGTGACTGCGCCTGACGATGGCGGCGACAGTGACTGTCCTAACGATGGCGGCGACAGTGACTGTTCTAACGCTCACGGCGACAGTGACGCTGACGATGACGGCGACAGTGACGCTGGCCGAACGATGGCGGCGACAGTGACAGTCCTAACGATCACGGCGACAGTGACTGTTCTGACGATGACGGCGACAGTGACAGTCCTAACGATCACGGCGACAGTGACTGTTCTGACGATGACGGCGACAGTGACTGTTCTGACGATCACGGCGACAGTGACTGTTCTAACGATGACGGCGACAGTGACTGTTCTGACGATGACGGCGACAGTGACTGTTCTGACGATGACGGCGACAGTGACAGTCCTAACGATCACGGCGACAGTGACTGTTCTGACGATGACGTTGGCAACGACGACGACCGATATCACTAGCGGATGTTGTGCTGATTATAGGTGTAGGTGGGAATGCCATATGGATAATGACCATATCCCATATCTTTTGTTTTTTTCCTTTTTGTTCAGTGGCAACTGTAATTCGTTTCACCTAAATTCACATCGCAGTCGCTGTGCCAAAGCCACCAAAATTTAAACAAATCTTGCTATGAAGGCTGCTGTTTAGGGATCAAGGTTCAAGCTGAGCTAGCTTGTTGCTAATTTGTGTAGCCATCACCTTTGTGCGCATTTATTATTTCAATATATTGGCGCCTTTGGCCAATCGTTCATAATCCCACCAATCAACTGTCACCGTTCAAGTACTGTATATGCTCTCTCCAAGTGGCCAGCGGCACTTGCCGGGCCGCAAAAATGCACCTTGTGTCACGCCCTGTAACCCGCCACGGCCAGCTCAACTGGCTGGTTTCCAGTGGTGCATGAGAACTGTCTCGAAGACGTGTTTTATCCGATTTTTCGACCCTTTTGAATTCCTAGGCTTCCAACGGGTCTGTCTGCCTTGGCGGTAAAGCCTTCCAGAACCTTCGATCGTGCCCGTCGGCACCCCGGGGACCCTCGCCCGCGCCCGTCAGCATCACGTAAACCCTTGGCCGTGCCCGTCAGCACCCCGGAGACCCTCGACGGTGCCCGTCAGCACCCTGTAGACCCTCGCCCGCGCCCGTCAGCATCACGTAAACCCTTGGCCGTGCCCGTCAGCACCCCGGAGACCCTCGACGGTGCCCGTCAGCACCCTGTAGACCCTCGCCCGCGCCCGTCAGCATCTCGTAAACCCTTGACCGCGCCCGTCAGCATCACGTAAACCCTTGGCCGTGCCCGCAGCACCCCGGAGACCCTCGACGGTGCCCGTCAGCACCCTGTAGACCCTCGCCCGCGCCCGTCAGCATCACGTAAACCCTTGGCCGTGCCCGTCACACCGGAGACCCTCGATGGTGCCCGTCAGCACCCTGTAGACCCTCGCCCGCGCCCGTCAGCATCACGTAAACCCTTGGCCGTGCCCGTCAGCACCCAGACCCTCGACTCCCTCCACCCTTAAATGGGCCCGTCAGCACCCCGGAGACCACTACCACTGCCATGCAGTGTTTCTTCGAGCAGCCACAGATCAGTGTCACGTTGCGAGGCCAACTCCGGATCTGTGGGCGACGGGCCTTCTTGTCGAATCGCCCTGCTCACGGGGCTAACGCTTGGCGACCCATGTTTTTTTTCAGCACGCTTTTCCGCGTAAAGTCATTACCGAGCCGATGACAGTGGCGGGTGTCGCCGAGTTCCCATGGCGTGGCTCGCGCCGATGGCTACGTGACTGGGTGTCCAGCGGCTGGAAGGGGGTGGGTCCGCTCCGTGACTGGGTGACTGTGTCTGGCGGCTGGGAGGGGGCGCTCCGTTACTTGGTGTCCAGCGGCGTGGGTCCGCTCCGTGACTGGGTGTCCAGCGGCTGGAAGGGGGGTGAGTCCGCTCCGTGACTGTGTCTGGCGGCTGGGAGGGAGCGAGTCCGCTCCGTGGACTCGTGTGTCCGGCGGAGGGGGAGTCTGCTCCGTGACTGTGTGTCCGGCGGCTGGGGGGGTGGGTCCGCTCCGTTACTGCGTGTCCAGCGACAGGGAGGGGGTTTGGCCCGCTCTGTGACGGGGTATCCGCCATGTCACACCTGCACAACATGAATGCAGACCACGGCACCGGCACATCTGTGGTGGGAGGGTCCGCAGTATACAGCTGTTTTCTCTCTTCTCGGTTTGTTTTGCGTGTATTTACCGACGAGCGTGGCACACAAGCACGTGCAAGTCCACGAGTCCATTTACCGACATTAGCAGGAAGGAGCTCCCACCTGAATAGCGGCTCGGTAACTGGGCGCTCCCTGTATTGTGTCACTGCGCGAGCGTGGTTGGCTGTACATTTCCGCAGCTGTCCGATTGCTCCCTCCAATCTCTCAGTGCATGAGTGTCACTTTGTGAAATTAATTGGGGGCCAATTGATGTTTGTGATGACATTTTCCCCGGAGAGGGGGGGGGAGGGGGTGCACTGGAGCGTTCTGGCATGGCGTCTCAATAGGCAGAATGGTTTAGCTTCGGCCTGATTGGGGGGGGGGGGGAAATCGATGATTTGGAGCAGTTTCCCCGCTTAGCGCATGCAAATTAGCACCTCATCCCAGCATGCCACTTCTTGTGGCCCATGTTCGCCCTCCATTGTCCACCGATTATCTACAAATCACGGTTGGTGTCCATCGTAGAATAAAGGAACGAATGGTGAGGAGGAAACTAGGGGTATGTCAGTGGCAGTCGCCGGCACTCGAGCTATGCGCTGTATAACCTGCGCAGTTGATGAGCTCTTACACCCAATAACAATAACACTCAAGCTATTGTTGCGGGAGACTATCTCGACTTTCATTCCGCATAGGTGCCACATATAGGAAGCGGTGATGGCAGCAACGACCAACCAGAGCCGTGCAAAACATAGCGATTCACAAACCGGTACGCCTCTCACCATGCAAATGCATATCTGACAACTTCCTGTCGTCCAATTTAGTATTCCCGTACCGCGGTCGCGTGGCGGCTGCAAACGGCGGGCAAATTGACCACAAAACGCGCCGCAAGCCGGCCGGTGGCGCTCCAGATGGCGCGGCGGCCGGCCGGCTCGCGCCAAATCGTGCCTACGTCACGCGCCGCCGGCTGGAGCGGCCGCGTGGGAACTGCCGCCGCCGCCTCGCCGGTCAGGCGGCGAGCCTTGGGCCGGCGTCGATGGGTGTGACGCTGCCAACACCACTGATGCGCCGGTGTGACTGTGGCGCGGGATAAACAGCGCACGCGTGTACAGTGCGTACAGGATAAACAGCGCGGGATGAACAGCGCCGGCCGGCCGTTGATTCGCCGGCGGCCGGGCCATTGTCGACCTTCGCCGCTCGGGCTGCTGTGAAGGCGCGACTTGTCACGACTGGCTTACCTCGGCGGCGCATCGACGCGGTCGCGGCGCGTGCCGTACCGCGGCCGTGTGGACTCGTCCGATGTGCGGCGACCGGCGTCGGCCACCGACAGCTGAACACTTCGTCGGGTTCGCCGGCCGCGCGAGACGAAGTGCAGCGGTTACAGTGCTGAGACGTCAGAGCGTGGTTCAGGCTAGCTGGTTGAGCACCTGCAATGGGAGGAGGGGTCGGAGTATGACACCTACTACCGCTTTTGTTGTGGATTGAGGGCAGATTTTGTGTTATTTGGCTCGCTTTGCCGAGCTTGTGCGTCTTGTGAACCGATCATTATCACGGTCGCCTGGCAGATTTTTGAGGAGCGTCGCCGATGCCCAAGTCTTCGAAGTAAAGGCTGATAATCTTAATTGAAACAACAAATTGTGTGACGTTTTTGTCGTTCTGTTGTAATATTCAAGTGAATGAAACCACAAACAGGGCGAATGTTCGTTGTGCTGTTGCAATTAACATTAAGTACAAGGCTAAATGTAATGCAATTAACTTGGTGATGTTTAAAATTATTTTAAATTATTCCTGCCGTGTGAGAATTGATACGGCCCAGCCAGGTTTCGCAGAATCAAAGAACTACGAAATGGTCAATATTGGTGTGCTATCTCAATTGCTCAAGACTGACTTAGATCCTTCTCGGGTATTGTTGACCCGTTGCTAGAGACCTTCCACCTCTCGATTCAGTACCCTTGTCAGGTACCCTGAAGGCTATTTGTCTCTTGCTGTGTTGGACATCCCGGAGCTACTGGAACAATGAGGGAGAAGAGTTTCGGAGGTCTTCGGCGGGGTGGAAATGCGAACACCCCATTCCATCTTATGCCAGGAATCGTTTACCTGTCTACGTGCATAGCAATAGCTGGTACAGTCCTGCGTATGCTGTATGCTGTGTTGCATGTCATTACAGCCCAAAGCCTTGGCGTTTGCCCACGACCAGGTAGTGGGTATTGTTCTTCATGTCTAAATTTGGTCACCAATCTTCATTCCGATGCATTTCATTAGTATTCTTCATGAACTAGTACGGTATCACAACTATACCAAGTCTTCGTATAGACATATTTGGGCGCTGTATGACCGAAGCAGTCGAAGCGCCCCTAAGCCAAAATAACTAAAGTATAGATATAGTTTTAATCAAAACGCTTCCGGGGATGTTTTATGCGATAAAATTGCATTATCAAAATATGTAGAACTGACTGTTGATGACGTTGGTTGCGCATTGCGCTATGGCTGTGGGACGTGTGACACCTGCGGGGTGGATGTGCTGTCGTCAGCACGCTCTGGTGGTGGGACGTGTGGCAGCTGCGGGGTGGACGTACTGTCGTCGGCACGCTCTGGTGGTGGGACGTGTGGCAGCTGCGGGGTGGACGTACTGTCGTCGGCACGCTCTGGTGGTGGGACGTGTGGCAGCTGCGGGGTGGACGTGCTGTCGTCGGCACGCTCTGGTGGTGGGACGTGTGGCAGCTGCGGGGTGGACGTACTGTCGTCAGCACGCTCTGGTGGTGGGACGTGTGGCAGCTGCGGGGTGGACGTACTGTGCTCAGCACGCTCTGGTGGTGGGACGTGTGGCAGCTGCGGGGTGGACGTACTGTCGTCGGCACGCTCTGGTGGTGGGACGTGTGGCAGCTGTGGGGTGGACGTACTGTCGTCAGCACGCTCTGGTGGTGGGACGTGTGGCAGCTGCGGGGTGGACATACTGTCGTCGGCACGCTCTGGTGGTGGGACGTGTGGCAGCTGCGGGGTGGACGTACTGTCGTCAGCACGCTCTGGTGGTGGGACGTGTGGCAGCTGCGGGGTGGACGTACTGTCGTCGGCACGCTCTGGTGGTGGGACGTGTGGCAGCTGCTGGGGTGGACGTGCTTCGTCAGCACGCTCTGGTGGTGGGACGTGTGGCAGCTGTGGGGTGGACGTACTGTCGTCGGCACGCTCTGGTGGTGGGACGTGTGGCAGCTGTGGGGTGGACGTACTGTGCTCAGCACGCTCTGGTGGTGGGACGTGTGGCAGCTGCGGGGTGGACGTACTGTCGTCGGCACGCTCTGGTGGTGGGACGTGTGGCAGCTGCGGGGTGGACATACTGTCGTCGGCACGCTCTGGTGGTGGGACGTGTGGCAGCTGCGGGTGGACGTACTGTCGTCGGCACGCTATGGTGGTGGGACGTGTGGCAGCTGCGGGGTGGACGTACTGTCGTCAGCACGCTCTGGTGGTGGGACGTGTGGCAGCTGCGGGGTGGACGTACTGTCGTCGGCACGCTCTGGTGGTGGGACGTGTGGCAGCTGCGGGGTGGACGTACTGTCGTCGGCACGCTCTGGTGGTGGGACGTGTGGCAGCTGCGGGGTGGACGTGCTGTGCTCAGCACGCTCTGGTGGTGGGACGTGTGGCAGCTGCGGGGTGGACGTACTGTCGTCAGCACGCTCTGGTGGTGGGACGTGTGGCAGCTGCGGGGTGGACGTACTGTGCTCAGCACGCTCTGGTGGTGGGACGTGTGGCAGCTGCGGGGTGGACGTACTGTCGTCGGCACGCTGACTGGTAAATGCGTGTCAGCACCAGCGTGGACGCCCTGGCGCGGGCGCGCTAGCCCGGCTACCTGCGCCATCGGCAGACCCCTGCCGCGCCGCTTCCGGCTAGGCGGCGGCGTGCGTGCTCTGCGTCATCTGGGCGCTGGTGGTAATGGCGAACGGCGGTGTGGCGCGTCATCGGTGGCCATCGGTCAGTGTCGTCCCCTGCTGTCCGAGCCCTGGGACCCTCTCGTCCCACCCAGTCAGTCCCCTGATGTCGGGCTTCAGGGGCCCCCTCGTCCCACTCTGTCAGTCCCCCCTTGTCAGGCCCCTGTCGGGCGTATGGCCCTTCTTCGTCCCACCCCGTCAGTCCCCTGCTGTCGGGCCCCGTGGGAGGGCCCGCCCCTTCAGTCCCCTGTTGTCGGGCCCCGAGGACGTAGTCGGCCGCGTCCCACCCTGTCCCTGATGTGTGTTTGGGCCCCGAGGAAGGCACCCACCACTACCCGCTCCCCCTGTCAGTCCCCTGCTGTCGGGCCCCGTGGGCGTAGTGGGCCGCTTCCCGCCCCTTCAGTCCCCTGTTGTCGGGCCCCGAGGACGTAGTCGGCCGCGTCCCACCCCGTCAGTCCCCTGTTGCCGGGCCCGTGGGCCGCCTCCCGCACCGTCAGTCCGCGGAGCCCGTCTCCAGTTCTGTCCTGTTCCACGAGTCTCTGAGCTCGGCTCTGTTGCTGTTCTGAGCCCCCCTGGTCGAGTCTGCCTTGACCCACGGCACCGCAGGCCTGGTTGCTGGGTCGGCATGTGACAGTGGCCAGCCGGGTGTTCGGCGTCCCGAGCCCCGGCCGCGGCCCTTGCTGCCGCGGCCGTCACGGTGGCAGGCCACTGTCCGTGCAATGTGCTGGCAGCCACGTTTGGCCAATCAATTGCGGACCCGGCGGACTATTGTTGGTTGGTTATTTGGGCTTACGGGCGCATCGACTGCGTTGGTCATGGCAGGCTATTGTCAACGCACGCTGAACGCAAAGCGGAATGAGCAAGTTCTTTTCACTGTAATATTTTAACGCTTGATGCCAGCTCCACCTGTCATCACCTCTCATATGTCATGTCGTATAATGTCATGGAATGCATATCATATCCCTATTGTGTTAATACGCTATGCGATTCCCTATAACGATATCTAAGCTTGCCGGGGCGCTGTCGTAGTGTTTGCGCTCGACAGAAGAAGAGGGGGACCTGAAACCGCCGAAAATTCCACAAAAGGCTGTTTTCATGTGGTCCGGTGAGCTCCGTTTTGCCCTGGTCGGTCACGTCGGCGCCTGTCGGCGCAGCTCGGAGCTCGCCAGCGACGTCGAACGCCGCCGTCGGCCGTGAGAAACCAATTAGGCGGCCGTGGCAGCTGTCCGCAGGAGGCAGTGACGTCAGCGGCGGCCCGGGTAATGCTACCAGATCGCCGCGGTCGTTTAGTTGATGGAGCAAATCGTCGGGGTAATGAGAAGTGACTGAGTAATGTTCTCCATCATGGGCGCTGAATGGCCGTCCAATAGGCGACAGTGGACACGGCCTGTTAGCTAATCATTTGGCGATATCCCGACGCAATTTGGGTAATGGCCGGCGAAATATGGCGCCTGCGAGACGAACGCGGCGCGCCCGGAGTAGCCGCCCGCGCCGTCCATCATGGTGACAGCGGCGGCCGTGGCGGGCCGGCGGGCCGACACACCGTGGCCGGGTCAGCTCCGGCCGGGCTGAGGCTCGGCTGGAGGGGCTCTGCCGTCCTGGGGGTGGCCTGCCGACACTTAGGGTCAGCTGGGGGAGGGGGAGCGGTGCTCAGCCGTCCTGGGCGTGGCCTGCCGGCACTTGGTGTCGGCTGGGGGGGGTGCTCAGCCGTCCTGGGCGTGGCCTCCCGGCACTTGGTGTCAGCTGGTGGGGGGCTCAGCCGTCCTGGGCCTAGCCTCCCGACATTTGGTGTCGGCTGGGGGTGGGGTGCTCAGCCGTCCTGGGCGTGGCCTCCCGGCACTTGGTGTCAGTGGACCACAGCAGGCGGTAATTGGTCTCGGGGAGTCGTGTGGATGATTCTTCATTTTGATTAAGCATGCTGATGTGGCGATTACGAGTAGCTGTTGGTTGGCAGAGGTCCGGACGTAGAATGGAAGCAGTTGGTCATGGTTGGCGCAAGACAGGTCCCACACGGGGCGTCGGCGGCTCAGTGGCCGTACTGAGCGGCTGGGAAACTAGAGGTACAGGACCCGATCATCTGCGCTGCCCGCCCTTCCTGCCGGAATGCAAGGCTAGAGACACCATACGACCTCAGCTGCTTGGTGCGGCGTAAGGCCACCACCACCAACAGCAGTTATTTGGTCCTGCGCGACTTCTGTGTGCTGTGCGTGCGTACTCGCTGAAGATGGACATTCAAACTGTGTATCCTCTCCCCTCTATAACTATTTCGTTACCTCTTCTCCAGTGGCCGACATTTTCCTCCTCCTCGTTGTGAGTCGTACAGGTCTCGACCGAGAGTGTTCAGCTGTGATCGGAGCTTGTCTCGCTCCTCTCTCACGGAGTTCCATGGTCCAGCCGTGCCGACGACCTCGGATGTCTCCGTGCGGTCTGTTGGCGGCCCTCGGATGTCTCCGTGCGGTCTGTTGGCGGTCCTCCGATGTCTCCGTGTAGTCTGCTGGCGGTCCTCCGATGTCTCCGTGTGGTCCGCTGGCGGTCCTTCGAGCCGGACTCTCGACTCCGGTCCCACGCTGTCCACCTGACTGAGGGTGGGGGGTGACCGGAGCTTGCCCCGGCGGGCCGGCGCGGCGGCCGTGTTGATTGCAGGGGAGCCGGCGCACCAAAGGGCCGCGGACGGCACTCGCATAGCTCGCCATGCCGGCGGAATGTGAAGGCGTCGGCCGGTGCTCCGGCGCTGTGGGGGCGTGTGTGTTTTAGATGGCACGGGTGGCAGGCGGCGCAGATTTACAGCTGATAATGTCCGAGCCATTGATTACGGCGGATATTTACGGCGGCTAATGACTATCATAGGCGGCACAATCGTTGCGACTGTATACCATCGCGGCAGTTATGACAACCCGATGACAGAGCGTCAGCGCCGCGCCGGGGATGTCGAACGCCCGGTCATCCGCCGAGCCGGCGGCAATCGATCAGCTGTTCCTGTCCAGTCGGCTTTCCAGTTGGGCGCGCGCTCGCCTTTCTCCTCGGGCCGTCGAGGTTTCTGTTTATGTGGTGAATAATCGCCGTGGCCGGCTGCGGGATTACACAATGGCTTCTGGCCGGGCGAGACCGCGTCCGCGTGGCGACAACACCTTCGTCGTTCATTGGGGGAGGGGGTCGGCGATCCGACCACGTCCGGCGGCCTGTCGTGGTCTGACCTCAGCACCGGCCGCCGGGTGCCGTGACCTGACCCGTCGGTCGTGACCTCTCGGAGTTTCGCCGGCGTCGTGTCGTGACCGGATCCCTCAGAGACGCACGGAAGGGTCAGCCATCGAAAATAAAATGGAGTATACGGTGATGATGATAAGATCTGGCCGGGTCAAGCGAAGGCAGTCAGCCGGCGGTAATTACAGTCGTCGGCCGCCGCATAAATACATCGCTGGACCACAATGCGGTCCAGCCGAGGGCCGCTGGGAAACTCTTGCCGGCACAAAAGCCGGCCATCCGGCGAAAAAACGCCGGCCGGCCAACGGTGCCGGCCGGGTCGCGGCCGACGCGACCTGACCCGACCTGGGCGGCGGCCGGCCGACCTGTCTGCCGGCTATCACCTCATCACGTGTGTGTGTGTTGGGGAGCCCGGTTAATAACTCAATGCGCCGCGGACGGGCCGGCCGACAGCCGGTAATTTGGCGCCGTCTTCTCCGGCCGCGGCGCGCGCAAATCGGCGACGCCTGATTACCGCCAGATTTATGCCGCGCCGGCTGCCATATCGGCCCGTCCGGCTGCCATATCTGGCCGTCGGCCGGCGTCTGTGGGACGAGGTCGCGACAGGCGAGGTCTCAATGGCGCGCCCGCCGCCGGTCGCAACTCGGTCGGCCGCGCACACGAACGTCCGCCGGCGCCGTCTGCGGACGTCGGCCGGACGTCGGCCGGACGCCACGGGTCTGCCAGCTGCGCGGTCTCGCAGTGACACCTGGTCGGGTGTCGGCGGGTTGCGCCGTGATGACGTGGCTCTCGCGCGTCGTGGTCGCACGCTCGGTCATGCTTCGTCAAACGGTCTGTTTCTCGGAGCGTTTAAAGACCTTCCCCACCTGCGGTGTGTTCTGTGATAAGGTATGCGTTTTTCGTCCGGATATATATTTGATTTGCGTATGGTGGGTTAATTGCCTGGCACAGAAGCAGCTATGGGTAGTGTTATATTACGGTAGCTGTCCGGAGCAAGCGAGGTGGTTCGCGTCGACTTGCGCGTTGCCCACATTGGCCGGACAGACCAGCTCGTACAGATCCCATGTTGAGTCTGAAGCACGTTAGGTGTGACCAGCTCCGTGCCAATTCTCAGCACACAGCATACGGTTCCGATGTGCACGTGATAATCCGTGCGGTCTGCCAAACAGCGCCCATTTGGCAGATTTGGTCCGTGCGTCATAACACCCGCAATCACAGCAGCTCGGTGTCGTGACGCACGGACATTCGATTTACTGTCCATTCGAGTTACTGTCTTCATGAGTGATGCCAACGTTTGTCGGGAAGCGCCCAACTTAGCATTGCTGCTGGGCGGAGAGTGGGAGTTGTTACGCGAAGGCGTCTACATTTTGTCACGCCCGTGATCAGAGAGGCCGTTTTAATTGTCGTGTTCTGACAGAGTTGGTCCACGCCATGGCGGAAATGTCGGTTGTTTGAACCGTTCCGGACCCACTGTTTCAGCAGAGCGAAATGTGGCATTCGCCCGTGGGACACGCTAAGTATACCCGTATACAGGTATATCGAACCAAAAATGTATTGTATGAGGTCTACAGAGAAACACGCACCAGTCTATAGAGAGGTATCCGCCGGTGGTGCTGGCCGTGTCTCGATGCAGTGGTGTTGGGTTACCAGACCAGCAGCACCCGACCTGACCACGGCCGCCTGGGAACGCCTCCCCACCACGTGGCGCCCCCCCGGCAATCCTGAGTGACGGCGTGCGGCGGCCGCCGGCTGCGCCCCTCGCCCCGCTGTCCATATCAGCGCGGGATAAATCTGCCCCCGGCGTGTGGTGGCCGCGGTGAGTCGCTGTCCACGTCAGCGGCGGGATTATACTGCGGGTCCGGCTCATTCCCCCTCTCTCTCTCTCTCTCTCTCTCTCTCTCTCTCTCTCTCTCTCTCTCTCTCTCTCTCTCTCTCTCTCTCTCTCTCTCTCTCTCTCTCTCTCTCTCTCTCTCTCTCTCTCTCTCTCTCTCTCTCTCTCTCTCTCTCTCTCTCTCTCTCTCTCTCTCTCTCTCTCTCTCTCTCTCTCTCTCTCTCTCTCTCTCTCTCGTCTCTGTCTCTGTCTCTGTCTCTGTCTCTGTCTCTGTCTCTGTCTCTGTCTCTGTCTCTGTCTCTGTCTCTGTCTCTGTCTCTGTCTCTGTCTCTGTCTCTGTCTCTGTCTCTGTCTCTGTCTCTGTCTCTGTCTCTGTCTCTGTCTCTGTCTCTGTCTCTGTCTCTGTCTCTGTCTCTGTCTCTGTCTCTGTCTCTGTCTCTGTCTCTGTCTCTGTCTCTGTCTCTGTCTCTGTCTCTGTCTCTGTCTCTGTCTCTGTCTCTGTCTCTGTCTCTGTCTCTGTCTCTGTCTCTGTCTCTGTCTCTGTCTCTGTCTCTGTCTCTGTCTCTGTCTCTGTCTCTGTCTCTGTCTCTGTCTCTGTCTCTGTCTCTGTCTCTGTCTCTGTCTCTGTCTCTGTCTCTCTCTGTCTCTCTGGCTCTGGCTCTGTCTCTGCTCTGTTTTCTGTCTCTGTCTCTGTCTCTGGCTCTGTCTCTGTCTCTGGCTCTGTCTCTGTCTCTGTTGTCTGCTCTGTTTGTTCTGTCTGTCTCTGTTCTGTCATCTGCTCTGTTCTGTTCTGTTATCTGCTCTGTTCTGTCTATCTGCTCTCTGTCTATCTGGCTCTGGCTCTGGCTCTGGCTCGGTCTCGCTACCTCCCTCCCTCTATCACCCGACCTATGTGGGGCTGTGTGGACCAGGTCAGTTGTGAGGTGCCATTCTGGTGTTGGTGTGGTGACGCCCCGACCTCGGTGGGGCTGTGTGGACCAGGTCAGCTGTAAGGTGCCCTTCTGGTGTTGGTATGGTGACACCCCGACCTCGGTGGGGCTGTGTGGATCAGGTCAGTTGTGAGGTGCCCTTCTGGTGTTAGTGTGGTGACACCCCGACCTATGTGGGGCTGTGTGGACCAGGTCAGCTGTGAGCTGCCCTTCTGGTGTTGGTGTGGTGACGCCCCGGTCTCGGTGGACGGTGTCACGGTGATGTCTGTGGCGGGTGGTGGCCCCAGCAATGCCCGGCGGCGGGTGACACGGTCGCCACCCAGCCGCTGCACGACGGCGCCGTATGAAGACGTGGGCGGGCCGACCGTGGCGCTCCGTGGCCGCCCGGCCGCACTCCGGTCGGGGGTCGGTCGGACGAGGCCCCCTCCTCCGGCCATTACCATCACAGAGACGCCGCCGCCGCCGCCGCCGCCGCCGCAGCGCCTTGTTCGCCGGTCTCGCGCTATGAGTTAATTATGCGCCGCTATGCAGAAGCGCGCGGTAATTGTTACAGTTTCGGCGCGGCGGCCGCGCGAGATCAGGCGCGCGCTGCCCGGGCCGCCGCCGCCGTGTTTGTTTTCGCGCGCTGGCGGCAGTGGCGCGCCCGCGCGGCATTCCCGCCAGCCGGTGCGGCGGCGTGCCGACCGCGCTCGGCCGGGGAGGGGCCGGCCGGCCGGCGCGTTATTGATGGCGGTCGGCGCGGCCCCCTGCGGCGCTCCGGCACCTTTTTCGGCGCGCCGGCCGCGTGTGTCATCGTGGCCGGGCCGGCCGGCGCGGCCGTGTATTTTGGCCCTGAGTTACGGCGGCGCCCGACTCCGGTAATGAAGGGGTTCATGTTTGTTTGAGATGGCGCTGATTTAGCGCCGCTATCGGCAGGCGGGAGAGGTGCGAGGAATATGAAATTAAACTATTAGTTGTCGGCGGTGGGAGCGCGGCTCGGACACGGTCCGGACACGGGCGGTTCGTGTGATGCGGCCGGGCCGACACGGCGCGTCGGCCGGCCGCGGCCGCTTCAAACGGCGCTGCGGCCGGCCGGCCGTCCGTCGGAACATGTCGGCCTGACAGCGCGCCGAGATACGACTCACACCTGCGCACCCGGTAACGACCCGGTCGTGATGAGCCGGCCGCGATGGGCGATGCTATCTGCCGGCGCGCCGGCTACGTCTCATTTGGGCTGAACATTGGCTGGCGTGTGGTGCGCGGCGGCACGACCCCGACGGCCGCGGCGCCGCTGGCCCGCACGCGCTCCGGCGCTGGCGGCCGCTGCCGTGGACTGACGTCGCCTTGACGTCAGGCTGACGACTGACGTCGCCGTGACGGACGGTCGTGTTGTCTGTCGGATTGGCCGGCCGACGCGCTGTCCGCCGTCAACTGCGTCCCTTGCGGGTGTTTGGCCGGTTACTTCTCTCTCTCTCATCCGGTGGTCGTGCGCCGGCTTTCGTGTACTCCGTTCTCCGGGTGCGGCTGCTCGCGCTCCGACGTTTTTCTCATCATCCATCCGTCTTGCTGTCACTTGTGTAACGTCCGCCGCCAGGCCGCAGCCGGCGGCGGCCTGTCATCTCTCTCTGATGTCCGCCTGCGTCAGTCACTTCGCTCCTGCCTGGCGGACGCAGCCGGACAATGCTCACCTTCTCGTCCGCCGCTGCGCCTGGTGCTCGGCCGGCCGGTCATTGTGGAGCCTCCCACAACTCTGCCAAATCTGGCGTCTGTGAGACGCGACGCCGCCGCCAACAGTCTCCTTCGCGCTCTCCAGTGTCGCGGGCGGCTGCTGGCCTGGCCTGTATGGGCTTCCCGAGCTCTTATCTGGATGTCGGCTGAGCCGGCGAATGAGACCTTCGTGCGATGGCGGTCGCTTCGACCTTTCCTGATCCGACTGATATCGCCCTTAGTTGTGTCCATACCTGGCTTCCTACCTGCTTGGTGGTTGCATATCTGTGCATATATGTAGCAGTGCGTATCAGCCCAGGCGGTGTCCGCGGCTATTCCGCACCTGTACCGCTGGGTGCCCCAGTCATGGGCGTCTGAGGCCACATCACGAGCGACTACAGTTCGAAGGCCGAACAGGTTCTGGCTAGAAACATGTATTTCTTGTCGATATCTGTGGACGTTTTATGTCTTAATTTCATATAGCACTTGCTTCCATTCACTGGTTTGGGAGGTTTTGCTATGGTTACGCAACTGCCTTATTTCGGCATCTATTAACTCCTCAAATTCTAGACATCAAGATCCATTAAGTTGCTCCGCTTTGGATCTCTCACAGTGGGTGTAATAATTTATATAACCATGGTGTTCCATAACCATGGGGTATCTGGGAGTTGAGAAGTTCATGGACTTTAAACAGCCGTAAAACTATTGCTTTTGCGGCTGATCCAGTTCATTGAAACAATTGCAAAATTGAGCAAAGGTAGAACCCCCACCCCCAAAAGAAGAAGAAGAATAAGAAACGAAGGATAGACATGGAAATAAAAAATGCATGCTCGTAACCAGCAAGTGTTCAGCTTTCTCGCGGTGCGTGTCCCGTCTTTTCGGCGTTCCACGCCCTGCAAATAGCGATCCGTGGCGGCCGGTTATGTTCGCTTAGCTGTGGTTTCACAGCTCAGTGACACGAATCATTGCGTGAACTTGCATCATGATGAAGCCAGTCGTCCTTCGTATGGTATTCATTCTGATCACATCAGATTGTCGTTGGAGTATCTTATGCGCACACTAGAAGCGAAGGTCATGTCACTTCAGCGTTGTTTGCAACCTCATCGTATGCAATTTCAAGGAGCACCTCATCCACCGCCAAGTACCCACCCAGCACGACGTGGCTCATCTGCCCAACGTCGGCTGACCCCGCGGTTAGTTCCGTCTCCGGAGCCAATCAGCCGGGGACACTGACCAGCCACCCTCTCGGCGCTAAACGCCGGCCACCGTGGCCGTACCCCAGGCCAGTTAGTCGGGGACACCGACCAGCCACCCCCTCAGCGCTAAACGCCGGCCACCGAGGCCGTCCCCCAGGCCAGTCAGCCGGGGACACCGACCAGCCACCCTCTCGGCGCTAAACGCCGGCCACCGTGGCCGTCCCCCAGGCCAGTTAGCCGGGGACACCGACCAGCCACCCTCCCGGCGCCAAACGCCGGCCACCGTGGCCGTCCCCCAGGCCAGTCAGCCGGGGACACCGACCAGCCACCCTCCCGGCGCCAAACGCCGGCCACCGTGGTCGTCCCCCAGGCCAGTCAGCCGGGGACACCGACCAGCCACCCTCCCGGCACCAAATGCCACCCACCGTGGCCGGATCCTGCAACAAATACAGCCATCAGTCTGTCGGCCGTGCCGCCCCCGCCCACGCCCCCGCCCGGCCGCCGGCACAATCACACACCGCCGGGTGAAAACACACCGGCGTGATAATTAGTTGATTCCATTTCGATCCCATTTCCCCATTACGCGCACAATGGAGCGGCGGAACGGGCGCATTATTCTTCGCCGTGTTCTGTCGGGCTGGCATTTTTCACCCGCGCTGCTCGGCTATCGAACGGTGAAGGTAAGAACTTCAGGCAGTCGTGCGTAGGTGAATTCGGTGGCGAGCAGACTTTTCTTCTTCATATTAATTGGGCAGCGATATGCATTGTATTGTTCCTGTTTTTCATTGAAGTAACCCGTTGTTCTGCGTGATGTGCCATCGCATTTCCGCGTGATTTTCAGCATAGATTATGTTTGATGTACCGAGCCGACGGTCCTCGTCGATGCCTGTCCGGGTTACCGGGCTGCATGTCCGGGTTACCTGGGCGGAACTGTGTTGTTCAATCGTAAGCGACAACCACCGCTTTGGTGATTTCAGCATGTGGATGAAAATGGGGTGTACACATAAGATACAATATAATCGATATAAGAGAAGTTATAGTCTATGAGAGTACATTGTCGTACATCTAAAAGGTACACAGTGTATGGGGAGGGTTACATTTGTCCGCATTGGAAAGGTGTACAGTATATGGGAGTGCATTGGCGTCCATTTGGAAAATCACCGATTCATTGCTACTTGTGCCTTTCAACACCATTGCTTTTTACCTAATGTGTGCAGTCAAGGTTCATGTCGTTTGGCTTCACATTTTCATATTCAGTTCCCGAGATTATTCACCATCTGAAAAGGTGACCGTTCTGGACATGCGTGTTCCCCGCGTTCGTCGTCTGGTGATGTGGGCGACGCCAACTCGCCGACTCGGAGAGGCGCCGGATGCAGACTTCGCAGAGGTCTGCGCCTTGCGAGAGTATCGCTGAACCGCAGCTGGTGAGAGTGCTGGGCGCAGATCTGACGTGACGCCGTCAAGCCGCTGGGGGCGGGCCGCGGGCCGCGCCATCCTGACCTCCGGGGCGGGACCGCGATGTTTTGGGCTCCAGGCCGCGACCTCAGTCCCCTGCCGGGTCTGGCCGGCGTCGCGTCCCTACTGTCGGCCCGGCTCGGCTCGGCTCGGCTCGGCTCGGCTCGGCTCGGCTCGGCTCGGCTCGGCTCGGCTCGGCTCGGCTCGGCTCGGCTCGGCTCGGCTCGGCTCGGCTCGGCTCGGCTCGGCTCGGCTCGGCTCGGCTCGGCTCGGCTCGGCTCGGCTCGGCTCGGCTCGGCTCGGCTCGGCTCGGCTCGGCTCGGCTCGGCTCGGCTCGGCTCGGCTCGGCTCGGCTCGGCTCGGCTCGGCTCGGCTCGGCTCGGCTCGGCTCGGCTCGGCTCGGCTCGGCTCGGCTCGGCTCGGGACAGAGGATGTCGGCGGTCAGTCGCGTTGTTTTCGCGTGTAATTGAGGCTGGTAGTCTGCGGGGGCGGGTCGGGGGCCGACGGTGGCCCGGAGTGTCCCTGCTGGCTCATCAGACTGTGGGGGCGGGTCGGGGGCCGACGGTGGCCCAGAGTGTCCCTTCTGGCTTTGACTGTGGGGGCGGGTCGGGGGCCGACGGTGGCCCGGAGTGTCCCTGCTGGCTCATCAGACTGTGGGGGCGGGTCGGGGGCCGACGGTGGCCCGGAGTGTCCCTGCTGGCTCATCAGACTGTGGGGGCGGGTCGGGGGCCGACGGTGGCCCGGAGTGTCCCTGCTGGCTCATCAGACTCGCAGATGAGCGGTGCTCGGTTGCGGCCGCTTTGTTTTAGTGGCCGGTCGCGCGGCCGGCGGTAATTCGACAAATTACACAGCGGGGCGCGACCCGGCCGGGGAAATTATAGTCCCAGGGGGTCGTCCGGCCGCACCGGGTCGCCCCGCTAAGCGGCCGGGTAGCGCTCTAATGGCCTCTCACGGCCGCCGTCAGCGTGGACGCGGCCCGCGCGACTGCTCTCGGTCGTCACACACAGGCTGTCGGCGGGCGGCCGGCCGGTGCTCGCCGCGGACCGGCGACGCGCCGCCGACGGCAGCTGGCCGCTGGCTGGCGGCTGTGTGCGTGAGCTAACACGTGTGGCTGACACATGTAGCTGACACGTGTGGCTGACACGTGTAACTGTCACGTGTGGCTGACACGTGTCGTTGCCCCGGTGGCGGACACGTGTGGCTGACGCGTGTAGCTGACACGTGTGGCTGACAGGTGTGGCGGATACGTGTAGCTGACACGTGTAGCTGTCACGTGTAGCTGTCACGTGTAGCTGTCACGTGTGGCTGCCCCGGTGGCTGTCACGTGTAGCTGACACGTGTAGCTGACACGTGTGGCTGGCACGTGTGGCTGACACGTGTAGATGTCACGTGTAGCTGACAGGTGTGGCGGACACGTGTGGCTGACACGTCTCTCGGCGGCACCGTGTCCGCCGCTGACCGCTGCGCTCCCGTCTTCACCAGCCGCCGCCGAGTGCATAACAAATACACCGTCGCGGTGTATGATTACCGGGCGACGAAACGGAATTCAGAACACCTGTGTTGTTTCCAACATGGTTTGTGACAATCAAATATTTACTCAACGAACTGAAATACCTCACCCGGCGAGGACCGTGTGAAGGTTTTCTAGTGATAAGTGACAAAACGCACGATTTTTCTAATCCCTACTGCATACTTTGCGTTATTGTACAAGAAAACCCTCTTAAGATGTTGCTTCAAAGTGGCCACATTCATTTCCAAGTATAGGAACACCAATGTGAGTTCACTTTGGTTGGTAGCGCATCAGTCTGTTTTTGATATTCATAAGCTGCGGTAATTAGACATAAAGACATAAAGACATAAAAGATTAGTGCAACTATGAGCCACAAGGGCCCTTCTTGGTTGCACTCTGTACACTGAACCAGTTGCCCACCAAATCTGTCAATGAGCCCTCCCTGTAATACTGAAAAGCAAGCCCTCTATTCTTATAATGATTGTCTATGCTGTTTTTAAAGATGTTCAATGTGCTGCTACTGACGATGTTTTCTGGCAGCTGGTTCCAGTGTTCTACTACCCTGTTGGTGAAGAAAGTTTGCCTTAACCTTGTTCTGCTTTGGTTAACTTTAATTTTGAATATATGACCTCTAATTGCATCATTTCTGTTCAATTAAAACATTTCCCCAAGGTATCCCCTCCAGACCATGGACAAATTTAAAGACCTCGATGAGATCTCCTCTCAGCCTTCTATATCTAAGTGAAAACATTCAATTTCTTCAATCTTTCCTCATATGCCAGGTTGCTTATGCCATTAACCATTTTTGTAGCCCTCTTTTGTACTCTCTCTAAAAGCCAACAATCTTTTTCATAGCTAGGAGACCAAGCTTGGATGCAGTATTCCAAATGTGGCCTGACGTATGCACAGTAAAGCTTCCTGATCACTTCCTCACTTCTGTATGATACATTCCTATTTATTGCCCCGAGCATTCTCAGTGCCTTCTTCCTGGCTCTTGGTCTGTTCTGATGCCCCCAGTTTTGTGTTTAGAATAACACCTAAATCCTTCTGTTGAGTCACTGATAGCACTTGGCCACCCATCAAGTATGGAGCCTTCATATGCTGCTTACCTACATGCATGATTTTGACTTATCAAAATTAAATTTCATTTGCCATTCTTCGGACCACTCAAGTTCGTCTAAGTTTTTTGCAGCGAGATATGCTCATCCTGACCTGTTATTGCCTAAAGACCTAAATCATCGAAATTTCAAACTTTACTGCTAGGCCACTGAACTATGGTGTACGGTCGGCAGATTGGTTATCTTTCAATGTAAACACTGATTTGAACTGCTTGTCAGCTCCTCAACATCCTTCCTCCCAATGTAGTCCCGTTTACTTCCAGTGGACCAATTGTGCTAGAAACTTTACTCATCTTATAAAAAAAAAAAAATTTTTAATTCCCCCCCCAATTTTTTAAAAAAAAAAAATCTTTTTTTTTTCCTTCTTTTGTTTTTTTTTTTTTTTCATCTTGCTTTTTTTTATCCCTTTCAATTTAAAAAAAATAAAAGATTTTTTAAAATTATAAAAAAAAATTTTTTATTTTTATTTATTTTTTTTAATTATTGTTTAAGAAGTTAGGGTCCCCCCCCCCCCTTTTTCCCTCTTTTTTTTTGGGGGAGGGGTGTCATGAGTGTTCCTTCTAAAAAAAAATTAAAATTTTCACAATTTTCAAACAAATTTAAAAAATAAATTTTTTTCTCATCTCTAATGGCTATAAAACCCCCCCAAAACCCCCAAAAACCCCCCATTTTAAAAACTGTTGAAATTACTTCGCCATCTCCTGCTTACAGTGCCTAACATTGATTTGGAACCGTGATGTCAGACATGACGGGAAACCTAGCGGTTGAAACTTAAATTGCATCCACTCTTATTTTGTATATCATTATAAAAAATGGGGTTTTAAAGTCCGTTCTAAACAGAACTGGGAGTGGAAAATTACGACTTAAGCGTGATGAGTGATGGACATTGTTTCCTTTTCGGTGTCATCCCGCCCAATATCCGGTAAATCTGGCACACTGCTTGCTTCCCGGTGGACATTGTGTAGCCGAGAGGCAACAGAATGCTGCTGAACCCAGCACTTTTAGTTTCTCATCGTATTTCCAGGAATCCCCAATGCCCGTCCCCCTGCTTTCTTCAGAGCGACACTAATGCGCTGGAAACGTGATATTGTTCTAGGTCAGTTGAGCTCGCATGCCTCGGCCTCAAACTACACGTTTATCCTGCAGCTATATAAAAAGTGGCCGTTTTGTGCATGGTTAGCGTTCAAGGCGGTGTGGCCGATGGGCTGTCTTCCTACGGGTGATTTGGTAATTGTTATACTTGCCCGGGAAATTTACCGTGCGCCCTGACTCCGGAATGTCCGTAATGACACTTAGAAGCCTTTCTTCCACTTTTTGTGGGGTTTCGTTACTCCTCAGGATATGCTTCAGCTGCATTCTTCTGAACTTCGTCTCGCATGCTGGCGACGTTGGAAATTCCGTCCGAAATGCACATACAGCTTACTCGCGCAGCGAACATATATGGCTGGCAATTACCTCAAACTGCATTTTAGGGGTCGCGGTAGCTCAGTTGGTAGAGCGTCGGGATCTTGATCACAAGATCCGGGGTTCGAATCTCACAACCGACGGCGTTTACCGAGTCCACCCGCGACCAATCGGCGTGAGAGGTTGGCAATGCTGTATAACCTAGCGGTTGAATGCGTCGTAAAAGAGCCCAAGGTTCTTCTATGCTGCATTTTAAAGACGATCATCGTAAAGACTTCTCAACGGTACGGCGGCCTTGACTACTCTGACATGTTTCGGTACAGAAGTTAACGAGTCAAGGTGTTTGCACCATTAGTTTCAAAAGTCTATCGTTGTTCACTGGAACAGGACCGAACCATCTCTCCCGTCTGCTCAACTGTAGCGTATCGGCATCGCAGTTTATCGAACAAGCGCTGGGCAGAGCCGTGTGTACCGAAACGTTTGGATTATTTGGCAACCCTGAGGAAAAGGTGGCATGAGAAAATTGCGACCACCTCCCTATGCCTCCAACACACACGACCATCACGCTGTGCGCCGTGGCCTATGTCCTATCACACCATGGCGCCTCTTGGCAAAGTTCACCTATCCTAACGATTATGATGCGAACTAAACTGTTGCTATTGCAGCTTGGGGCAATGGGCACATCATGATCGATCGTCGCTTTGGTTTCCGAAATGTCAGCTTGGTTCTTTTGATCAGTCTTCGGAAGTATTACATTCGTCAGAAATCAGAAACGTCAGCTTGATGTTCCATCGCACAATGGTGAACATTTAAAACTAATGGTGTAAAAATCGTCACTCGCTAACTTCTGTACTAAAGCATATCAGCTTGTTTAAGTCTACCGTACCTGCCGAGATGTCTAAGATGTACGCTAGCCGTCAGCTTGGGTAGGTTTCCGAAGCGTAGCCAATGCCCGCCGGACAGAATCCTAGCTGACCAACCATTCAACTCGCCTTATTGAAACCAACGAGGCCGCTGTGGCATTGGGTACGCTGCTCGGACACTGTTTTGCACCATTTCTAGCCTTCACGATGGCCCAGCTGTCTTCAAATTGGCAATCAGCGAGCTGCGGCGCAGGCCGTCATTGTCAGCACCAGTGAATGCATTCTCTTTCTGGGTTGCGTTCCATCCTCAGTGCCTTCGATATTGTCGGCCTCGGCAAAAACACGCGCACCGACCATCTATTGGTGTCCAGGGCACCATCGGCTTGGTGATGATCACAGTTGGAGGCTTCAAACCCGTGCGGCGAGTTATTGCTGGCTCCCGGCGAGCTGGCATGGTGCCGAATTTCCACTCAGTTTCGCCATTCAAGATCGATTGGATCGATGGATTGGCCGTGCTGGCTGGTGCCGGAGGTCATCACGAGCCGGACAGAGGTCACCCCTGGGTCCCGTGGATCGTCCCGTCGCCGCCCCAGGCATCAGACGGAAGGGTGGAGGTCAGCTGGAGTCAGTTTGCTTTGGGGTCCGCTGGTGCCCGATTATGTTTGGTGGGTTCGAATGTCAACTTAGATCGAGCCGGCCCGGTGCGGCCTGGTTCAGGGATGAATCAATGCCAGCCGCTCGGCGCGCCTGTTGTCAGTCCAGATCAGTTCTTACTGGTGCGGCTTGGGTCAGAGGTCAGTCCAGATCAGTCCTCCCTGGTGTGGCTGGGGTCAGAGCTCAGTCCAGATCAGTCCTCCCTGGTGTGGCTGGAGTCAGACATTCCGCATCAGACTAACCCGGTGCAGCTACAGCTACGGCAGCTGGATACAGCTGGAGTCAGCTGGGCTGTTCAGCTGTTGGCTCGCCTGGCACTCAGGCCGAGCCGGGCTGTCGCCTCTGGTCGGGCTGCTGTCGGCCTCGCCTGGTAGTCGGGCTGCCTTCGGGTGCGGCCGCAGGTCAGCCGGATCAAAGTGCCGCCAGTGGCCGCTGACCCGTGACACTTGACCCGGCCGCCACCGAGACGCCCGATAGAGATCGGCGCCGTCGCCGCGGTGGCTCCTCTAATGAATAATTAAGATTCTGTTTACTGATGTCGACGTCGGGTGCGATTAAACAAATTACACCAGTCAGGACTTTATGAAAAATGGAGTGGCGCCGGCGCGCCGTGAAATTCTGGGGTGGGCCGTGTCTGGCCGCGTCGGCCCGTCCGTTCGGGGGTAGCCACTGATTAAACAAGAGGCATCGGCTCCGTCATTTTGTTAATTACGGGTCGGGTCGTTCCGAACGCACCGGTCCCCCATATTTCCCTCCCGTGAACCGGCAGCCTCTGCTAACTCTGCGGATGATCCCCTTTCGCCGCGGTGAAAAAGGCGGCATTAAATGTCGATCTGGTGGCCGACGGCAATATACGCCCGGCGCAAAAACGCTAATCTGGCCGCGGAGGCGTCGCGGCGACCCCTGGAGCGGCGCGCACTGCCTTATGATTGCACTATATGGAGCGGTTTATGTCAACGATAAACTTCACAGAGCCACACTTGTCAGCGGTGTGACACCACGTAAACCGGCGGCCGCCAGCTGCGTCGATTTACTGGCGGTGATTTTCCGGAATCGGCTGCGCCCTGCGCGCACCTCGCGTGACCTTCGGTGCCATGGTCTGCCCTCCGCCGTCCGTCACCTGACAGTGTAGGCGCCGCCAGCGTCCGCCGCGACACCGAGTCCGTCCACTGCGACACAGAATCCGTCCACTGCGACACAGAATCCGTCCACTGCGACACAGAATCCGTCCACTGCGACACAGGTGTCGCCCGGCGGTTCTTTGATTTGGACAGAAAGGCCAGAATCGCGATCACATGGTGCACGTGACCTGGGGGAAGAAGTACCTTATAAATACTATGACCGCGTTTTAGTTATGGATGCAAAGTGACCCTTGATGTCGACGCGCCCCTAAACTCCAATACACCACCACCACCACCACTATGACCGCGTTATCGTTACACACAATGTCACCTTGCGTCCAGACGTTTATTTTTTTTCAGATATTGATTTAATTTTTGACTACTCGCTTTGCATTGAAGAATAACTTGCCACTACTAGCACCCAGCTCCAAAATGGATTTGGGTATCCTACAATATGGTCTCGTTCACTACGACACAAAATATGTCCACTGCGACACAGATCATATCCAGTGTTACACAAACACTGCCCACTGCAACCTAATTCAAGTCCACTGCAACCCAGACCATGTCCACTGCGCCACAAACCCTGGTGGATGCGGCACAGATCCTGGCCACTGCAGCACAGATCATATCCACTGCGATACAGACCCTGGTCAGTAGGGCACAGCGTCCTTGAGAAAGTTTTGATTCGAGATTCGGCCATACGATTTTGAGATGTAATCGAGTGTGCTGATTTCAAATTCGAAAACTGTTTTTGGATCAGCATTTTCTGGTCCGCAAATTTGCACTTTTCTGCAGGTATGTTTCCTAACTTTATGCTAAATATGGGACTATGGACACAAAGGCATGTCTGAAAGTTGTGTGACTGTTATATTCGTGATGTTCACACAAAAATACCTAAGATTACCATTTTTCAGCGCGCTAAAGCGTATATTGAATATATTTCTGACGGTTTCTCTGGTCCGTCCGACACATTCTCACTAACGCCATCTATAGGTGCTTTTTTCATTAACTCTGAAAATTGACTCTCATTGAACTAGACATGTATCAAAAGCCTGTCCAGTATACATCTAAAATGTACAGTAACGAACTGAAAACTGATCCCTAGGCTCCCTCAGGGGCGGATCCAGGGGAGACAATAGTAGGTATGTTGAAAAAGGCAAAGGCAGGTTCGTATACAAAATACAAAAGCGAACACGTTTCTTGAAAACTTCAAATAACATAAAACAAGCTTTGAAGTATCATAGTAATCGTTTGTAATGTAGGAAATCATTGCATAGCACACAGGACTGCCGTTTAGTGATCGGCTGAGGGAAATAATAGATATCTGAAGGACAGAATGCATAAAATACAGTTTTGTGTGGCCTATTTACTACTCCACGTCATTGGCCTACTTCATAGCTTCCATTTTATCCTTCTTAGAGAGGAACACAGGCAACTGTTTTCTGTGGTGGGCACTGGCGCGGACAGAGCCATCTCAGGCCTCCTGACCTTTCCAGCGGCTGTCGTGACGTGCTGGACCGCCCTCTCCATCGACTGGGCATTCGCAGGGAACGGAGGGACATCCAGCGGCATGTATACGATCCTCCTGAGCTCTGTTGTGGCGATTCCGCACGTAAACACAGGTTCCGTGATCTCAGTGTCGTCCCAGTCGATCAGTTGTATAAGTGATGAGGCGGACATGTTGATCTTAGGGTTCCTTCTCGTCCTTGGCGACTTGTCCCCGTACTCTGCTCCTCTCTCACACCGATGATCTTTTCGATGGCAAACTTCCTATCTTCAACATCAACATGTCCGCCTCATCACTTATACAACTGATCGACTGGGACGACACAGAGATCACGGAACCTGTGTTTACGTGCGGAATCGCCACAACAGAACTCAGGAGGATCATATCCATGCCGCTGGATGTCCCTCCGTTCCTGCGAATGCCCAGTCGACGGAGCGGGCGGTCCAGCACGTCACGACAGCCGCTGGAAAGGTCAGGAGGCCCGAGATGGCTCTGTCCGCGCCAGTGCCCACCACATAAAACAGTTGGCAGTGTTCCTCTCTATGAAGGATATAATGGAAGCTATGAAGTAGGCCAATGACGTGGAATTGTAAAAAGGCCACACAAAACTGTACTTTATGCATTCTGTCCTTCAGATATCTATTATTTCCTCAGCCGATCACTAAACGGTAGTCCTGTGTGCTATGCAATGATTTCCTACATTACAAACGATTACTATGATACTTCAAAGCTTGTTTTATGCTATTTGAAGTTTTCAAGAAACGTGTTCGCATTTTGTATTTTGTATACGAACCTGCCTTTGCCTTTTCAACATACCTACTATTGTCTCCCCTGGATCCGCCCTGAGGGAACCTAGGCATCAGTTTTCAGTTCGTTAGTGTAAATTTTAGATGTATACTGGACAGGCTTTTGATATATGTCTAGTTCAATGAGAGTCAATTTTCCGAGTTAATGAAAAAGCACCTATAGATGGCGTTAGTGAGAGATGTGTCGGACGGACCAGAGAAACCGTCAGAAATATATCCAATATACGCTTTAGCGCGCTGAAAAGTGATAATCATAGGTATTTTGGTGTGAACATCACGAATATAACAGTCACACAACTTTCAGACATGCCTTTGTGTCCATAGTCCCATATTTAGCATAAAGTTAGGAAACATACCTGCAGAAAAGTGCAAATTTGCGGACCAGAAAATGCTTTGATTCAAAAACAGCTTTCGAATTTGAAATCAGCACACTCGATTACATCTCAAAATCGCATGGCCGAATCTCGAATCCAAAATTTCTCAAGGATGCTGTGCCCTACTGGTCAGTGCGACGCGGTTCGTGCCCACTGCGGCACAGACCCTGCCAACTGTGATACAGACCATGTCCACCGCGATACAGACCCTGTCCACTGCGACACAGACCATGTCCACTGCGACACAGACCATGTCCACTGCGACACAGACCATGTCCACTGCGATACAGATATTGTCAACTGCGACACAGGCCCTGGTTACTGCGACCAATACCATGTGCGTTGTGACATACCCAGTCCACTGCGACACATACCCCGTCCACTGCGATACAGACCCTGGCCACTGCGACTCAGACCGACCCACTGCCGTCTGTCGGCTGGCCCGGTTGGCTGGGGGGTCGAGGCGGCACTGTGGCGGTGTAAAAACGCTCGGCATCTCGGCCGCCGGCTCCACGCCCCGCTCTCTACACCTTGTCTTATTATGCAAATGCCTGGGGTTAATCAGCAGATTTGAGGTCTGCGACGCCGACAAAGGCCGTGCCGCCGCCGCCGCCGTGCCGCCGCTGCCGCCGCCGCCGCGCCGGTCCGCCGATGGTCCAGCGGGCCACGCCGTGACCTATTGGTGACCTGCCTTGACCCGGTAGTGACCTGTCGTCGGTGCCGCTGCCATCCTGGCCAGATTCTGTCGAAATTCGTGCGGTGTTGGATGTCGGAGCTTTTCCACGCGCATACTGCTGTAGTTTGTCGTATTTGGGACCCCAACCTGATAGGATTCCTGCGAAGAGCAACCTTAGGTGGGACTCGAACTCGCAGCCTAGTGGGTGAGAGACGAATGACCTACCCCTGTACTACCTCATTCCTGCGGTTTTCAGAGTGTAGTGTGACAGGCAGTGACATAATTTTATTAAGATTATTGGCGGATGAGGCTCAATGCATGGAAGAAATTGCAGGACCCAGGTCGGTTCAGGGACCCGCTCAATACAGTTCCATATAGTTAGTATAGAGACACGCTAGCCTTCAGGTGCCCGAGCCACCAAAGTGTGCAAAGTTCCACCCCTGATGACAGGTTGGATCAGAGACATCTTCGATGTCATTTTCCGATGCATTCTGGTTCTTGGATGAGCAGAGCGTTCGCTCGCGACAGACAGAGATACAGACAGACATTCGGCACATGCTCCGCGTTGGGAATGTGATCTTCGAAGATCGCGACCCCACCCCCCGCTGCCCATGGCACCATCACAACATTTCATCAGTCGCAGTAGTCCTTGACCAGTGGACAGGTTGTGCGTGTGCCGCGTGTCGCCCTGACCCGACTGTCGCCGGTTTGCGTGACCCACCTCGGCCGACTCGCTGCTGCCGCTGGAGTCGGCTGGCCCAGTTGGGCAGTGCCGGGTCGACACAGGTCACCGCCGACGCGGCACGGCCCATTGTGCGCCAGATTCCGCGCGTCCCAGCCGTCCGTGTGTCTCGCCCTGGCCAGGGGCTGTCGGTGTCACTGACCCCACCGACCTGGCCGCTGGCAGTCGGTACCACTGACCCCACCGACCCGGCCCCAGGCAGTCGGTGTCACTGACCCCACTGACCCGCCCGGGGGCAGTCAGTGTCACTGACCCAATTGACCAAATGACCATTGCGGGTAAAATATAACGTATATTGTTCACAAGCGTTACGTTTTTAGCTTAGCTTCTGGCTGAAACGTTGGCGTTGCCAAAACGCTAACTGAAGGTCAAGGTCACGGACAGGAGGCGTCTGGGGACAGGGTGCCGAATGGTTAGAGTTTTGTACTCTGGGACACGGGGGTCCCGGGTTCAACACTCGCACCATTCGGAGCACTTCACAATCCCACGGCCCACCGGCGCAACAGTGTGGGTGGCGCCATTGGCCGTGATCGTGCACGAAGTGCGTCGTGAACCACTCAGTGAACAATAAACACGCGCTCTGAGTTTCTAACAGAAACAATGATGATGTTCCGAAATCATCTCCCCTTGCTCCGACAGCACCAGCGGACTTGGTAGTCGACTTAGTAGTAGTAGTAGTAGTAGTGTTAGTAGTAGTAGTAGTGGTAGTAGTAGTGTTAGTGGTAGTAGTACGGTAGTAGTAGTAGCAGTAGTAGTAGTATTTTAAAAGTAGTGGAAAAAGCGGTAGTGTATTTAAACGAAACAGAAAGTCGGGCACGCGCCTACGGGCATATAATATATTGTAGATCGTGAGCTTTGTCTTAATGATCCACGCTATGAGAGGCTCAAGACATATAACAAAGGATCTAATGGCTTCACAGTTTGTGGTGTATGCCAACTCGTCGGCCTGGCTACTTCTTCGCTGGTGATTTGTGTTCGGTGACAGTCTTACCTGTCGGCAGGTCGATGCGCCCAAAAGCCCCAATTATCATCATCGTCTTACCTGTCTGCACTGTTCGGCCGGGAGACCAGAGTGTGTCAGAGTGACTCAGGTGTCCATGCCCTCGGCCTCATCTCTGAGCGGCCTCATCTCGCGCATGCATGCTGATCCCCCCTAACTGCCACCCACGCCGAGTGCCACTTCCATAGCAGGAGAAGCGAATGGGAGTGTACTCCAAGCTTATCGAGGATTCCGTTTCGCGAGCGAGCCTCGAGGGCTATTTTTTAACATCTGTATGGGAGTCCAGCAGTGATTTTCCTCCCGCGGGCTGCATCATGCAATTATCGGACCGTCGAGAGCTGAAGGCCACCATTGTCCAACAACGTGTCCGTGACATCCATTCTGTAAGTCACCCTCTGGTGTTCGTGAGTTTCCTGCACCGTCCTCGTCGCCCGGTAGCCAGGTAGCCAGGTAGCCAGGTAGCCAGACAGTCCAGTAGTATCCCGGGTACAGGCCTTCAGCTCGGCCTGTACCCGGCCGAGTTCAGCCCGTTCTGTTGTTCAGCTGACTCTGCTTGCACGGTCTCTAACCGTGCAAGCAGGAGAACAAAGAGTGCAATCAGTAGGTCAAGCCGATGCCGCTGACGCCTCCTATGTGTGACCTATCATCACGTATCCACCGTATCAGCCATGTAATCACACCTGGCCAGGTCGGCCATGTCTCCGTGTTTCGACACGTATCAGCCATGTCTCCGTATTTTCACATCACTATCTGTGCGGCATATCATCAGCCGCGTCAGCAGGTACCTGGTGAAGCGCCGAGAACGGTACTGTTCTGGTACGGCTGGCTGGCAACTCAGAGTTGTACCGGAGACTTTTCACTTCAAGATTAGTGATATCACCTCACGTCGTCATTTGACCGTCGACACTCTGAGCGTGAGATGGTGTCGAAGCCCACCGCCGTGGTGTCCGGCGCCCGGCGTGCTGCGCCTGCCGACCACGGCTCTTCTCCCGCCCGCAATCTGCGCGACGTCTCTCCCCCGCCCAGTGCCTGCCAGAAGTCGGGAGTAAAACACCGGGTGGGGACCGGCCGACCGGCGGCGGCGCGCGGTCAGTTTGTTTTCTCCGAGTTGTTCGGCCCGCGGCCGGTGATCCGTCATGTTCAATTAGAAGAGGGGGCTGCGGAAACCGCGGCCAGTTTTCTGCGGATAAAAGCTGCAATTAGGATGACGGGCATTCCTGGCGTGGCGGCGTGGCGGCGGCGGCTCCTCCGGCCGGCGGTACGCATTTGTTGTCCGGCGCTCTCCACGCACGTGTTTTGGTCTGGACGCCGCGCGCTGTGTGCGGGAATGCAAGAACATTCGCCTCGCAGTCGACGTGACGAAGTTCACAGCCGAACGCCGTTAGGTTCGTGCGAAGTGATTGTATTGTGGACGATGCGATGTTCTTGAAAGTGAGCGTTTCTCAATGTCAACAGAAGCAATAATTAGCTGCTCTGGCTGTGATTCAAGTGATTCAAGATGTCCATGCCAGGAACAGGAAGGGACAAAGAGGAAAATTTTTGTACACCGACCAGCCGCTTCCCGTGCATAGACCATCCTTATCATTCCTAGCTCTTGATATCATATCTGTGGTTACATTATATGGTGTCATACATCATATATCTGTATCATAGCATATATGTGGCCCTCGTGACCATTTGTGATGGTTTCCTGTGTCGTCTTCATCAGACTTCATTGCCATCCTCAGAGACCGACACCCTGAGACCCTGAGGCTGGAGACCCTGTAGCTACCTGCTGTATCCCGCAAATCGTTTCACGGGGCTCTTTCGCCACCCACACAGCCTATACGACCATCGTGTTAGTATGTAACCGTCTCCAAAGCCTCATGATCACCCTCCCCCGGAACATAAAGCATACGTAGAAAATCTCTGGACCACCTTTGGCGAATACTGGAAATTTGGCGAAATTTGGAGCAACTCTTTTCAAGTATTTCTGGGCGGTTGTTTACGACTACTCGTGCCACTGTATCCGCTGTCAAGTGTGATTATTTTGTCAAGTATTGCATCATCATGTCAAATGACGGTTTCTAGATTCATGTGGCTTCCAGTCGCACTCTGTTCGCTTTTAGCCACCGTCGGGGCACTAAATCCAACCGTCAACCATCACCACTAAATCCAACCGTCAATCATCACCACTAAGTCAAACCATCAACCATCACCACTAAAGCCATTATCGGCGACAAGAATTTCTTAGATCAATTCCGTGCGTTGTTCCCGCTCCCACCATTTGCGTTCCACGAATGCACGGTATGCGATATTTATGTGGGTTTGGGTGACGGAATTGTGTGAATATTTAAAGCATGCGGCTTGATTCATGACGCATTGGTGGCACTCTCGCTGACCGTTGCGATTGTTACTTTTTCACCACATTGTTTTGCATCCTTTTGGGGGCCCAGCCGCCTTAATGCCAGAGTGACTCCAGATAATTTCAGCTTTTAACGTGAGACCTCATCGACTGCCTTCCCTTCCCAACCAATATGGATCCTTTGGTTTACTCCAGGCATTACCCTCCCCGCCCTCCCTCCAATAATTTTGGTAATGTTCCGCCCTTGGGTAGAGCTTCAAAGTAGGTCCTGCTAAAGCTGATGAATGAAAAGTGTATTGGGTACAGGGTCTCATAGTCACTTGGTAATCATTAAAGGGCTCGGCCGAAAGTAGACAGGAAGCTCCCGCTATGATTCTGACCCAGTTGGGGCATAATGCCACGTGCCACACAAGCCCCCGGGTGTCGCCATACCTGCGGGTTTGTGTGGCTGTGTGTGTGTGTGTTGTGTCAGGCCCGTGCGGCGCTGTGACGGCGTCCCATAACTGCCCGCCTGTGTGCGGCGGCAGGGCGGCCCGGCCCGCGCGGTGACACGGCGCGCCCCCTGCGGCCCGCCACCACCTAACAAATGGCCGGCCCACCCAGGACCGGAGGTGTCCCGCGGCGCGCGCCACCGCCCCCCGACTGCCACCCCGACCTCCCCCGTGTCCGATCGGTATCGACTCGGCCACGCTGCTGTGGCGCCTGGTCTCCCCCGGCGGGTCACGGCCGCCCGGCTGACCTCGGCTGTGACCTCGGCTGACCTTTGACACGGTGCCGGGCGCCGACCGCGGCCGTGTTTGTTGTTGCTGCGCGACACACCGCGACAACACCGCAACACTGTGTGCTGTCGCTGTCGGGCGCAATGGCCGCCTCGACTGTGACGTCGATCGATATCTGCACAATCTACTTCATTATGAACATATTGCAACCGTATTTGCTTGAGTTCATGATCCATATTCTGTCAATGGCAAAACCTACAAAGAAGCTAACTACGTGCCGTTTTCTTATTGAGCCATAATATATTTAACAATGTGACGCATTCTGATGAAGTATGATCGAACTCATTCATATGCACCATGGTACTTGGAGAGGAGTTATCAATAAATATATACAATCGCTTTTTCCTGTTCCGAAACACGACTTCTTCCTACTACCACCCCATTTTGAAGGGAAGGTAAGGATTGTGGTGGATTTGCTTTTAAATCTGAATTAATATGCTGCTCGGGTGTTGTCAGCATCTGCTATCCATTTATTGCCGTCCATCTATGGGTATGGTGGTGTGTAGCGCCTGTCCAGTCATAAAATTGTAATTAGGTTAATGTTCACCGGTGTCGGGAAGCCGGTGGTCTCTCCAATTGAGTTAGCTGCTCTGCTCGGGATTCTGCCGATCAGGCTTTCATTCCGAATAGTCTGCGGCCACGTAATTGCTGCCGTTGTAAACGCGCCGAGTCCAGCTGACTACTCACGCTGAGGAAGTGCACGGCTCGGTGCGCCGTCGCACCTCTGCTCGCTGGTCGGTAATTGTTTGATGGCGCCGAGGTTCGGCCGGCCCGAGACGGCGATGTCTTCATGTCGGCGGCCGCGCCGCCCGTCGCCGTCGGCGCCGACTAATGTGCTCGATCATGACATTTGTATGGCCTGTTCGAACGATCAAGCCTTCGTGGCCGCGTGCATTAGTCGGCGGCGGAAAAACGCCGAATCCTTGTGTTTACCGAGCCTGTTTGTCCAATCGTGCACCGGAGGAATTTGTCAGAAGTGTGGTTAAATTTATGTTGCATGCCGGCCGTATAATCATGGGCAATAAGGTTTAGAGATCAATCCTCCTATTGTTGGTGGTCGGCCGTGTGCACTTTGTTTTTGGTGCCTCCGGAGGGTGATTGGCCGAGTCGGAGGTCATGCACGTGCGGCGCAGCCTTTGACCTTTGCTGGTGCTATTCGGGCCGCGCCCCTTTGTTGCCGACCGGCGCTCGTTTGGTGCCGCGGCGCCGACGTAGCGGGCAGCGGCGCTGCTCCGGTCCGTGTAACGTTGCCGAGGACGGCCCAAAACTGGTGTCGTTCACTCGCCGAGTGGGTTTAGTGCTGCTTCCCGAGCGATTCTTTTTTGAGCACGAGACGTGTACGACGGCAGTAAGTCACCGCCGGCCACGGCCGCGGCCGTCCAATTGATTTCGCCGGGATTCGAGACAAAAGAGCGTATGAAAAATGCGCACCGTCGTGGGAGAGAGAGAGAGAAGAGCGCGGGTCTGGCGCGCATCGGCGGCGACCTTTTGTCCGCGGCGATCGGCCGGCCGTCCGGCAAGTTGTTATTAAAATCCGGTCGCCCGACCCCGCCGGGGTGGTCGCATATCCTGGTGGTCGCACGTCCCGGCCCGGCTCGCCGGCCGGCTTTGGCTGCCCGGCCGCCTGAAAGTCGACCACTCGCCGCGAGAAGAAGAAAAAACTGAACTATGGCGGTGGTGGCTGCGACGCGGTCTGGCGAGAACACCGGAGGCGGAGTGGTCCTTGCAAACCACGCACGTTCTGCTATGATATAGTGGCTCGCGGAATGATAAAGTTTCAGCGAGTGATGAATCGCTTTGCATGGATATTGCTCGGCAGCAATCTACGACCGTAGAATCATTAACACCTTAAATTATCGTCAAATTGGCCATCACCTGGTTGCTGGGACGATTAATCATCTTGTCTCACATCATCGCCGCGTCATTAACGTGAAGGGCTTCCCGCCGAGGCCAGGTCTCGAACCGAGCGTGCTGACTCAGCAGCCACTCGGGAGGCCTTGGTCCACCTGACCTCTGGCACCGCCGACGGCTGGGTAGTTGACCTCCGTCCCGTCCTGACCTCTGGCACCGCCGTCGGCCGGAGTCTTCATATCTCCCATATCGGTTGCCTTATCGTTGCCTGGTTAGCTAGTTATTTATTTGGGCTTTAGGGCGCATCAACTGCACTGGTCATTTAGGGCTCATTATCATTGCCTGGCAAATCGCGTGTCTATCCTTTTAGCGAGTCGGGCCCAACTCTTCCACGAGTTGGTGGTTCATCTCACTCCCAGCGATATGTGCAATACTGCTGTTCATTATCACCTGGGAACCGGGTGTGGATCAAAAGACCAGGACAAAGTCCGTTTCACGGAGGAAAATTCACAAGTGCAATGCGCAATTATTTAAGCTTATGATTTCGGACATAATTCGCATTTCAATGCATGAGATCTCCGAGAGCCATGTAATTATATGTTGCTGCAAGCAATGATATTTAAATGCAGTGTTGTGTCTAGTATTCCAGTATGCATGATCTTCCCCTGCTCCAGCTCCGATAATCCTGCAGATGTGAGTCCTTCATTGAATATTCTTGTCGGAACGGAGTTCATGCTCCAGCTATATGATAGGTGGGCAATACCAGCAATGCATTACCATTTTGTGCTGACGTCACCAAATATCGGTCCAGGCAGGTAGGTCGCGGGGCGTTTGCTGTTTCGCCATCGGACCACACCGGGCGGGTGGGCAGAACCAGCCGGCGCCGACGTCGGCGCGGCTGCTGACACTCGTGAGGTCAATTGAGTGCTGATGCTTCTCACGTGGCCGGGCAGCGTGACCGACCTGTCGTGAGCGCCTCCCTACTGCTTCGTCATTGTCGGCCAGGGTCGGCCGCCGGCCGCCGGTCGCATGACTCTTCCGCCAGAGAGCGCCGCCGGCTCTGGCCGTGTCACCTGTCGTGTGACCGCTGGCAGAGCGGTCACGGGACTGTGGCCGGTGACAGAGGTCACGGGGCCCTGCGGCCGCTCACAGAGCGGTCACGTGACTGTGGCCACCGACAGAGCGGCCATGTGGCCGTGTGACCGCTGACTGAGCCGTCGCGTAGCCGTGCGACTGCTGACCGGACTATCACGTGACCGTGTGACCGCTGACTGAGCCGTCGCGTAGCCGTGCGACTGCTGACCGGACTATCACGTGACCGTGTGACCGCTGACTGAGCCGTCGCGTAGCCGTGCGACTGCTGACCGGACTATCACGTGACCGTGTGACCGCTGACTGAGCCGTCGCGTAGCCGTGCGACTGCTGACCGGACTATCACGTGACCGTGTGACCGCTGACTGGGCGGTCACGTGACGGCGACAAGTGGCGCTGCCGGCGGCGGGTGGCGGCCGTATCAAGACGTCCGATCGGCTGCCGAACTCTGCGCGCCCCCGTCGGCCGTCCGTGCCCCCTGTCGCGACACGTCCGGCGGCGCACCTGGCCGGGCCGATGTTATCTGGCGGCCGGCACGGCGCGCACCGCGTGTTCCGGCCACCCCGCAGACAGGTGAACACAAATACCGACACCCCCGGCCGGCCGGCGGCCCGCCTGGGTGGCCGCGCCGCTGCCGCTGCCGCCGCTGCAGTCTCAGGTGCCCGTCACGTCCCGCAGCATGGCAGCGGCGTCCACTGGAGTCGCAGGCGCAGTGGTGGGGAGTGACGCTCCCGTCCACTGGGGTCGCAGGCGCGGTGACGGGTAGTGCCGCTGCCGTCTACACACGTATGGGAGGTAGCGCTGAAGCCACTTGATGGCCATCGACAGGTGTGGCTGGGACAGATTACCAACTCCGCCACACAATCCGTGACGGTTTTTGTACCCTCCATTGTAGCATCTAATGCCACCGGTGTAGACGCATTTTAGGTTCGGAATTACCCGATACAAAATGTAAGTTTATATATTTTTTCTTCAATGGATTATCTATCTCCGAAAAGAATGATATACATCGACAATGGAACGAGGAAAGCGCTGGTGTTCCATATGTTTAAACTGGGGGAGCAGAAAATTAATGCTGGAAAGCTATTGCCAGCGCTCAGCCATTTTGGTAATACTCAAGAACGAACTAGCTGGGCTACCTGTTGGCTGACTGGCACCGTGACAACCCGGCTGGCCCTTACCGCCAATGATGAGCTCGGTCATAGCCGTGACAACCCGGCTGGCCCTTACCGCCAATGGTGAGCTCGGTCATAGCCGTGACAACCCGGCTGGCCCTTACCGCCAATGATGAGCTCGGTCCCAGCCGTGACAACCCGGCTGGCCTTACCGCCAATGATGAGCTCGGTCATAGCCGTGACAACCCGGCTGGTCCTTACCGCCAATGATGAGCTCGGTCATAGCCGTGACAACCCGGCTGGCCCTTACCGCCAATGATGAGCTCGGTCATAGCCGTGACAACCCGGCTGGTCCTTACCGCCAATGGTGAGCTCGGTCATAGCCGTGACAACCCGGCTGGCCCTTACCGCCAATGGTGAGCTCGGTCATAGCCCGACTGCGACACGCAGACCGCCTGGACCCCTTGGCCTCTGACTGACCGAGGGTCGGTGTCCGAGCTCTGGCTGAGACTACGTCCAGCTGGTGACCCGTTGCCCTCTGATGCCCCGTCAGGGGTCGACCTCTGCCCCCATCGGCGATGCTCCCTCTCTGGGCCTTGGTGATGGCTCCAGCGTGCTTGTCTGGTGATGATCTCTCCCCTATTGTTGCGTCCGAGCCCTTCCTCTTGGTGGGGGGCCGCGGTAGCTCAGTTGGTGGAGTGGGGGGCCACGGTAGCCCAGTTGGTAGAGCGTCGGACTCTTGATCGCAAGATTGTGGGTTCGAATCTCATATCTGACGGCACTTACCGAGTCCACCCGCGACCAATCGGCGTGAGAGATTGGCGACGCTATATAGCCTAGCGATTGAATGCGTGGTAAAAGAACCCGAGGTTCTTCTTCCTGGTGGTGACCTCCCATCTGGTGATGACTTCTCCCTGTGGTACTCCCGACCCCGCCCCCACTGGTGGTGAACTTGGAGGTAGAAACGGCAAACCTGAAGTTAAACCTAAAGTCCTAAAGTCCTAAAGTCAGGCCTAAAGTTCACCAAAAGTCCGGTCATGGGGTGGGCTTTTTCACCAGTCTTTGGTATGTGTATCTCTTTCCACCGGTGTGTCAATTCTTTAGAAATTATTTGTTCAGTCATTATGAATATTCCTTTTAAAAACTCGATGATGCTAGTCACGCAGCTTATGAGGCCCATTTCAGCACTCCAACCAGAAATTGTCATATACGTTGA
Source organism: Imbricaverruca yamaguchii (assembly GCA_034440575.1). Classification (NCBI taxonomy): domain Eukaryota; kingdom Metazoa; phylum Arthropoda; class Thecostraca; family Neoverrucidae; genus Imbricaverruca; species Imbricaverruca yamaguchii. The sequence goes on from JAOTOL010001523.1 coordinate 587,709, forward strand.
CTAAGTTTATGTTGGTTGTGACTTTACGACGCACTCAGCGGCTGAGGCCATTTTGCGTCGCCTGCCCCTCAACCTGGCGGGAAGGGCGGGCGCCGCGGGGAATCGAACCCCGTACCTCTGGCTTGCCAGACGCTTAGCTTAACCATTCAGCTACCGACTCTCTAGATTGAATAAGTTAGTGATCAATCGCTAAATATTTCCCGGATTTATGGCATGCGCATTGCTAAGGACGTCGATGATGTTGATGCACAGCACAAACGTTTCCATGCTATGCAAAAGTAAGACTTGCAACTGCAATAAGGCCAATAGCATCAGTTGGTCTCGCCAGGTATCGAACAGTACAACATGGCTGAAGCTAGGCCAAAATGCCCAATGCATGACACAACACTAACATTGTAGCACGTTAACACAGATCATCTCTTAAGATGTGCAGTTTAATAATTATTTTCGTGATCCAAAGAAAGCAAAATTGCAACACGGAGCTTATTTTAAAATGTACATGTTTAATAATTATCTTCCTGATCCAAAGGAAAGAGTAAAAGTCCAACGCAAAGCATCTCTTAAGTCGTACAGTTTAATGATCACCTACCTGATTGAAAGAAAACAACAAATTGCAGCAATGGACAAGGTTTGATTCCTTCATATTTCATTAATCTGTAACGTACTGTACACCACATGGTGGGTTTTGTTCATGATGCAGATTTACAATTAAAAACTGATTTTTTTGTCAGTCTTCAGGTGTCACATTACATCCTCTACAATCCATATTCGATGGTCAAGTTGTCCGTCGTTCAACCGGTGCTTGCGCCGTTTTAGTTTTCATACTGATGTTAAGAGGACTTGGTGTTGGCTGCAAGATACCGAGCAAAAACAAACCGCAGTAATGAATCATTAATGAATTCATTGATGGGAAAAACAACCTTTGAACAGCAGCATGCGCGGAATAAATTAATGGCTGTCCTTTTGATTAATGATATCACCATTCACGGTTTCCTGCTAGGTATCGTTGCCTAAAAACCAGGTAGCAATCTTCGATCGTTTTCCTCTTTTTAGCCTATTTAATGTAGCTGGTACACAGTGCACGCTTGTCCGTCACTATTTTACTTTCTATGTTTTGTCTTATTATCAGCCAACTTGAGATAGCATAACTTAATGCAATGTAGCACCGGTGGTGTCTCGGACCGCACCCTCTTGGTAGTGACCTCTAATTTGGTGATGACCTCCCTGCGGATCGCCTCCCCCGCCGATACCACGGACCTGCCCGTGCTGGTGGTAACTTCTCGTCTGGTGATGACATGTCCCGGTGGTGGTACGCCAGTATTGGTGGTGACCTCTCGTCTGGTGATGACCTGCCCCGGTGGTACGCCAGTGCTAGTGGTAACCTCTCGTCTGGTGGTGACCTGTCCCGGTGGCACGCCAGTACTGGTGATGACCTGCCCCGGTGGTACGCGAGTGCTAGTGGTAACCTCTCGTCTGGTGATGACCTGTCCCGGTGGTACGCCAGTGCTGGTGATGACCTGCCCCGGTGGTACGCCAGCATTGGTGGTGACCTGTCCTGGTGGTACGCCAGTACTGGTGATGACCTGCCCTTCGGTGGTACGCCAGCATTGGTGGTGACCTGTCCTGGTGGTACGCCAGTACTGGTGATGACCTGCCCCCGTGGTACGCCAGTACTGGTGATGACCAGTCCCGGTGGTACGCCAGTACTGGTGATGACCTGCCCCGGTGGTACGCCAGTACTGGTGATGACCTGCCCCGGTGGTACGCCAGTACTGGTGATGACCTGTCCCGGTGGTACGCCAGTACTGGTGATGACCTGTCCCGGTGGTACGCCAGTACTGGTGATGACCTGCCCCGGTGGTACGCCAGTACTGGTGATGACCAGTCCCGGTGGTACGCCAGTACTGGTGATGACCTGCCCCGGTGGTACGCCAGTACTGGTGGTGACCTGTCCTGGTGGTACGCCAGTACTGGTGGTGACCTGCCCCGGTGGTGCGCCAGTACCGGTGATGACCTGTCCCGGTGGTACGCCAGTACTGGTGATGACCTGCCCCGGTGGTACGCCAGTACTGGTGGTGACCTGCACCCGGTGGTACGCCAGCACTGGTGGTGACCTGTCCCAGTGGTGCGCCAGTACCGGTGATGACCTGTCCCGGTGGTACGCCAGTACTGGTGATGACCTGCCCCGGTGGTACGCCAGTACTGGTGATGACCTGCCCCGGTGGTACGCCAGTACTGGTGATGACCTGCCCCGGTGGTACTCTACACCACGTGACCGGCTGGAGGCTGGCGTCTCCGCCGGGTCCTCGCAGTCCTACCGCCCGGGTCCGTGTCGTTTCCGGTCGACTCTGGCCCACGGCCGGCCGGGACGGCCTTTATGGCCCGGACGGGCGACACCTCTGTACAGTCCGCACCGTCGGACCGGTGTGGCGGGCGACACCTCTGTACAGTGTACAGTCCGCACCGCCGGACCGGTGGTGCTGCCACACTGTACTGGGGTGCTGTCGCTCCTCTGATGTCGATGTAGGCGGAGATGACGGCGCACACCCGAAACTTCTGGTTCGTCCTTACGTTTAGCATGACTAAGTTTTTAGGTGCACTCATTCATAAAATCTACACAGGCGCTCAGCGATCGCTACGGCTTGTGCGCCCTAAAGCCCAAATGGCCAATCAAGCATGTCAGCTTTAACAGGGCAGCCGCCACACTGAGCGGTGAACTCGAACGGTACATGCGATACATAAGAGACGGATAGGATAATCCAGAACTGGTCGCCGACAACAGACTGTAATGTATACAAAGCTGGTCTGGTGCAGCCGACCACCGGGAATGGCGCCGTACCCACCCGACCCTGTAGGGACAGTGGCGCCCTGGTGTGGCCTATGAACAGGAATAGCGCCGGCCCACCCGACACTGTAGGGGCAGTAACACACTGGTGTGACCTATGACCGGGAATGGCGCCGTCCCCGCCCGACACTGTAGGGACAGTGACACCCTGGTGTGGCCTATGACTGGGAATAGCGCCGGACCACCCGACACTGTAGGGACAGTGACGCCCTGGTGTTGCCTATGACTGGGAATTGCTACCGACGTTCCGACTTATTTAAGGTAGCTATCCGATAAAGATTCGTTTTCGAGCAGGCCTGTGCATTTGGGACATTGGTGCCCCGGTGTGCAGGGTTTTTTTTGGCCACACTTCATGGGGTCCGCTTAAAAGTTAACTTCATTGGGGAGCAAAGCCAACATTGGAGGCACTTACGCCTCAAAAGTATATATAAAGAAACACACGTCTGTGTGTGGTCGGATAATGCGCATGGAAATTGTGTGGAATAGATGCATTTCTGACCCGGTGCGGTACATTCTCATAGTGGTTTTGGCCTCACCCGTAGGTTGAGTCTCGACCCTTGTAAAAAGTTTCTGGCGGGTCATTGTTGTTCCCAGCCAATTGCTGACACCGACCCCCCCCTATAAAAAGAAATTATGGATGAAACATATTTCTTCATTTCATGAGATCGTATGATGTCCTTGCAATGCATGACAATGCATGCATTGGATTGCATGCATGCATGCATGCATATTGCAATAAAGCAGTCCCTTCCCCTTCCACCTGCTGCCTCAGATCGATTTTATGTGATGCATCTGTGGTCCCAGCCCTGCCACGGGCTGCTGGATGGCGCCCCACTACATATGGCGTCGCTGGGGCTCCATCCAACCCTACAGCCGCGCTGCCAGTCAGCCGGCCGCCCAATGTGACGTCACTGGGAGCTCCCGCCGAGCCTGCAGCCGGCCACCCAATGTGACGTCACTGGGAGCTCTCGCCGAGCCTGCAGTCAGCCGGCCGCCCAATGTGACGTCACTGGGAGCTCCCGCCGAGCCTGCAGCCGGCCACCCAATGTGACGTCACTGGGAGCTCTCGCCGAGCCTACAGCCGCGCTGCCAGTCAGCCGGCCGCCCAATGTGAGGCCAGACTCGCCAGGAATGTCGACCGGCGCTGATTCGTCGAGTTCTCATATAAATCAGCGCCGGCGCCGTCACCCCCGATCGGCCGCTATTGTTTATGGTAATTCGCGCAGATGATGGGGCCGGCCGCGTCTACGTCTCGGTGTGTACGCGCCGACGCCGGAGCGGTGGGCCCACCGTCGTCGCCGATCCGGCCGGCCGTCGTCGCCACACGCCCACAACTCAATCACGCTCGGAGTCGCCGGCCGCTGCACACTGCAGTGCCGCTGCAGTGCCGCTGCAGTGCCGCTGCAGCCACCTGGCGATGAGACGCGCTGGGCGTGGCGGATCGCGGGGGCGTGGCGTCGGGGACGAGCGACTCCGCCCACTGATGCGCGAGGAGGCGTCCGGCTGCGTATTTCGAGGCTTCTAACGTCAAGGTTTATGGCGGACGAGCGATGTTTTATGGAGCTGGTAGAAGTTGGGGGCGAGGGTAACTTGCCTCAGAATCAAGGGCAGTCGGCTCCTGAGCGTCGTGCTGGAGCGTTATCTCGCAAATTCGACCTCTGGTCACTCACTTTGAGGTAATTGAAGCTTGACCTGACTCCATCTTATCCGAAACATTTGGAGCCTATGCCTCCTACAGTATATGTCGGTGAGTTGCGAGGCAAAGCACATCCAGGCAAGCACGCACAATTATTGGCATTCACGTTAGCTATATTATAACAGTTGACGACAAGCTATGGAACTTACCTCGCAAAGTATGTCGACCATGCTCATCCTTAAAATATACTTGTAATTAACTTGACGTGTTAATTAGTGACCTTATGCCACCTTAAATGACCATGTATATGACAAATTTTGCACCTCAGACGCACCTAAGATTGATCAAATGATGTGCCCGGCGGGCACGTCCGATCGCCGAAGAATTTCGACTAGCTATTTGGTATCCTTAGGTGCATCCTTTGGTGCGAAAACATATCCGATGTCATGTCAGATGGCAGCTATAACCTCACATATGGGTTCACGTTCAGTAAAATTTCGTTTCGAAAGCGTTATGATTGTTTCGTCTAATATCACAGTGTTGATGATTTAAGGGATTTGGAGGTTATGCTGACAACACTACATAGGACACCAGACTTTTTCAGGTCATCCGGGGACATTGCACTAAGCTAACGTCGGATGACCTTTTTCGTGTTTAGTACAGTTCTAGTATAATCTAAGCCGCTGAATTAATGCTTAGTGTTGATCGTTGCGCCAGACAGCCCAATACTAGACAATTTGGGATTATTTTAAAACTCAAGTTTAAAGTCACCACTTGATCTGATCCGACACGTTACCAATGCGTGGAAATATCACTTGGCATATGGCCTATGGAGGATAGTTGTGTCTTCAATATCCAAATGAGCAAAATCGAATAGCATATGCTTTATATTCACATTTTACGTTTTCAGGTCAAGTTCGCATGAGGTGAAGGGTTAATGACCTGACATTTTTGAATGCAAGAGAACGGGCCAATCTTTGCCCATCAAACATGCTTTGATTCATACCCCTTGGAAAATAATTCCGGAAGTACGGTTCTCGAAATGTTTAATGTAATGAGGTCTGGTCGACATTCAGTGACCTCTAGGCCAGTGACCTGATATAAAATTTTAAAGATGAAGTGCATGCTTTGGTTTCACCTATGAATCAACACATGCACGGAGTTGGAAAGAAAATCGAAAAGGTTCATATACAAAGTTAGTTGTTTTTTATCGACCTGACATGGGATGCCTTTCTTCCAAAAATGCCGAAAATTCATTGTGAACAAGCCATCGCCATAAATGTCCGACAAGGTCCTTGTGAGGATTTCGTAGCTTTGTGTCGTATAGGGTTGATCTTTATCTAAACTGAAATCGATCAAATCTCTTCTGAATTTTTCAATCCTAATAGGCATTTATGGCACCCTTCCCATGAGTAAAGTTGGATACCCCGATTATTGATGCGCCCTAAGTCCTAAATATCCAAGACTTCATCGCCGACTTGTCCATGTCCAATCTAACAAATCAATGATTAACTGTTACTTGCAGTGCAGCGAGTTCTACGATGATATGCTTGCCGTTCCGAGTTTGCGCTGATAAATTTTGCGGGTTATTATTGCAACTTAGGGACGATATTTGGATGCCAGCATGGCATGAGTGATAGATGTGAATCTATGGCACGAAGATAACTGAAAACGGCGGCAAGGCATACGAAATCAACCTGAATTAGCTTGACAGAAAAGTTGTAGTTCTCTGAGCTATACCTGATAATATTTACATCCAAGCTTCTTATTTACCTGTGATTGTCAGCCCCTAAAATGACATCAATTGCTCGTGCACTGTGGTATCTGCAAGATGGTATGACCGTGAAGGCAGTATTTTGGTCTTTGTGTCCTGCAATAGTTGACTCTAGGACTATAAGCTGTAATATAAGCTATAAGACTATAAGCAAGTGAAGCTGAATCATTCACTTGTAAGATTACGTACGTTTACCGATGTAAAGCTGTGCAAGCTAATTGCTGTCAATCGGGTGTGTCACTTAGTATGCGCTTTTGTAACTTTTTATGCGCTTTGCATACACATCGTATACGCATTTTGCTTACACTTGGCATGCTGGGCCCCAAAATCATTTATTCCCCCTCTCCATTATTGGTGAAGCTTAACCATTGTGCCTTGTGGCTTGCTGCCGCCGACGAGACAGGATCCTCTCACTGGTGTTGATATGATTAGATGTGATTCAAACTCGTGTTATATTGAAGTTTTTCATTGAAATTGTTTGCATGACATGTGCCTCGAAACTTGGTGCTGTACTTGCCAGATGGAAATAAGAAGACAGAACGCTGAGTTTTCAGGCTGTTGAAAAGCATGAAGGCTTTCCCAGGGATTTACACACGCATAGGTGAAAGTATTGCAAGTTCATAATCAGGGAAGTTATGAGGAGTTTGCCGGGAGAGAATGGGAGAAATCGGAGTATCGAGGCGCGTTTTCGACAGCCCAGCAGTGTCAAGGATGTTTCTTTCAAAATTGAAGAGGTTAGTTCACCTACAAATAGAATCATCCGGGTTCTGCATGTATGCCCGCGAAGTACTTAACGCAAGTAGTTGGGACTTGACAGATTTCGATAGTTTTCATCTAGGATGCGACAGCTGGAGAACTGTATGCACCTTTGGTCGGCCCACGGCTTCCCCGTGGTGACCTTGCCGGTGTCAGCCGGGCAGCTGGGGTCAGGCGCGCCTCGCTCGGGGAACCACTCCCGCTGGGGACCTGGTCACCTGAGCTGCTGGCTGTGGCGGCTGAGGGTCGGGGACCTGGTCACCTGAGCCGCTGGCTGTGGCGGCTGAGGGTCGGGGACCTGGTCACCTGAGCCGCTGGCTGTGGCGGCTGAGGGTCGGGGACCTGGTCACCTGAGCCGCTGGCTGTGGCGGCTGAGAGTCGGGGACCTGGTCACCTGAGCCGCTGGCTGTGGCGGCTGAGGGTCGGGGACCTGGTCACCTGAGCCGGTGGGCTGAGGGGGGACCTGGTCTGAGCCGCTGGCTGTGGCGGCTGAGGGTCGGGGACCTGGTACCTGAGCCGCTGGCTGTGGCGGCTGAGGGTCGGGGACCTGGTCACCTGAGCCGCTGGCTGTGGCGGCTGGGGGGACTGGTACCTGAGCCGCTGGCTGTGGCGGCTGAGGGTCGGGGACCTGGTCACCTGAGCCGCTGGCTGTGGCGGCTGAGGGTCGGGGACCTGGTCACCTGAGCCGCTGGCTGTGGCGTGGTCGGCTGAGCCGCTGGCTGTGCGGGGGACCTGGTCACCTGAGCCGCTGGCTGTGGCGGCTGAGGGTCGGGGACCTGGTCACCTGAGCCGCTGGCTGTGGCGGCTGAGGGTCGGGGACCTGGTCACCTGAGCCGCTGGCTGTGGCGGCTGAGGGTCGGGGACCTGGTCACCTGAGCCGCTGGCTGTGGCGGCTGAGGGTCGGGGACCTGGTCTGAGCCGCTGGCTGTGGCGGCTGAGGGTCGGGACGGCTGAGGGCGGGGACCTGGTCACCTGATGGTGGCGGGGGGGGACCTGGTCACCTGAGCCGCTGGCTGTGGCGGCTGAGGCCGCTGGCTGTGGCGGCTGAGGGTGAGTGGGCTGAGGGTCGGGGACCTGGTCACCTGAGCTGCTGGCTGTGGCGGCTGAGAGTCGGGGACCTGGTCACCTGAGCCGCTGGCTGTGGCGGCGAGAGTCGGGGACCTGGTCACCTGAGCCGCTGGCTGTGGCGGCTGGCTGTGTCCGAAGTGGATTTGTGGCCGTTGGTTTACCGCATGAGGAGACGTGACAATGACGGCCGATGACGTTCGGCTAGGGTGTGTCGAACTTGTATGGTTCGCGAATTCGTTTGTCACAGTCGCATTCAGAGGTTATTCCGGTCGGATATCGCCCCAAGCGGAGTTAATTCTGGTTGCATGCCGCCCCAGCGGTAATTCAATCCAGCTGGAGCTGAATTTGGCGAAGAACCCGAACAAATTAGTCGACTACATTCCTGTCACACAGATCTTGAATATCTATGCCGAAGCTGGCGGTGAGAGCAGCTATACGTGTCAGGGAAAAATTGTTCAAAATTCATATTTCATGCTCATTAAGATTAAGATGGCTGCAAAGTGAAAAGCGTATCGGATATTTGTTAGAAATTGTTGTTTTATGTACTATCCTGTTGCACCATTGTTGCCCGATCAATGGAATTTGTGTTACAGTAGTGCAGTATATGCGTACAGTAATAACAATTGTTAGTAGCAGCTGTCTATAATTTGTACATTATTTTATTTTGATGTGATAAATTTGGTACCTCACGCCGTGAAAAATTGCTTATGAGGCATATTGCCACCAGAGCAGTGCGTGTCGGAGCCATGCCGGTGCGGGTGTGTGTCTATCACAGCACGAAATCCGAGCTCGCGCATCCAGCATCGCCCCCGCCCCCGAGAGCAGATCAGCTCATTTGGCCAGTCGTCTGCACACACAACATTTGTGAGTGCCTTTGTCGTAGCTGTTGTAATGATAATAATAATACACTGTAATCTAATAATTTAATTTGTGTTATCCTTACCCATGTTAATTTTGATTGGTGTGGGAGTTAACTGTTGTTTTCAGTATGTTGATTGCATTATTTTCATTAATGACATAATTTATTTTGATAATGGTTATAATAATAATGTGAAGAATAATAATAATAATACTAACAACAATGCTAATAATATTGACATTGCTTCTGATATAAATAACAATGATATTAATGAAAATACTATAATGATAATACTAATCGTACTAAAGATGTTAGCACGAATAAAAGTAAAGAACAATAATAATTATATTGGTGAGAGTAATTCGACTTTCATTTCATGATTATTGCTCTTATATTTGTGATTATTCGTATCAATCGAAGCATTACATATATTGTATTATCATGTATTATCAAAACTGCAGCCCACATTGGCAAAAAAGAAAAAAAAAAAAAAACAAAAAAAAAAAATGATACTGTATTATCAAAACTGCAGCCCACAATATTGGTCGCCGATATTGTTCATCACCGGCACTGGAATTTATGTAGTAAGTGTGCAATCTGGACGTGGCTAGATGCTGTCGATAAGTTACCGTTGGACTTCCTGTCGTTGCAGCTTGTGGTGTGTAGGAGAGCTAAAATCAGAATGTGCTACGCGGTACACGAAGTGTTGCCAGGCCTGGTTTAGTCCAACACATTGTGCGTGTTGCAGATGATCCAGGCGTCGGCCAACTACCGAGCCGGCTCCACCGGCCAGCTCTCGGCCGTCACCGTGTTCAGCGGCTGCTCGTGTTGCAGATGATCCAGGCGTCGGCCAACTACCGAGCCGGCTCCACCGGCCAGCTCTCGGCCGTCACCGTGTTCCTGCTGTTCGTCGGCTCGCTGGCGCGCATCTTCACCTCTGTGCAGGACACGGGCGACGTCACGCTGGTCGTGACGTTCGTCTTCAATTCGATCGTCAACGGCGTCGTGGCCGGCCAGGTGCTGTACTACTGGAACGCCGAGCCGGCACAGCAAGCCAAGAAGGTGGCCGGCAAGAAGGCCAAGAAGACGGATTGATCTCGGCGTGGGCTGTCGCCGCCGGGCGAATAGGCTGGTAATGGCGTAGGTTAGTGTGGGCGCTGCTCGCTGCTGTTAGGCTTCGCTGCTGCATTGGTCTGTTTTTACTCGGGTTTATGCACGCTGTTGTATGGTCGCAGTAAATTGTACTTGATGGTCTGTATGATTTAAACAGTGAGCGCGAAGGCGTTGTAAAGTCGTGTTTGATCCCAAGACTTCGAAAACCTGCTGCGGTCGTACGTTTTCCATTGTATGTACTCATTACGTGTTTTCAAATGTCTGGACTCCACTGAGGCCCTGGTTCCGTCCTGACAGTGATAACTAGGGGACAGTGGGAACTATGGATCGTGTCCATGCAGCCAGTGTCAAAGTAATATCGAAGATGCAAAAAAAAATCAACTTTTTGGCAATCGGGGCAATCGGTTTCGTATCGGTCGGAACGGAACCAGGAATTAAGTCACGTCAGTGTGTGTTCATCAATAAATAACGGTAGAATGGTGCTGACATGCGTGTGCAGGACCTATGTGGACGTACGCCGAGCGGTACCTCACGGACGGTACCCTACGCCTGTAGAGCGCCGTCCACTTCTGCCACCTGAACCTATTCACCTGTCTACTGTACCACCTGAACCTATTCACCTGTCCACTGTACCACCTGATACTCTCGGAGCGTCCAGTGGGCAGCGCTGTGAAGGCCAAACAGTGGTTGAGCGGCTAGATTTGGATGGCGTTTTGGATAGCGTTTTGGATAGCGATGACCATGTGGTGTGCTCTGCCGGTGGTGTGTGGGATCGGGGTGTTTAAATTAAAGCTTGACGTCACTTACTTTATAACAGTTTCCTCGCGCATGCTGACACAAATCGTCCCCAGAAGCAATTGGACTAAAACCAACTGGCACTAGCATGTGGGAAAACAAGAGCAAGAAGAAATCCCTCAAAATTCGCATGGGTTTGCTGCACCGCTTTTCCAGTCTCGCCCGCGCTGTACCTGTTGCAGGTGCTGTGCCTGTCGGTCCAGGTCCTCCTAGTGTCCTCCTCCTCCTCCTCCTTTCTTCGACTCGGTCAGTTGGAAGTGAACGGTCTTAGGCTTGTTTTATGCGTTATACGCCGTGTCTCAGCTGTGGTGGCCATGTCCGTCGATTTGGGTTTGTCGTGACCCAGTGTTAAAATGATGGTTTTTCATTAGGTGTGAGATGTCGAAACGAGCACAGTGGGATGTTGAAACTTGCCTTGGAATTAGTGTTACTTAAAATATTTGTATGTCTCAGACTACTATTTGAGCCAGTGACATACTTATGACTGTACTGAGCATGAGCACATTGCTTATGAGTGAGAAAGGACTTCATGAAGACACGAAGACTTCATAAGAGCCAATCAAGGAGCAGGATGTCAGTACTTCATGGAGGAGGATGTCGATTGAGTGTTCAGAAGGTGGTATATTCCACCCTATTTCACGAATAATTTATCATTGTCATCACCTGACTGGCAATGTTTATTCAAGGGAATAATTATCAAGTACAGTGCTGCGAATGTGTTGCGAACGTGGTGTGTTGCGATGCGGTGTTCTCAATGCCAGTAGTGGTCGGTGCCATTACCGGATTGTTTTGTTCTGCTGCGTCATGGTATCCTTGCCTCATACCGAACTCCTCACATACATGGAGGGGTCGTAGCAGTATACATGATTTAACCATACTCGAAACGCCCGCTCGGTTTGCCTGTACATTTTGCAGACATTATTGACAGGTGGTTGGATCCAGCATCTAGGGTATTTCAGCTTCAGCGGCCACCTCAATCGTTTGCCCCCAAACAGGGGCGCAACCAGAATATTCTGCCATGGCATTCCAGGGAATGCCATGGCAGAACATTTTCGATCGAGAGGCGTGTCATGGGAGAACCCTGTCAAGGAAGGTCAGGCCCCAGTCCATTCTGTGGTGCTTCTGCTCCCTAATGTTCTCTGTGAGCCATCTGAGCTCTGGACACTATGAACACTATGCATTCCTCTTTTCATTCACCGTTTCCTCTCGTGCGCCTGATTTGACTACCTCAGCCGAAATCCGAGAACTCTGGGTCGATTCGCAGTGCAGTGGCATTCTCGCGTGCCGTGGCGTTCGTCGCCGCACCGACTTGGTCTGACTGTCTGCCACGTCAATACACCGTCGCCGCACGTCCACGGCGCGCTGTCTCGTCACGAGAGAGGAAGCTGACCGGCAGACTCGGCGGCACCGGGCCGGCCGCGCCGCGTCTCCAAGGTCGGCGTCGCGCGCCGCCGGCTGCCTGTGCGCCACGGCCGCCGCACCGCCCTTCTAATTGTCGCCGCGCCGCGCCGGGGCCGTGACTGGACCGCGTCGCGGCGCAAAAACGCCGCCCCGCCCGCCGCCCGCACAAGAAAATGTAAATGTACTTTGGCGGGCCCGCCCAGCTGTCAATTACCGCCCGCTTTTGTGTATTTGATAATGACAATGTCGGCGGGCCGACGACAGCGGGGTGACCGGAGCCCGGGCGGACGGACACGCCAAGCCGGCTATTTGGCCGGTTAATTGTTTCAGTGGCGGGCGAGATGCCGGCCGGAGATACGGCACGTGCGGCCCGCGGCGTCGCGTCTGGCGAGGCGGCCGCCGCGGCTCGGCGCCGGCCGCAGGTGGTTCGCCGCCGCCGGCCGCGGCAGAAGCGGCGCGCGCCGCCGCTCCGGGCGACGGCCGCCGGTCCTGACGGTCCTGACGGCCAGCAGTGGCGCCTCGTGCCGGCTCGAAACACGCAGCCGCTCAACAGTTCCTCGTGAATGTGTGGGCTCCTCCAGGCCAGAGTGCACGGTTGAGGGGACATTCGAATCGTGATGTGCATTTGCTTCGTGCAACGACATGATTTTACAACTTACGTAACTATGACACAACTTATGACAACAACTTACGTAACTATTCAAGCATATATCGCCCTCGATGTCATTGTGACTTAGCACATTGGTAATCATATCAGCCTTATCCAAGACATCGCCCAATATCATTATAAAAGCGATACGTACGATAATTTTCAGCCTCATCGATAAGTTTTTTTTCTGTAGATTGCTTCTTCGCCGCAGAAGTGTCGGATACCTGTTGAGGCCGCCAGCCGTGCACTGCAGCCACTAGTGGCGACAGGTGCAGCGCACCAGCGGTGACGCCACCAGCCGAGCGGGCACGGCCTGCCATTGAGGCGGCGGCACGGTCTACAGCCGCCTAACGAGCCGGCTGTCGGCGCGCGTCGGCAGCTCGTCACCGCCGCCGGCCACATATTCGCCGGCTGTAATGACCACGCCTAACGACCGGCGGCCGGTGCGGCGTCGTGCCGAGACGCGAGCCGCTGACCGTCGGCCATTCAGCCGGGCCTTTCAGCAGGCCGACATCGACCCGCCGCGACGACCGTAATTAAGACCAGGCTGGCGGCCGGCTGGCGGCTCGGCGGTGACCTGACCTCGCCGGAGGTGAGACGGTGACCTGTGCTGGCGGCCGGCTGGCGGCTCGGCGGTGACCTGACCTCGCCGGAGGTGAGCCGGCGACCTGTGCTGGCGGCGTCACACGGTCACACGGCAGCCTGTGGTGACGAGGCGGACCGAGGCGTGTCGACGCTCTCCTCCAACTGCCGTCGGGACACGGACGCTCCTCCAACTGCCGTCGGGACACGGACGCTCTCTCCAACTGCCGTCGGGACACGGACGTTCTCCCCAACTGCCAGTCGGGACACGGACGCTCTCCTCCAACTGCCGTCGGGACACGGACTCTCTCCTCCAACTGCCGTCGGGACACGGACGCTCTCCAACTGCCAGTCGGGACACGGACGCTCTCCCCCAACTGCCATCGGGACACGGACGCTCTCCTCCAACTGCCAGTCGAAACACGGACGTCAGTGCAGGGTTGAAACGTGATTGGATGATTGGAGATCCCGGGTGGATCGGTTTCAAATCACCCTGGATTGGTACCCTGCCTTTCTTCGTGTTGCTGATGTTAATTGTTATTTCATTATTCAATTTGAAAATATGTATTGAATATATGGACTTCCCCCCCCCCCAACACACACATACACACACACACACACACTGGCTTAGTGAGAGCTATCCGCCGTAGGCTGGAAACATGATCGTGTTCTAGAGTTTTGCCATCCAGGACATCATTATCTCAGTATAATTGTCGAGTTCATTTTGCCACCAGATTGAATAGATCCGTTTGCAAATGATTGCGAGCCTATTGCTGTTTGATAAGCATGCACCAAGCTGACCTGGAAGTATCAAAAGGATTGCTTACCGTCAAGCAGAAGTGTATTTATTCTCTTCAAATTGGAGTACCACAAAAAAAAATCCTCCAGATTCATAATTCAAAGCCGTAAATCCAACCCCAGACGCCATTCTGCATACCGGATGTCGCCAGCGTACGTAATTCGTCAGGTCATAGGTAATCCTAAATGCATGGAGATATGATCGGTAACTGGGAAGCGTATTTTCCCTGTGGCCCGAGGGCATCGGCCTCAAATATCACCGGCTACCGAACGATAGATTCCTCGCGACCATTCGGTGCAAGGCAGTAGCGCTAGGATCTTGTCCAAGCAGACTCGAAGGTTCTGAAGATAACTGTTTCTGCCCTTTGCACGAACATTGTTTTGACCCTCTAAGGGTTACATACTGGTACTAGTGCTTACTGCCCCCTAACCCTGACAAGCGCCGCGGTAAGAACTAGCACTAAGTTGGAGGGACAAAACCTATTTTCATTCGTTTCTTTCCATGTGACACCCTTACCTACACACTTCTCGTTGTATTCATGGATATGCAGGTGTAAACATAGGCACGGCCAAGCTTATACTTTGACCAATGTCGCGGCATGTGCAGTGCTCCCTCCCACCGTTGACATATCTTTACTGGCAAGGCACTTGTTCGATTCTGAGTTCTGACGTTAGTATTTTATCTCTAACTGTCGCAAGCTGGCCTGTCGGGGTTCGCACTGATCAGATACCGATGATATCGGAAGGAACGCCTGAGCAGACTGTCATGTCGAGCTGCTGTCAAGCCCTTCGGCTACCATTTTGCGAGTATCAAGTGGCTGGTGGACTTGTGTTCGCGCAAAGCTGAGACCGTTATGACCGGCAATGTCGCCTGCGGAAGGCAATCAGATGTAGGTTAATTATCTAACCTAGAGTCTCTTGAACGACTGGCGTCTTCACAAATTATTGCGGCTTTCAGCGACAATCCTACTTGGACTATTTTAGGTAAAGCAAACACGCGCCTTTTCCGTGCAATGTCTAAGCATTTCATTACAGGGATAAGTAGCCTCCAAAATGTATTTCCCTCCGTGCGTTGTGCACGAGCATCATTCGCTAGTGATGCACACAACATTGAATCACTCAGTGGCAATGCATCAAGCGGAAATGAGCCAATCCATGACGTGAGAAATACCGTGCTTCCTCTGTGTAGAAGAATACAAATGCGTTGTTCTTTGGCATTTATGATGGCCATGTCGACTAACGACGGCTGCTACAGCTTCGGTTAGCCCAATTAGGCACAGTCCTCGTGTGTAATTACCGTCGTGTGGTTGTAAAGGGTACGGTGGCGAGGCGCGGGAGTCTCGTGTGTAGCCTTACAAGTGGCAAGCCAGTTCACACGCCGGCGGCGGCGAGGCTGCAGCACAGTTCGCCACACTCGTCTCGGGTGCGCGTCATTAGCTGGCCAGCTTCATCAGCTGGCGAATTAGTCTGCTGACTGCTGATGGCTTTCGCTGACGGCTAGATGACTGCCGATTCTCCCTCCCCCGCCCCGTCGGTCGAGAATAGCTGGTCACTCGGATGCGGCCGTATCGAGAGCGGTGTTTTAGAGTTAAGAGTGTAGCCGTATTTCTCTTTGGTGTTTCAGACATGTGATGTGTGTATCCAGAAACTTAATCGTGGTGCATTCCATGTTCATGCGTTAATCCTCCGAAAAGTGAACGAAGTGCATTTGCTTGTCTCTGGTGCGTGAGCGTTCTGTTTCAATGTTGTGCTTAGTACGGCAGTTGGCTCAAAGGAAGTTATTTTTATAAATCTTCATGTAAAACCTGAAATTTTCCGCGCACGCCTAAGGCGGTATTTCATCACATTTTCTTTTGTTTTTGTTCGCACCCTTAAAAATACCTACCCGGCTGTGCCCCTGTTCAAGACGTCTTCGTGTTGGACAAGCACAATTTAATCCGAAACTGGAAGTATTCATTCACGCATCCAAGCGCATCATTCAAGACGAGACCACCCACCATGCATTAGTTACATCACAAGGATATCTGTGCACGTCCAAAAACAAAAGTATTTCTTCGCATGTGGCATAGTTGGTTTGGTCATGATTCTTTTCTTATCTTGGAAGGCTTAAAACTCAAATAACTATCTTGGAAGGCTTAGATAGACTACGTCAATAAATCACACAGAGCAGCGAAGCTCTCAGCGAATGCGAGCGACGTGCAACCCACGGGGTGCGTTTGTGTTCCATCAAATGTTCGCGTCGGTCAGAAGCTTGATACTACGGGTCGGATGGTGTATGGTGGCGTACATCACCCGCCTCGATCTAGCTGGCCCTGTGTGCGACCAACAGTTGAAGTGCCCCTGCGGAGAAGGTTCTCGCAGTCCGCTGATTGTGTTTGTTGGTAGGTTGACATGGCTTACAGGTGCATCGGAAAATTCGAACGTAAAACATGCCCTGTTTCGCAGGAGATATGGACGTTTTGGCTCTTATAACAGACATATCATGTGTGGCAGTAATGCGCTGTCATCAGGGATGCCTAGCGAGTTTGTGACTCGGAAAATTAACGGATGAATGTCACTGAACACCATTTAGGCTCTTGCATCACCTTTATTAATCATCAAAAATTACTTAACCGCTGGTTGCGAACTATGTATTAAGCCCGCGCATCTTCAATGTAAATATATGGAATCATTGGCCATAATCGCGCCCGTCCCAGCACCGTTGGAGGTCCAGAAATGTCCGTACTTGATGCGTTCCACACACGCCCACCATCACAGCCGCAAATATCAATTTTAGCTGTGCGACTCCGACCGGGTAATCAGAACTCGGGCTGACGTGATAAATTAGTTCGTGATGAAACAATTTGTCCAAGCGTCAGGTAGCCGACAAATTAACATCGCCTGTCGTTAAAAAATAGATTAACATGGCGACGTAAAAAGAGCCGACAGAGCCGCGCTACCGGGCCCCGGCGGAAGGTCGCCGCCGGCCCCAGGCGGTGCTCCGGGATCGCCGCAGCCTCTGGCGCTGCGCCACGAACGCCTATGTGGTGCGCATCTCACCACTGATAATGCTGACCCGGTGTTGCCCTTCAGCTGCGGTCTGGTAGCTGCCGCCTTCGGAGTTTGTGTATGCGATGTACCGGCGTGAATTTTTAGCTTCTGGATAAACCGATTTCGGTCAAGGTAATCTACAAGTGTCAGAGTTAGGTCATTAATAGCACAGGCATTTGCGCCAGAGTATTCCCGGAAATTGCATCGAATATTTCTCATGGTATTTCCTTTAGGTTTGAGAGCCTCCGTGGAGCACACACACACATATATATGCATATGTATATGTATATATTATATATATATATATATATATATATATATATATATATATATATGCATAAAGGGGACGAGCAGGGGTAAGTTGACCGTCTCACACTCGAAAAATCGTAGGTTCTATTCTCACCTGCCGCCACTCTTCGCCCGCGACCAATCAGCATGGGAGATTAGCGACGCCACATGACTCGACGGTCGACGTGTCGTAAAAACCAATAACCACATCTGCATAAGATATCAGTTATATTACGTGTATGTTTGTATATCTGAAGGGGGCTCGATAGCGCGCGTGTGTGTGTGCGTGCCAATGATTCAATGATGTTTACGGAACCCGATTTGTCGCACATCCAGCCGTGACATTCGGCTCCAGAGCCGAATGTGTGGCGTGCAATGACCTGGACACCAGGCAGCTGCTCGGCCCCAGAGCCGAATGTGTGGCGTGCAGTGACCCGAACACCAGGCAGCTGCTCGGCTCCAGAGCCGAATGTGTGGCGTGCAGTGACCCGAACACCAGGCAGCTGGTCGGCTCACAGAATCGCCCAACCTTGGCGATATTTTCGCCAAGCTGAGTTGGATGAGCTCCCGCCTGTCAGCCTTCTTGGATTCGAATACTTCGAATGCTGATGTGTAATGCTTAGACAGCGCAATGCGCCCTGTTGTCACTCTGCGACCAATCAGCGCGAGAGGTTGGCGACGCTATATAACCTAACGGTTGAATGCGTCGTGAAATATCCCAAGGTTCTTCTTCTTGTCCCCAATATATCTCTCCCGTGGATGTCCTCAGTATATCCTGCAGTGGACATCCCTAGGCTGTCTCTCCACTGGGTGTCCCTGGCTATCTCTCCAATTGGTGCTCCTGACTATCTCTCCACTGGGTGTCCCCTGGCTATCTCTCCACTGGGTGTCCCCTGGCTATCTCTTCAGTGGGTGTCCCTGGCTATCTCTCCAGTGGGTGTCCCCTGGCTATCTCTCCAGTGGGTGTCCCCTGACTATCTCTCCAGTGGGTGTCCCCTGGCTATCTCTCCAATGGGTGCTCCTGACTATCTCTCCAGTGGGTGTCCTCTGGCTATCTCTCCAGTGGGTGCCCCTGGCTATCTCTCCAGTGGGTGTCCCTGGCTGTCTCTCCAGTGGGTGTCCCTGGCTGTCTCCCCAGTGGGTGTCCCTGGCTATCTCTCCAGTGGGTGTCCCTGGCTGTCTCTCCAGTGGGTGTCCCTGGCTGTCTCTCCAGTGGGTGTCCCTGGCTGTCTCCCCAGAAGGTGTCCCTGGCTATTTCTCCGGTCGGTGGCTCCGGTGGCAGTGGCCCGGACAGAGAGGTAGCGGAACGTCGCTCACATCTGTCACAGACCTGTCACAGTTGTATTTCAGACGGCGGAGAGTTCCACGGATGGCAGCTCTGCTGGGACGGCGGTGCTGCCACTGCTGGCCCGTTCTGGAAATTCCGGCCGGCGCGGCGGCCGACGCAGACGTGTTCCGACTCAAATGCCAACCGGCGGCAACGGTAAAACAGGCCGAAACTTCTCCAACAAACAAACAAACAAACAAACAAACAAACAAAAACACTGTATTCGATGAAATACCTGAGGTAATCACCTTTCGGCTAATCATTTGCAAATACAGTTTTCGGCGAAGGAACATGTTGGCTGTAGCATCACACCACATGTCAAGTTAATATTCCACAACACTTCCAACGTTTAGCACGCTCTGACCGCTACCTAGTGGCAGTGACTGGCTTAAGATTGTTATTCTGGGGCGCAGCCGTGAAATTAATAGGCGCAGATATGAAGTATATTCTTAGTTTGCCCGATATTCCCCCTGAAGTTGAGGCATTTTGGGCACCATGGGAGGGAAAGGAGAATAATAATCACTAATTAGGATGCTATTCGAGTTCCTGCCTATGTGTGGTGCTAAGGTTACTTGTTGGCCATTCTTGCACTTTGATTGCTTGATTTGGTTTAACTATGACCATTTAGCATGAGGTTTAAATATAATCAAATTTCCCACGAGCGAAAAGACCATGTTCATTTGATCTGCGTAAAGAAGACTCAAAACAACATTCATAGGAACGTCGCTTGTTCCCTGTATCGGTAGATCAAACCAACAATCACTTCGGTGAACACAGCAAGTAATAGGCATTTGACCAGCCCCAACGTCCAGTGCGATTTCTGGACATACTTGGGCTAACCAGGTCGGTACGACTCCGAGTCTTTTCCTGACGTAAATACAAATGACGTTGGCGCGGAAGCTTGTCTGAGCTTGAGCTTGTTTTGGACCGGAGTTTCTTTGAACCTCGGATTTTTGCTGTCATTTTCGAACAGAATAGGAATAAGACTGAATCATCGCTCGAAAGATCGTTTGCAACACGTCATTTGCTTCTCCTGGCCCTCGCTCGACGGCCAGCTTTGCCTTCGCTTCTCTCCGGCTTGCTCCATTTCCCGGTGGCCTCCGGTCAACGCACCTGATTGCGGGTCGCGTGGAGAGGTTAATGAAATGCATCCTCTATTGTGCTGTGACGCGGCGCACAAGCCCGACACAGGCCCGACAGGCCCACGCCCAGACACGGCTAGCCGACGGCACCGAAGCCAGGCTTTTGTGCTGTGATACGGTGCACAAGCCCGACACAGGCCCAGCAGGCCCACGCCCAGACACGGCTAGCCGACGGCACCGAAGCCAGGCTTTTTGTGCTGCGACACGGCGCATAAGTCAGGTGCTGACCCACCCCAGACACAGTTAGCTGGCCGAACCGAAGCCGGGCTTTTGTGCTGCGACACGGCGCACAAGCCAGGTGCTGACCCACGCCCGGGCACGGTTAGCCCACCGGACCGAAGCCGGGCCGGGAAGCCGGGTTTTTGTGCCGTGACAAGGCGCACAAACAGGCGCTGGTCCACGGCCAGACACGGCTAGCCGGCCCGAGAAGCTGGACTTTGTTAGCCGAGCCCGTGCTGCGGTGCGCCGTAAGCCTGTGAGATTTGTGAGGGAAGACTACGCTGCTGGTCAAGTTATGCGGATATACTTCTTTGTACCCAAGTGTTTTTGACCCGTGAATTAATAAATTATTAACCAGTGAATGATTGATTTTTTGTTTTTACTAATTTTTTTTACTTGTAAATTTAGGTATTTTTTATATTTGTTTTTTTTTATCAAGGTTGAATATATTAATACAAATTTTTGATATATTATTTTTAAACTTTTTTTTATTTTTAAAAATTTTTTTTTTCTTTTTTTCATATTTTTTTTTTTTTTTTATTTATTTGTTAATTATTTTTTTATTAAATTGTTATTAAATTATTTATTAATTATTTATTATATTTGAAAAAGATTTTTTATTTTTTTTTAAAAATTTTTTGGTTTAGAAAAAATAATTTTTTTTTATTTAAATAATTTTTTTTTATAATTATTTAAATAAATAATATTTATTTATTTAATAATTTTTTTTAAACAAAAAAAAATTTTTTTTAATTTATTTTTTTATTATTTTTTTATTTATTAAAAATTTTTTTTAAACCAAATAAATATTTATAAATTACCTTTAAACCCAAAAAAAAATAAAAATAAAGTAAAAAAACTTTAAAAATACAAAAAATTAAAAAAAATAAAAAAATTAAAAAAAATATTTATAAAATAGAAAAATAAAAACAAATATTTTAAAATTTTTTTTAAATTTTTTAAAAGCCCTTAAAATTTTTATTATAAAAATTTTAAAATTATCAAAAAAAACCCATAAAATTTAAAATTTATAATTCTATATAAAAACTAAAATAAATAACAATAAATCAAACAAAAAAAAAAATAAAAATATTAATAAAAAAAAAAACAAAAACACCAAAACCCCCCCATATATAACAAAAAAAAAAACTTTCTTGGGCGTTAAAAAAAAAAAAAAAAAAAAAAATTTTTTTCAAATTATTATTTTACTTTTTTATTTTTTTCCACAAAAAATCATTTAATTTTTTTTTTTTTTTTCCTTTTTAAATTTTTTAATTTTTTTTTTTTAAAAAAGGTAAAAAAAAACCCAAAGCATTCCAAATTAAAAAAAAAAAAATAATTTTTTTTTTGGAAAAATAAAAAAAAAAAAACAAAAATTTATTTTTATACTTAAAAAAAATAAAATTTAATTAAATTTAATAAAATAAAAAAAAAAAATAAAAAAAAAAAAAAATTAAAATTAAATAAAAAATAAAAAAAAAAAAAAATTTTAAAAAAAAAATAAAAGGTTTGTTGCCAAGAAGATAATCAGCGAAACGTCAAGCCAGGACAATGAGAAAGGGAGACACAAAGGGAGACTCTGGCGATGGTCAGCCGATGAAGCCGTGACACAGAGTCGCCAGCTATGCCGAGCTGGCGACGCCCGCCAGCCGCCGTCAGCTGCCGTCGGGTATCCGGTGTCGTAAGGTAGTTGTCACGACGCAAATGCCTGCTATTGATTTCGTGAACATGATCTAGCGTCAGGGTAATGGTCACACAACAGAAATATAGCAGAACAAAGTTCCTCATGTGGCAGCAGTGCTTATCCATGTCTCACTG
This sequence comes from Imbricaverruca yamaguchii, assembly GCA_034440575.1. Taxonomy (NCBI): domain Eukaryota; kingdom Metazoa; phylum Arthropoda; class Thecostraca; family Neoverrucidae; genus Imbricaverruca; species Imbricaverruca yamaguchii. The sequence goes on from JAOTOL010001523.1 coordinate 609,809, forward strand.
TTTTCGCGAAAGACAAGTGTGCTGATTCTGAAATATATTGGAGGACATCTAACTTCTCTAGGAAATCCCGTCCAGGGGCGGATCCAGTGGGGTCAGAGGCGCATGCCCTTCCAATTGGCCGATATTATTAACTAAAATGGTATTTTTGGAAAATGTATGAACTTTGTATAACATAAATATTGTACAAAACAGAACCGATGAATGTTGCCTGTTCACAGCTGATGAGTTTTTTAATCCGATGTTTCAACCCCCCTCCCCCAGCCAGGTGTCTGGATGCTCCCCTGATCACGTCAATGGCCCCGTTTGTCTGTTGTGTGGGTCTATTGAGTACCGCGACTGTGTGAGCCCCTCAATCACAGTGAAGCAATGCCACAACACTAATAATACAAAACACAAAAATACCCACTGAATGGTAGAGAAGATAACGCTATCGTCTGAGCCGATGAGTTGTAGCTCGTTGTTCACTGCTGGGCGAAATAAAATATGACTATTGTCACAATCTGGCCAGAGGTTTGCGTGCCGGAATATCCCGGCAGCCGTCCCATTGCCGGTGCGCGGTGTACCATTTCCCACACATGTTCATGTCATTAATGGCGTCAATTTGAGCGACTTTCTCGACTAGCTTACAAATGCCGGATTTGAGGGATTTAATCATGCCGGAATTCCCAAAGCATTATGCTTGTCGTCAACTTTGTGAAGGGCAGCGAGCCCTTCACTGCATTTTTCCGGGCGGAAAGAGCAGTTTCGGACGCAGTGCTTTTGTTTACGATCGAGAAAAGTGAGTGTCCGATAGCCGGAGGGCACGTATTGAGAATATGCACAGGAACGCCACCATCGGCACACGACTCTTTGTTGGGCATGCTGAACAATGTCGCCCAAAATTCACGCGCAGAAAGCGGACATTCGGGAGAGGCCGCTTCGGACGTTGGATGTCCAGCAGGACGGCACCCCTTGTTGCCACCCAAACTGAGACGAAATGTTCAGTCGCCTGATCGGCTGCAGTGTTCCCCGGTAGCGCGGCAGCAGCGCGTTTTCACCCGACGGCAGTTCGCAGCTGCCGGGCGGATCACACTTCCCGTGACGGCGCTTCCTCGACCTGGCGGATCAGGTTGCTTCGGATGTCTCGTTCTGCTGCACGACGGACTGCGCCGTTGGTGGTCTTCTCGGCACTTCCAGGGGATCCAGCGCCATGCCATTGACACCTCAGTTCGTCTGTCGGAGGCGGTAGTGCCCGGGGTTCTGGATATTGACTGGGCGGGTCGGAGCGCGTCCGTCCAGCAGCCGCAGCATTGGGCTGGAACCTGCAGTTCACTGGTGCCCGCAGCTGCCGCAGCTGCTGGCGATCTGTCCCCAGCTGACGGCGGCAGCGGCCGCCAGCGGCTGGCTGGGATCCAGCCGGACCCACGAACGCGGCACCCGGAGCCTCTCTCCCTCACCACACACGGCACCCCGAGCCCTGGCCGGACCCACGAACGCGGCACCCGGAGCCTCTCTCCCTCACCACACACGGCACCCGGAGCCTCTCTCCCTCACCACACACGGCACCCGGAGCCTCTCTCCCTCACCACACACGGCACCCGGAGCCTCTCTCCCTCACCACACACGGCACCCGGAGCCTCTCTCCCTCATCACACGGCACCCGGAGCCTCTCTCCCTCATCACACGGCACCCCGAGCCCTGCAGAGCTGGGCTGGTGAGTCTCTTCTCTTCACACCACGTGACCGCACGTGGTCTGAGTGCAGCCGGCGGCCAGACACGATGATTTTGCCAGATTTGACCCGCTGAAGTATGTAGGCTCACTAACGAGACAGCACACGTCGCATCGGTCCACCCGGTCAGCCAGCGTGGCCGTTGTGGCAGGATATGTACTCTCATCAGATTCATCTCATCGTCATAGCAGCCGCGAACATGTCCATAAAAGGTCATAGAGTCAATGCTGAGTCTTGACTAAAACTACGTTTTGAGGTGCTCATAATTTCAGTTTTCATAATAAGCGTGACGCTGGGAGCGTAATTGTTGACAGGAACAACAATGTAGAGTGGTAATAAAGCACATGGACCTAATTGCTCCAGTATTGAAGTGGAAAAGATGAGTGAGAGGAGCGTAATACACGCATAAATTTGACCACAGATATTCCTCAAGCCTGCATGGCAATCCAGAAAATACCACCTGACAGCCATTGATAGACATACATTAGGGAGGAATGAGATCAATGTGCTTTAATTTCACTTACATGTTTTTTTTTCGCTTCAGCACTCCGGACAAATAGCAAGATAAGTATTATCATTGAGCGATTGATAAGCTTCCAAAACCTCTAAAGTGTGGGTCCTCGAAATTTCCATACTGCACCTCCGGATCCCCTCCCTCCATGCTGAGTAATTTGTGTTGTAATCCCCCCCCCCCCAGTATTTTTTCAAACGTTTGCAGGTCCATGACCCTTGGTACGGTTAGGCGCCAATGGAAAAGAACCATGCGAGTAGGTCGACTGAAAAAGAAGAAAAATTAATATATATATATATATATATATATATATATATATATATATATGTTGTTGTGTGTGTGTGTGTGTGTGTGTGTGTGTGTGTGTGTGTGTGTGCGCGCATATATTGACACATAACCGAACCTCAACCACATAAGATTGGGTAAGCTCTCCTACCATTCGTTCCCACTGGAGGTAGGGAGCTTTGAGCATGTGGTCCACCACTCCTTTGGGCCTGTGAAGACTGATAAAGCACATGGAGATAGTGTCATCACTCAAAAGACAGTATGAAGTTTCGACAGTGAAAGGATCGGCGTTTGATACATGACCAACGTGATCGTGCTCAAGTACTGTTGTAGCCAATGCCAGTGCTGTAGCCAGTGTACGCATGTAGTCAGTGCTAATGTTGTAGCCAGTGTACGTGTGTAGTCAATGCCAATGTTGTAGCCAGTGCACGCGTGTAGTCAGTGCCAATGTTGTAGCCAGTGTATGTACGCATGCAGCCGGTGCCAGTGTTGTAGCCAGTGTACGCATGTAGTCAGCGCCAAGTTCTGTAGCCAGTGTGCACGTGCAGTCAGTGCCAAGGCTTGTAGCCAGTGTACGCGTGTAGTCAGTGCCAGTGTTATAGTCGGTGCATGTACGCAATGTAGTCAGTGCCACTGTTGTAGCCAGTGTACGCCTGCAATCAGTGTCAGTGTTGTAGCCAGTGTATGTACGCATGTAGCCAGTGTATGTACGCATGTAGCCAGTGCCAGTGTTGTAGCCAGTGTGCATGTGTAGTCAGTGCCAAGGTTTGTAGCCAGTGTACACGTGTAGTCAGTGCCAGTGTTATAGTCAGTGCATGTACGCATGCAGTCAGTGCCAGTGTTATAGCCAGTGTACGCCTGTAATCAGTGTCAGTGTTGTAGCCAGTGTGCGCGTGTATTCAGTGCAAGTGTTGTAGCCTGTGCATTCTTTGAAGGTGCTTTTGATAATTTGATAACTGTCTGTTGTCCTCAGCATGAAATACACGTTGGACTGACTGGACGCTTGGTAGTTACCAGAGTTGAAATGGATACACCAAAATGTGCGAATAATAATAGCCAGTGGCGGTTATGAAGGGATTGGGCACATTCACCTGCGTCCCTCCACTTTTTGGCCATTTTAATTTTCGGAATTATGACGACGGAATAATCCGTATCAAAAGTTCGGTCCCAACCTTGTCGTCATTACACAAGACCCGGGTGCCGCGTTACATGCCAGACGTTGCCTTCTTTCCCCATGTCTTGGTCAACTAGAGAATATTTAGTGTAAGCCCATGTCTGAAAGTCTGTGTAGTGACCAGACCCGTCGGTTAAGTCGTTAGTGGGACGAGCAGAAGGGGAATGCAAGGACTTCCGGTCATAACGGTAATGGCATGAAGGCAAGGTAAACTAGCTCATTTTGAAGGCAAGCAATTTCGTTGAAATATTGTCAAAAAAGTGTAGGATGGTTTTCCACGGCTGGAACCATAATCAAGGTAATTGCCTTCATTTCAGAGTAATGCGGCTCGATTCACAGAATTTTGAGCCTTATCCCTCACCGCCGTTGGTTGGCACTTTGCATTTGTCGTGGCATGGGCATGGCTAGCACAAATACATCTTCCGCTACCCGTGCAATTATCAGTCGTATCAGGCCCACAAATATAAATGTCCAGCTCAATCGACATCGTTAATTGGTGTGAAAAATGAGTCCCAGTCATATCAAATTTACTTGCCAAAGGAAGCAGATGGTCTGGAAATGTGCGCCAGCGAACTACATCTATGACGATTTTTCAGTCAGGCCGGCTTCAAAGTCTAGATACATTTTCATTCTTTTTGCTTCTGTGCTTCCGTGATAGATTCATTTTTGCTTTTGTATTACCAGGTTTTCACCCCGTAATTGAGTTCATTGGCTTCGACTAGGCATTCGAATATTATTCGACGAGCCAGTGTTCAATGAACATATTGATTCCACTTCTGACATGGATATTGTCCATATCAGAGGTGATTCGCGTAGCATCGAACCAGCGTCTAACTCGCTGATTGGCTGTCAAGTGACGTCATAGCCACCAGTCGGTCTCACACTCATTCGTCGTCACTCGCACGCAGAACGACGGCTCGCCTGCACATCGATCAGCTGCTCCGCAAATGCCGCGGCGTCTCGAACGCGCCAGTCACGGCACATCTGCGCCGGCTCGCGCGGGATCTCGTCTCGGGGCGGCCGCCACAGTTGGCGCGAACTGGCGCCGTCCGCCATATGGTCGCCGGGGAAGCGTGCCTCGAACTGGGTCAGATGTCACCGCGCGCTGCTGGCAGCTCTGACGTCACGGCCCGGCGGGCTGCGCTGATTCAGGGGGCTTACCAGCGGCGCGGACGTGGGGGCGGCGAAATTGGCGGGCCGGCCGGCACGCGCCGATGGCGCCAAGTTTCCAGCGCGCCCGTTCGGTGGTCAGCCGCGGCGATTTTCCGGTGGCGTGTTGCACGGGGCACGTGTCGCTGCCGCGGCACGTGCCGGCCGGGCGTGACGGTGCCGTGGCCGGCTGTCGCTGCTGTGACACGTGACCGCCGGGTCGGATGCTGTCGCGGTCCGACTGCCGCTGTGCCGACACTGCTGGCCGGCCTGCGGACACGGCCTGAGTCACGCCGTGTCAGCAGCTCAGCCGGCCGTGCTGAGCTGATACCGCGCCGTGCCGTGCCGAGCTGATACCGCGCCGTGTCAGCAGCTCAGCCGGCCGTGCCGAGCTGATACCGCGCCGTGTCCGCCGCTCAGCCTGCCGTGCCGAGCTGATACCGCGCCGTGTCCGCCGTGCCGAACTGATACCGCGCCGTGTCAGCCGCTCAGCCGGCCGTGCTGAACTGATACCGCGCCCTGTCCGCCGCTCAGCCGGCCGTACCGAGCTGATACCGCGCCGTGTCAGCAGCTCAGCCGGCCGTGCTGAGCTGATACCGCGCCGTGTCAGCAGCTCAGCCGGCCGTGCTGGGCTGATACCGCGCCGTGTCCGCCGCCCAGCCGGCCGTGCTGAGCTGATACCGCACCGCGTCCGCCGCCCAGCCGGCCGTGCTGAACTGATACCCCGCCGCGACAGCCACCGAGCCGGCCGTGCCGAGCTGATACCGCGCCATGTCAGCCGCTCAGCCTGCCGTGCCGAGCTGATACCGCGCCGTGTCCGCCGCTCGAGCCGGCCGTACCGAGCTGATACCGCAGCTGCCTTGTGCCACCTGTGATTCGCCGGTCGGTAAATCTTGTCCCCGCCGTCAAATGATCCTTGTATATTATCTAGGTCAAAGTTTTAACACCAGTTTTGGTTCGTGCAGGGAGATCCAGACTTTCCAATCCCCACTCCAGAATCTCCACCCATGCTGGTAATGACGAGTGAGCGGAGATGAAGTAGCGAGTGAGAAGGCATGGAGGCGATCTCGGGCCACACAAGGGTGGCAAGACAGACAATACCGGGGTGGGTAGCACAATACATGGAAAATCAGACCGGCCAATCTGGAAAGGCAAAAGTGCATCATGTAGGCAATTTTTTCGTAAAATACAATGCTGCTGCCACAGGCATAGGTTTTTGAAAAGTATTGGGTGGGCACAATGCATGGGAGTCATGACCAATCCCAGATGGATTGGGGTGGGCACCATCGGACCACACGGGGTCCGATATTAAAAGCTGAAATTATTGTGAGGGCACAGCCAACGTGGGGGAGTGCCCTCCCAAAGGCATACAAAATTTATTCCGATATACTTAAATTTCGGTACCTCAGAGCACCATGGAAGTTTGATTACTATCGTAATCGGAGTGCTAGTGCCTTCAAGAGTATTCATAGAAGTATCCGTAAAAATACATGAAATGATCATCACCTGAATTATGCTTTACGCTTTCTTCTCGTGGCGGTGAGATTAATGAACATTGAGAAGATTGGAACTTCAAAGCTGTTGGAGGATAAACTTTCCCTTGCCGACCCGCCAATGGAGACGAACAAGAAGTGTCCCGCTCACCTGGCCTCTCCCAGCCGCCCGTCCCCCCGGCGTGTGATGGGCGGACAGGGACGGGAGGCACGGGAGGCAGCCACCTAACCTAACCTAACCTAACCTAACCTATCCTGGCCCAGCCGCCAGTCCCGCTGGCGCGTGACGGGCAGACGGGACGGCAAGCCCGGGAGGCAGCTACCTAACCTAACCTAACCTAACCTAACCTATCCTGGCCCAGCCGCCAGTCCCGCTGGCGCGTGACGGGCAGACAGCGGGACGGCAGGCCCGGGAGGCAGCTACCTAACCTAACCTAACCTAACCTAACCTAACCTATCCTGGCCCAGCCGCCAGTCCCGCTGGCGTGTGACGGGCAGACAGCGGGACGGGAGGCCCGGGAGGCAGCTAACCTAACCTAACCTAACCTAACCTATCCTGGCCCAGCCGCCAGCCCCGCTGGCGCGTGACGGGCAGACAGCGGGACGGCAGGCCCGGGAGGCAGCTACCTAACCTAACCTAACCTAACCTAACCTAACCTATCCTGGCCCAGCCGCCAGTCCCGCTGCCGTGTGACGGGCCTGGGACGGCAGGCACGGGAGGCAGCTACCTAACCTAACCTAACATAACCTAACCTATCCTGGCCCAGCCGCCAGTCCCGCTGGCGCGTGACGGGCAGACAGCGGGACGGGAGGCACGGGAGGCAGCTACCTAACCTAACCCAACTTAACTTAACCTAACCTATCCTGGCCCAGCCGCCAGTCTCGCTGGCGTGTGACGGGCAGACAGCGGGACGGGAGGCCCGGGAGGCAGCTACCGCAGGGCTCCCTACCTACAACCAACTACCTGGCCCGCTGGTGCTGGCTGTGACGGGCAGACAGCGGGAGACGAGGCCCGGGAGGCGGCTACACGCGAGGGGCTGGCATCTCGAGCCAACGTGGACCGGCTCTCTGTGTGTCTGACGCACCATGACTGGGCTCGGCTGGGTTGGTCAGATTTCCTCGGGCCTGACAGCCTCATATTTGCATTACCGTCTCTGCCTAATGGGGTGAGCACCACTTTCAGTGGCCAAATGTCTGGAGGGAGCTACTGATTCGATAACCCACTGCACGTGCCTGCGTAGTAGTGTACAAAAAGCCTCTAAAACGAATACTATAAGCTCACAAAATATTGAAGTTTGCTAAGAAACTAGTCCGGCCGGAATGTTTGTCCTAGAATTATGATTTCAACACTGCAGTTTTGTATCGTGCTTATGAGCGGTGAATTATCGCCACACTTATGATGATGTTCGCTGTAAATATACATTTGCGTATCCGCAGACAAGGAAATCTTCGACTTCAATTGACACCGCATAACTATGTGATAAATGGTGATCTCACGAAGGGTCGCATGGCAATGCTACACGAAATTTCAACATGGTAGACACGGTATGTCAAGTTGGGTGTTCCACCCACGGAATAATCCTATGCACATGAAGAAAGTTGGAACTGATTGATATCTGTCACCGTTGAAGTTCAATATTTGAGTACGTTGCTTCATTGTGTGGCACGTGCTGCGGAAAAAAAACACACACAGGTGTTCCACTCTCCTCTAATGCTAAAAGCTTGTATACAATGCTGTAAGACCTTTGGGTGGTGATGAAAACGAGGAAGATGCATGGCCGTGTGACGCACGTAGAATCGAGCAGAGGCGTAGCAAAGGGAGGGTTCCAATCAGCTCAGCAACACAAAATACACTAGATCAAACAAGCAATTTTTAGTTTTCAACACGCAAAACCAGAAATTTTCCACGAGCCTCGTGCGCCGACAGCGGCTTCTATTTCTTCGTATATTTAGCACCCCCTTTACAAAGCCCCGTGTGCACCCCTGGAACGCAGACGATTCATATTTCAGGGTTTAACCCAATGCAATACGTTACCATGGCCGGGGAAATTGACATTCAACGAGAGCCCATAAACTGCACATAAAAATACATTCAAGAAGTCTCACGTCCTCTTGTCACCCAGAGCTCTACCTACTCCCACCGACACTTGCGAAAGTGCCATACGGACTTTCGGGGTCTTTCGGATTACTTGATTATGTTGTGAGTGATTATGTCGGGTTACTTGATTATGTTGCTGTGAGTCGCTGCGTGTGCTTTATGGAACGTTGGATAGATACAGATACAGACGTGTGTTGATTAAATCCACGGTGGACATGTGGCTATTACAACCTCGCGTTAATGTGATAAAACAGCCGGCGCAGGTAAGGTCAAAATCACAGAACAGCTAAGCCGATGGTTATGCATGTCAGAATAAAATTCAGCAGGTCGGGCAGATCAGTCCGGGTGCAGATCAGTCCGGCTCGGGCGGCACGTCAGACAGGTGCCGCCGTACGTGGCGACCGAAGATCGACACGGAAAGCCGCGTCAGGTCAGGTGGCAACGAGTTATGCAGCAGTGGTGCTAAACACCAGTTATACAGCGGCCAAATCGCCTCTTCCCCATCTCAGTGCAGGACCGGGGGACATACAGGTGATGGTCCTGACGGGTGGTTCGGTCGCGAATCTCCGTTACGCGGTGGTGAGACCATGAGCCGGTGATACCGGCTCCCCATGACGGCGCATTGTGTGCGTGAGGCACGGAGTATCAAGTATCAGGTATCAGGTAAGGTTCCCCGCACTGAGCTAGCCCAGTCTCCTCAACAGATCTCTAATGAGTGGCAAAGCTTTTGCGACAAAAAATTGCTTTTGCTGAGTAGTCTTCTTTTTTTAATGCGAGATGTGTTCTTTTTTGTTCCGTTACCGTACATAGAAATACAGCAGCGGATCTGCGGGAAGACCAGGGCATTGACCAGCGTGGAGATGACAGCAGGTGGAAGGTGCCTCATCTGATGCGATAGACATTATGTTTTCCAGAGTTGAGGTCGCATTAACCCGCGCCGTCTTTCCGGTCAGATCCTCACACCCCGTTTCGGGGGATGTTAGCAGCCCCCTCTAAAATTCAAACTAAGCATCGTACGGAAACGAAAGAGGTGTCATCGGAAAGTGCTCGACGAGTAGGGTCCGGGTCCACCCGAAAAACAATTCTCCCCAAATGTGACGTCACCAGGGGGCTAGATTTTCGCGACTTTTCACGACTTACATTATGTTTTTGGCTCTGGGGAGTTCATTTTGTGGGATATATGAAAACAATATTTATTTGCAATGAGAAAAGGACAGCGAAATCGACAAGGGCGATACCAATTGTTGGTACCCCAAAATATATTTTTTGAAATTTCAAAATTTTGAGTTTTAAAGTTTTCTTTAATCTTCCTTCTCCAATCGATAGAACAGACCGGGAAACGTTGTTGGAAGTCAACTTACCATAATAAAAAATGCTTACTTTAGCCAGAATATTCTATTTGAACTGCAATTGGTAAATATGCAAAATTTATATATAGTCAAAAACGAAAAAAATGAAGAATTCCACTCGTTCGTTTTATTGCATCCCTAAAGATAAGCAAACGCTGAAAGTTTCGTTAAAATATCTGTATCCGTCGTGATGTCTAGTTAAACTTTTTCGGAGGTGACCTCACTTGACCTTGACTAACTCGTTGACCCTAGATAACCTGACTTAAACATTTTAAAACGGCATGCCAAGTTGATGGGAAAAGTTATGGCCAACTTTGGGCCCGCTGCCGCGCGCCATTCGTCCACTACCCGCGAAAAACCTGAGGTGGGGGGGGGGGCGGTTGCAGACCCCCTCGAGACGGGACGGATTAACGAAACAAACTAAAGGTAAAATGCTGCCCAATAGAGCTGATCCAAAAGATGCTTAACTTCACAGTCTTTGAGGATCTTGTCGTTATCCCTAACTTTGGGAACACGTTTCAGGGAATTGGAAAATAAAATGGTCTTGGCCGGCCTCGACGGTCGTTGCAAAACCTTGCTGCAGAATGTACCAGGTCCATTTGCGTTCGTTTCCTTGTGGCTTTATTTACGTTCGTTTCTTTGTTTGTTCCTTGCAGAGGTAGCTGGCCAACTGTGAATCACTGATTTGGCCAGCTGAGGTATGTTGAGTTATCTTTGTCACAAATCAGCTCCGTCGCCAGCGGTGCCACCTAGAAGTCGCTCGTGCCTCAATCTCTGCCAAGCTCCTGCGCCTTCTATCTTGTGCTTACCAGTTTCATGTATGTTCAGCTTTGTGCTGCCTCTATATATGGATGTTCTCTATTTTGTTTCTTTGCATTCGCGATGCTCTCTTATGTATATGGCAAAAACACCGCTTCTCTTTTCGCTTATTCTACCGATCCCCTGTCTCCATTTCCACTTTTCTGTTTCTGTCTCTGTCTCTGTCTCTGTCTCTGTCTCTGTCTCTGTCTCTGTGTCTGGTTTTGTTTCTGTCTCTGTCGCTATCTGTCTCTGTCGCCATCTGTTTCTGTCGTTATCTGTCTCTGTCTCGATCTCTTTCTCTGTCTCTCCCTCTCCCTCTATCTCTCTTTCTCTCTCTCTCTCTCTCTCTCTCTCTCTCTCTCTCTCTCTCTCTCTCTCTCTCTCTCTCTCTCTCTCTCTCTCTCTCTCTCTCTCTCTCTCTCTATCTTTGTTCCTCTTTCTCTCTTCACCGGCCTCTCCTTGCCAATCATTCTCTCAGTTCCAACCCGCTTTCCCTCGGGTTTTGTGTGTCGCATCTGAGTAGTTCTCGAGTGCCTTGGCTCACTGCGCCGGGAATCCCTGGAGTCTGGTCTCAATGTACATCTCTCCTGAGTCGTTCTAGTCTCGAATGCCCTGCAGGCATCTCTATGTGACCCGCCGTGAGAACGAGTGTCCGGAACGCCGCCAAATTTCCTCCAATTTGGTCCAGAGCCGCTACAAATGCCACCCGTCACTCCACGTTATCCTAACCTTTTAGCATTCCGGGAATTCCGCGCAGAGCTGGAGGTGAGGATACTTTGAGGGCATGGCACGACTGAGTGAACTGGGCGATGGTTCCTCCGCGCTCGGGAGACGAAGCGGTGGTTCTTCCGAGCCCATAATACAGAGCGAGGGTTCCTCCGAGTTCAGGAGACAGAGCGGTAGCTCCTCCGAGCTAATCGAGCTCGGGGGAGAGTAGCTCTTCCGCACTCCGAGGCTCCGATCTCCGAGCTCGGGAGAGGACATGGTCTTGAGCCCGGGAGATGGAGCGGTGGCTCCTCCGAGCTCAGGGCTCCTCCGAGCGGGAAGACCCTCCGCGGGAGACGGAGTGCTCCTCCGAGCCCGGGAGACGGAGTGGTGAGCCCTCCGAGCTTGGGAGATGGAGCGGTGACCCCTCCGAGCTTGGGAGACGGAGTGGTGACCCCTCCGAGCTCGGGAGACGGAGCCGTGACCGATCTGAGCAGGGGAGCTAGGGCAATGGCCCCTCTGGGTTGGGGACATGGAATGACAGCTCCTCCGTGCTGGGAAGTGGATATGGCAATGACCTCTCCGAGTTCCTGACATAGAAGCGGCTGTTCCTCCGAATTGGAAGATGAAGTTATCTCGAAGTTGGAGAGGAGTTGCGGGGTTTCCACGGTTGGGAAATACCGCACCATCGTCAGCAGATGGAACCAGAATTTCTATAAAAGTACTGGGTTCACTTTGATGGACATGAGTTCAGGTTACCAAGGAGAGTCCCTAATTCTGGTCTATGTTGTTTCTATCTTTGAATCCATTGGTGGATAATTGCACACATTTTCAGGGTGCCTGATTCATTATATCAGAACTTGACGACTCTCAATGGTGCTCGGCGGCTCTCAGGAGTGCAGAGACATGCATAATGGAATGCAATTCTCCACTCATGATTATGCATCCACGATTTTCTCACTTGAATGCAACTTCCGGTTTGAAGCACATTAAAGAAGATCGCAGTTCCAATTTAAACGCATCCTGGTCTCAACTTTAAAAGAGACCCGTTGAAGACTCGCGTTCTAACGAGCGTCGGCGAGGACACCTGAACAAAGGCAATCGCATCGGTGCGAACTCGCTTGCGAAAACTGGACCACCACCATTCCTCTCTGTTCAGGTACTGGGCCCGCTCATGAATGCCGCGTCGACCTCGCTGGAATGCCTCGCGAGCTAATGTGACGCGGCCGCTGGCGCTGCGGCGGGAGGACAAGGCTGGCGCAGTGTGCTGCTCGGTCCCTGGCCGGCCGATGTGACGCGTCGGCGCTGTGTGCTGCTCGGTCCCTGGCCGGCCGATGTGACGCGTCGGCGCTGTGTGCTGCTCGGTCCCTGGCCGGCCGATATGACGCGTCGGCGCTGTGTGCCGCTCGGTCCCTGGCTGGCCGATGTGACGTGTCGGAGCTGTGTGCTGCTCGGTCCCTGGCCGGCCGATGTGACGCGTCGGCGCTGTGTGCTGCTCGGTCCCTGGCCGGCCGATGTGACGCGTCGGCGCTGTGTGCTGCTCGGTCCCTGGCCGGCCGATGTGACGCGTCGGCGCTGTGTGCTGCTCGGTCCCTGGCCGGCCGATGTGACGCGTCGGCGCTGTGTGCTGCTCGGTCCCTGGCCGGCCGATGTGACGCGTCGGCGCTGTGTGCCGGGCTCGCCTCCTCGGCGGCCACCTGTAATTGCGGCAATTTGACTCTGTCATGGCGTCGCTGTCCCAGGCGATTTGTAATTGGCCGAATTTTCAGGTGATGCATCACCTTGAAAGCAGACCGAACATAAGCGGGTCCATTTTCTTTCAACTCCGTCAGCCGACGCTGCTGCTTCCCTGCCTCACAAGTGCGAGTGCTTCGTAGTTTGCAGAGATTACCGGCGGAAGCAAGCTGCGGCGCTATGCAATAGGAAGAGAAGCCAGAAGGGGTACTGATGCTCGAGTGAAAGGAATCCTTACGATGAATCTTGCGGCTCGGATGTTGACCATTGATGTCTTCTGACATAACGCTGGCCACCTCGATAGTTCAACTAGCAGATTGTTGATTTCTCCATCTTCACAATTGGAGTTCGTATCGCTAGCTTGCATTTCGCTTCAGGCTAAAACAACCAGGTGGCAGCTGGTAATATTGATGACGCGATAATGAGACGGCTGTGTTAGAGCACACAGCAGAGATCACAAATACGAAGCTGCCTCGTAGGGCTCTGTCGCTGAACAGTTGTGTGATGGGGTGGTGAGCTTGATACATTCGATAGCGAGACATCTGTTGGCATGGACCCCGGTATCGCGGAGCGACGCCAATAAGCGTTCTGATTCGGGTAAGCACGTAGCCATGCCTTAGGAAAGTCAGAAGGCCGTACCATGCAACTCTTGGCCCAGGCAGAGTTACGTCCCACAAGTTCCCGGGTGAAGCGAAATACAACGCACAGTGAAACGCATCGGCACCGCTGATTTTCATTCAAATTATAAGCACACAGACAGTATGCTCCCTTAACGGCGACAGTGAGCTCTAGATAGTTCTGGGCGCTGTCTCCCCTAGCTCCCAGTGTACCCCCCCCACAACTTCTGGCACCCCTCCCAGTACCCTCCCCTCCCCCCGGCGCCGTGGCGGGTGCTGGGCACAATTAGAGGCCGACTGACGGCGTAGACCCCAGCAGTGTGGGAACGGCGCGACCGTTCGGACGGCCGCATTTTTTTGGGTGCCGGTGCCGGTGTCGCACCTCCGCCACCACCTGGCCACTCTCACGGTCGTCCCGACAACTGCGATCAGTCGTGGGCTGGCGGCGCACCTGGACACGGCCGGCGGGTGGCCCCCGCCACACGAGCAGCGCTCGGCCGGCGCTCGCTCGGCTCTGGGCTGAGGGCTGGCTCGGCTGTGGGCTGTGGGCTGGCTCGGCTGTGGGCTGTGGGCTGGCTCGGCTGTGGGCTGTGCGGTCGCTCGGCTGTGGGCTGAGGGCTGGCTCGGCTGTGGGCTGTGCGGTCGCTCGGCTGTGGGCTGTGCGGTCGCTCGGCTGTGGGCTGTGGGCTCGATCGGCTGTGGGCTGTGCGGTCGCTCGGCTGTGGGCTGAGGGCTGGCTCGGTGGGCTGTGTGCTCGGCTGTGGGCTGTGGGCTGGCTCGGCTGTGGGCTGTGGGCTGGCTCGGCTGTGGGCTGAGGGCTTGCTCGAGTGTGGGTTGTGGGATCGCTCGGCTGTGGGCTGAGGGCTAGATCAGATGTGAGCTGTGGGCTCGTTCGTCTGTGGGTTGAGGGCTCGTTCGGCTGTGAGTTGAGGGCTCGATCGGTTGTCGGCTGTGGGCTCGATCGGCTGTGAGCAGCGACGACAGTCTCGAAGGATGAACCACGGCGAGATCAGTCAGCTCACCGTCGCGGAAGGGACGCCGGTCGTATCGCTCACCAGGCCGTGCGATGGAATGCCTGCTGGTCCTTGGTTTAGAACCTGTATCGCTAACTGAAGTCCATGCTCAAGATGGACCGGTTCGGAAAATTAGTACCGGCTTGAGCTTGGTTAACACGCTTGAGACTAAAAGTACGGCTCGCACATATTGAGACTTATTTCCAGTTACCTGTGTGGCTTCGGCAGTCGCCATGTTTGCGTTTAGTTCCAATTTGTCATTGGTATCTGTTTGCACGACAATGACAACGTGCTTAAGAGGCAACACCTACTACTCGAACGAGAGTGCACCCTGGCTGGGTGTGACGGGGGGCGAGTCATGGGAGCATCCGGCGGCGACAATATCATAATCTGCCATGATGCAGCGTTTTATCGCCGAGTCCTCGCACGCGCGCGCGCGCCAGGGAAAACCCGCGACGCTGCGCGATGGATGGCGGCTATCCGGCGCGTCAGCCGCCGCCAGACGTGGTCGTCGGCACGCGGCGAGTCAGCACAGATGGCCGCGGCCACTTGTGGTCGTGCGGCTCGGAGACGAGCCGAAACACAGCTCACCGCCGGCCGACGGCAGGCGGAGACGCCAGCTGCCAGCTGCGCCGCTCCAGACCGCTCCGGTCCGGGTCGTCCGCGGCCGTACAGAGCGGCGCCACACCGCAGGACTGCCGCCCGCTCACCTTCCTGTCAGCCGGACTCAGTCAATTACCGACCATTCACGTGCTCGCATTCACGGGTTCGCGTATTCGCACGCGCATGAAAACTGGCGCTAACGCACACTGCTGGCAGCCGTGTGTGGAGCAGCTTGAAAATGTTTGGCATGGCCCAATGCATGAAGATGATGAGTGCTGACAATTTGGTTCATGGAGCCCACACAACAAAGCCCCGTGTTAAGAAAACAAGAAGTTGGTGGGGCCAAGGGCAATATGGCGGTGTTCAGGCCTCACCAAATGTATACGAAGCTTCACCCCTGCTGACAACTGTGCGTTGGGCAGGGGGAGTGCAAAAGGCAGTTGTTCGTCCGAAACACTTGCTGCAAGTTACACGACTGCAACATCCTTAGCTTAAATCCATGCTGGAACAACAGCATAAATGTCAATGCTTGGGCACCCCTGGCGGTTTACTGCATCCAATTCGAATGTCTTACTTAGGTGCGTAGTGCTTTTACTCGTTTCCCTACATGGGGCTAATGCACATGTCCCCGACGCCTCCATGTCACCTGACGATGACTCAATGCGTTGTCGCGAGTGTGTCTCGGCTCAGTGGTACCGGAAATGACTCGAGACATTGGCACAGACGAGACTCAGTGGCAGTGAGTTGCAGTACCACGTGATATAGCTGGCAGAATCACCGATCCAGCTAGAAGGCACCGACGCCCCTATAACCAGCGACGTGAAGGGGTGGGGGTGGGGAGTTCGAGTATGTGGCCAGAGGGAGAAGGACCGGCGGGGGAGCAGGCAGTGGGTGTGCAATCATGTACGCGACACTTAGCCAGAGCGGAGCCCACATACCGGTGGACCAGGGGAGCTGAAGAGTGACGCTTCACTGCGATTTGTGTTGGATGATCTGGTCGCCGTCGGCGAAGAGCATATTTGAACAATTTACAGTCTTACTCAGCCATTCAATGCTTGGCTTAATCGTTTCCAACTGCCGATCAAAGGACAGACCAGGAAGTGTTTCCCGCCGCAGGCAACAAAATCAATACAAATCGCGCCGTTTGTCCACGCCGTCCGTCAGCCTCAAAACAAATAACCGGCCGACATTCCGCGGCACCAGCGGTATCGCATTTCTATACGGAGCCTTTGAAGGGCGCCGGCAGGAGGTCGCACGCTCGAGTCCCCATCATCTCGGGCTGGCGGAGCCGATGCCGCGCGAGACTCGGAAGGTGCTTCGGCACGATTAGCCCGGCCGTGGGCGGTTGGCCGGCGACCGGTCGGCCTGTGATGTGCCGCCGCCGCGCGACACTGCCGCCTGTTTTGCCCGCCACCGGCCGGCAAATCCGTCCGCGCGCAGACGCGGAGAGCGGGCCGACGACATCGCTCACTCACGCGGCCGAGGCTGGCCGGCGGGCGAGGCTGGCCGGCGGGCGAGGCTGGCCGGCGGGCGAGGCTGGCCGGCGGGGAGGCGGGCCGGCGGGCGGGGCTGGCCGGCGGGCGAGGCTGGCGCGGGCGGGCGGGGAGGCGGGCCGGCGGGCAGGCTGGCCGGCGGGCGAGGCTGGCCGGCGGCCGAGGCGGGCCGGCGGGCGAGGCTGGCCGGCGGGCGAGGCTGGCCGGCGGGGGCCGGCGGCCGGCGGGCGAGGCTGGCCGGCGGGCGAGGCTGGCCGGCGGGCGAGGCTGGCCGGCGGGCGAGGCGGGCCGGCGGGCGAGGCTGGCCGGCGGGCGAGGCGGGCCGGCGGGCACCTCTCCCGCCTCCGGTCACGGCCGGGTGCTACATTGTCCGCTGTGGTGACCGGCGCAAGGTGCCAGGCAGGCCGAGTGTACCCTCGCGCCACGGTCAGCTTGGTCTTACTGGTACGAGAGCAGTTCGGCCCTTCTGGTACGATGTCACCTCGGCCCTCCTGGTACCAGGCAGGAGTAGTGGACATTCAGACCGCGGCCGACTCGGTCCTCGCCGCTCCGCGTGAACAGCCAATATTGCACCCATGGCTGTGTGGCAGCCTCTATTGAACCCATGGCTGTGTGACATCCTCTATTGCACCCATGGCTGTGTGGCAGCCTCTATTGAACCCATGGCTGTGTGGCAGCCTCTATTGCACCCATGGCTGTGTGGCAGCCTCTATTGCACCCATGGCTGTGTGGCAGCCTCTATTGCACCCATGGCTGTGTGGCAGCCTCTATTGCACCCATGGCTGTGTGGCATCCTCTATTGAACCCATGGCTGTGTGGCAGCCTCTATTGAACCCATGGCTGTGTGGCAGCCTCTATTGTACCCATGGCTGTGTCAACAGTCTGCCAAGCCAATGTATCTTCACTGACAAGTTGTCGATATGAAGGCAAGCATTAGGCCTGATGCTAGCAAAGTTTTGCGTGACTCGCTTCAGGTTTGTCCTGTTGCTGAAAGCGGATTTTCCCACATCACATCACCATACACAGGCAAATTTTTGCATAATCTTTATCATCCCAATGTTTCATGGAAGACTTAGGCAGTTGGTTTTGAACACTAATGATGATTGGCTAAAGCTAAAACTGTTATTGAAATATCGCCTTTTAAACCTTTCTATCTGCAGCACGCAAAAACATCATCTTTTTCGCCAACCTACAAACCGCATATGGTGCTCATATCGTGTGATCTGCATCAAGTGATTGCAATAATGCATTGACTAACCGGCCAATCACCAGCTGAGCGCCCGAACTGGCCCGCCAGACGCCGCCACGTCAGCCAGCTATCACATTTCTACCCATTCATCCGCTGTCGAAACACGGGCCGACCCCGACCCCGACCCCGAGCCCGACCCCACGCCCGACCCAGACTCGGCCCGGAGCGGCGCGCCGCAGCCCGCCCGCAGTTGTTGGTGCCGGGGCGAGTCGTATCTCTCCGTGTAAGCGGCGCCGCCAGCGGCGCGGCGATACCATCTCCGGCCGGGCATTCCGGACGACGCGTCGCCGAGAGGCGCCGTCCCTCTTGTTAATGGCGGCCAGCGTCAACCCTTCGGTATTGAGGCGGCTGGAATTCGGCCGGCCCAGACTGCGCGTCTGGCGCGCGACCGGCAAAAACCGGCCGGACGGAAAATAAAAATATCGCTCCCACTGCGGCGGCGGCCGGCCGCGAAAAACGCCGGCGCGCCTAAAAACGCGCCGTCGCCGTAAAAACGGTAATTTGTTTTGGGCGGCATTGTTGCGTGGGAAGTTGGACTCGGATGAGGCGGGCACGACACGATAACGACACTGATGACGTAATGCATCTGGCATAATTGGACGTCTGTTGTGTAAGTTGTTTTTAATTGGCCGCGTCCCCAGTTGCAAATGGGCGGTAGCGGCGGCAAAACAAAACAAAAAACACGAGGAGTGCGGCCGGTACGGCGCGAGGTACTCGTTCTCCGAACGGACGGCCGCCGCCGCCATTGCAGCTGCACGTGATGGACCTTCCCGCCGTTAGCTCATCCAGCTAAAGCCACCGCCATTGCAGACGCACGTGACGGACCTTCCAGCTGCTGGCCAAGTGACGCCGTCCAGCCGGTGGCTCATCCAGCCACAGCCACCGCCGTTCGCCCGCGGCCTCACCAAAGGCCAGAGCTGGCAGCTCGGTGGAATGCCAAAGCTGACAGCTCCTTGTCTCACGGGCGCCGCCGGCTATTCCCCCAGACAGCTGACCCACCAGACTTCGGAGTCCTGAGCTGACTTCGCTCTGTGCACTATAGACTGTTGGTATATACGTCGGCGAGCGAACGTACATGGGCGAGGTTGGGAGCACGAAAGGCAGGCCGCTTTTCTTTTCTTTTTGGAACAGGGACGCATGAAAACAATTTATTTTAAAATGATGACCCTTGTCAATTTCTTATGGGTATTATATATATATATATATATATATATATATATATATATATATATGTGTGTGTGTGTGTGTGTGTGTGTGTGTGTGTGTGTGTGTGTGTGTGTGCCTTAAACGATAAATATAAAGCGAATAATGGTTGCTTTAGCATATTGCCTATGTTGTGGCCTAATATCATTAGGATGTGTAATAATAGGATCCAATGCTAACCTCTGTAGTACATGTCAAACCTTGTTGACGCTTCCCGACTTCTCGCGGTACCCCTGTACCCGTGAGGTATACAGTGTCTCGCGGCACCCCTGTACCCGTGAGGTATACAGTGTCTCGCGGCACCCCTGTACCCGTGAGGTATACAGTGTCTCGCGGCACCCCTGTACCCGTGAGGTATACAGTGTCTCGCGGCACCCCTGTACCCGTGAGGTATACAGTGTCCCGCGGGCCCCTGTACCCGTGAGGTATACAGTGTCTCGGCGCCCTGTACCCGTGAGGTATACAGTGTCTCGCGGCACCCCTGTACCCGTGAGGTATACAGTGTCTCGCGGCACCGCGGCACCCCTGTACCCGTGAGGTATACAGTGTCTCGCGGCACCCCTGTACCCGTGAGGTATACAGTGTCTCGCGGCACCCCTGTACCCGTGAGGTAGGGGTACAGTGTCTCGCGGCACCCCTGTCCCGTGGGGTATACAGTGTCTCGGCACCCCTGTGCCCGTGAGGTATACAGTGTCTCGCGGCACCCCTGTGCCCGTGAGGTATACAGTGTCTCGCGGCACCCCTGTGCCCGTGAGGTATACAGTGTCTCGCGGCACCCCTGTGCCCGTGAGGTATACAGTGTCTCGCGGCACTTTATGCCGTGAGGTATACATGTCTGGCGGCGCCCACCTGTTGGTGGGCCGCGGGATTGGAAAATGTCCTAGTGGCCTAAGTCGACCCGGGACCTTTGGTACCCTGTGATACACCCCCGGCATCCGGCCCACAGTGGTCCAGTGGTGCAGCAGTCAGCAGAGGCGTCAGTCGACGCCCCAGTGACAGCCGGACACACCAACGCCCCAGTGACAGCCGGACACACCAGTAATAGCGCGCCGCCGACGGCCCGGCATTGCATGCCCGTCACGTGCCGTGCCGACGCTGGACGCAGCTGGTGCGTCCGCTGGCCGGCCCACGCCGCCTCCACGGCCCGGTGGACGTCGGTGGAAGCTGGTGGACAGGTGTCGGTGGACGTCGGTGGACAGTGGTGACAGGTGTCGGTGACAGCCTCCACAGCCCGTCCCGTGGATGGCGGTGGACAGCGGTGATAAGTGTCGGTGGCAGCCGACACCGTCTTCACAGCACGTCCGGTGGACGCTATTGAACAGTGGTGAACAGTGGTGACAGGTGTCAGTGAGCGTGAGCTTGAGCGTCCGGGGATGGTGACTGGGGGCCGTGGACGCCGGTGGACAGTGGTGACAGGTGTCGGTGGACGCCGGTGGACGCCGGTGGACAGTGGTGACAGGTGTCGGTGGACGCCGGTGGACAGTGGTGACAGGTGTCGGTGGACGCCGGTGGACAGTGATGACAGGTGTCGGTGGACGCCGGTGGACGCCGGTGGACAGTGGTGACAGGTGTCGGTGGACGCCGGTGGTCGGTGGACAGTGGTGACAGGTGTCGGTGGGGTGGACAGTGGTGACAGGTGTCGGTGGACGCCGGTGGAGCCGGTGGACAGTGGTGACAGGTGTCGGTGGACGCCGGTGGACGCCGGTGGACAGGTGCAGGTGTCGGTGGACGCCGGTGGACGTGGACGTGGGACAGGTGTCGGTGCGGTGGACGCCGGTGGACAGTGGTGACAGGTGTCGGTGGCGGCCGGTGGACAGTGGTGACAGGTGTCGGTGGCGGCCGGTGGACAGTAGTGACAGGTGTCGGTGGACGCCGGTGGCGGCCGGTGGACAGTGGTGACAGGTGCCGGTGGCAGCCGACGGGCCGGGCCGGTCACCGGTGTGTTTGCTGAAGACTTTGTCGTGTCTGCAGCGATGTTGTACCGCGTGTACGATGAGGGCTGGCTGTACAGTTGGTGCGCTGCGGTCGGTGACCATTGCCGTTGTACCGCTCGGCGTTCATAGGTACTACCTATCAGGATGGTGTTGCTGCATTTGCTGCTTGAAATTACACACACGAGAGCTCAAGCGACGTCTTTCACCTGGGTGATCAATTTGCGCTGTTCAGTAATCAAAAATAATGTTGCTAAGCTTTACCGGTGGATCGTTTCATTTATTGTGCGATATTTTCCGTCCAGGGTCCCTCACATCCGTGTCACGTGGCTCCAGTTGTCCAACGCCCACCTGCCCGCCCAGCTCGTCCCCCCGCTCTCCGGACATCCAGGACAACTGGCTAGTTATCCACCGTCGGCCCACGATAGATCGCTGGCAAATGGCATTGTTTTTCGGGGCGCCTCCGTAACAGAAGGTCCACTCCGTGCCATTCGCCTCGCATCACCCGGCAATTTTCTGGCGAATATCTCACCGCTCTGGCGGTGCGACGGCGGCGGCGCGGTGCTCTGGGCCGTGCCCACCTGCCCACATTCGTCTCAATCTCATTAGGCGGCGTTGGGCGGCAGCGATCGGGGCCATTTTTCTGCCGACCGTGTCCCTGAGCCGGACCAGGCGGCCCGGCGGCCGTGCTGGCCGACCCCCCCCACCGGGCGGCGTTGCCCGGCCGCCACTGAGGCACGACAATCCGGGGGATGTCTCACCGGCTGTGGCGTGGTCCGCATTGGTCACCAGTCTTCAATGGTGAACTGGTCTTCGACGGTGACTGGTCCTCGATAGGACTGGTCCTCGATAGGACTGGTCCTCGATAGGACTGGTCCTCGATAGGACTGGTCCTCGATAGGACTGGTCCTCGATAGGACTGGTCTTCGATGGCGACTGGTCCTCACTGATCCTTGATGACTGAGCATCGATGGTACCATTCCGCCACACTGGTGGCAGTGCCGTAGTCCAAGGGAGGAGGCGAAGGGGGAGAGCTCACAGCACCCTGCGGGCCCGAGGGCTTCCGCCAGGCCATCACCGTGAAGAGCCCACAAGGGCTCCTCAAGCAGAGGAAGCGGAGAGAATTTGAAAGGCATCTAGCAGGTGGTGGTGAAAGGGCCCCTGATACCTGAAGACATTCGCCGTGAGGGCTGGCAAGGGTCATAAAAGCAAGAGAGTCTGATAAGTGGAATGCCCATGTCAGCTGGAAAAGGCGTCTCAAATTGAAATAACCCCTACAAGTTGAGGAATAAATAGAACTATGAAGGCTCTTGCTGCAAGGGCAGGGTGCCTGAGGACTAGAGACGGCTGAGATGCTCGTGATGAGTTTTAAGGCCTCTGAGGGATGGAAAGGACCCTGAAGAGCTAAAGAGTGGCTAAAGCTAAAGAGTCCTCCGCTCTGGGATTGGTGGCCAATCCCAGACCGGGAATTATCTTGAGATGAGAGCTAAATGGGCTATTGAGGACTGTGATGGATCCCTAAACGCAGGAGAGGGCCCTGAGCATGGCTGAAGAAGTTTGAAGATTACGGCGGGGCCAATTTCGTGGAGGCACCGAGTGCTGTCAATTTGGTTGGTGGGACCCACCCCATCGGGTTCTGTAGTAAGAGAAAGAGAAGTTGATGGGAGCAAGGCAAATGTGATAGGATCAGGCCCTGCTAAAGCCATAGGGTACATCACTGACCCTGATAGATGTAGAGGGCCTGCGAGATCCACAGAGGAGCAGACTGGGATGCCCCTGTGGTTGAGGGAGTATCACTGAAGAATGAATAGAGCCCCAAGAGCTAAGGAGAGCCCTGCTGACTGGCGATTGTTGTGAGGACCCTGATGGCCGGCTTCAGAGCTAGAATGTCCTTGGAACCGAAAATACATATATCGACGTACACACTCACACACACACATACATATATATATACACATATTATATATGTATATATATGTATATATAGTTAAAGTTATAATGACCAGGTCCCCGCCCCGGACAATTTCTTCGTTGTGCCACCGACTGTCGCGCTAATCACACTCCACCAATAACGTAGCAAAGCATTGAAGCATTGCTTCTGATCACAGATATCTTAAGTCGATGTCCGCCGGAAGTCGTTCCACGTGCTGAAGCACAACCCATATTTTAAGCCCAAACATTGACCTTATATGGTGTTGCAGAGAAACAATGTGCCCGAAGGGATAGTCCACAACGAGCTTTTTTACTTGGGGTGGTGTTAAAAGCTGCACTGACTTGTGCGCGGGGGTTGGTGTATGTGAATGAGGAATGCTCATCACGTGTGTGTGCCACTTGTGTGGATCAGAGAGAGAGAGAGAGAGAGAGAGAGAGAGAGAGAGAGAGAGAGAGAGAGAGAGAGAGAGAGAGAGAGAGAGAGAGAGAGAGAGAGAGAGAGAGAGAGAGAGAGAGAAGAGAGAGAGAGAGAGAGAGAGAGAGAGAGAGAGAGAGAGAGAGAGAGAGAGAGAGAGAGAGAGAGAGAGAGAGAGGTTTTTTTTTTTTTTTTTTTTTTTTTTTTTTTTTGTTGTGTTGTGTGTGTGTGTGTGTGTGTGTGTGTGTGTGTGTGTGTGTGTGTGTGTGTGTGTGTGTGTGTGTGTGTGTGTGTGTGTGTGTGTGTGTGTGTGTGTGTGTGTGTGTGTGTGTGTGTGTGTGTGTGTGTGTGTGTGTGTGTGTGTGTGTGTGTGTGTGTGTGTGTGTGTGTGTGTGTGTGTGTGTGTGTGTGTGTGTGTGTGTGTGTGTGTGTGTGTGTGTGTGTGTGTGTGTGTGTGTGTGTGTGTGTGTGTGTGTGTGTGTGTGTGTGTGTGTGTGTGTGTGTGTGTGTGTGTGTGTGTGTGTGTGTGTGTGTGTGTGTGTGTGTGTGTGTGTGTGTGTGTGTGTGTGTGTGTGTGTGTGTGTGTGTGTGTGTGTGTGTGTGTGTGTGTGTGTGTGTGTGTGTGTGTGTGTGTGTGTGTGTGTGTGTGTGTGTGTGTGTGTGTGTGTGTGTGTGTGTGTGTGTGTGTCGGCGCGCGAGGTGCCGGTGTGTGCGTGTATTGATCAAGCCTGGGAGCCGGCCGCCGCCGCTCTCCCACCCTCCCGCTGCGCGGCCGCTAGTCGAGTCCACACAAATTTTATCGCCACGGGAGACGGGTGGGAGGGAGACGGGAGACGGGAGACGGGTGGGAGGCCGCAACGCGGGACGCTGTGCGGGACGCCGCCTGGGAACGCCTCGCCGGACGTTGTCGCCGGTGGACGTTGTCGCCGGTGGACGTTGTCGCCGGTGGACGTTGTCGCCGGTGGACGTTGTCGCCCGTGGACAGCTTGGACCTGGTGCCGACAGGACCACAGCTTCTCCAGCGCGTGCGCTCAGCGACCGCAGCTGAATCAGCAACACGACAAACGCCTCGTTTGCACGACGGAAAATCAGATTCTGCGTGGTGAACACATCGGGCTCCGGTGGCGGGAATTCGGTGTGCTGGCCGCTTGCGGATCGATCGGAAACTAAAAGTCACGTTTTTGTTGTCGACTGAGCCCGGAAAATGAGCCACAGTTTCGGCGCAGCTTGTGAAGTTTCAAGTGCAGATCCGGACCGCTGACTGGTGGTCGCAGTTGACTGAGAGACACGGAGGTGTCGAGACCGGGCAGGAGCGTCTCAAAGGAGCGGAGGTGTCGGGACCGAGCCGGAAGGCCTCCAAATTAAATGGATTCGCCAAGATTCATGACGTGAACTTAGTTGTCTTGGTTGTGAGGATTACGTTGGCAGCACTAATCAGCAGGTGTTGCAACCTGATGCAGATGTGGTCGGTGAGTAGTCTCAGATCCGGACGCTTTGATGGGGAGGAAAGGACATTCTTCTGGGGGAGGCGTCTCAGAGGTGCGGTACTGAATGAGGTCCTGGAGGAGCGCCTCTCGCTGAAAAAAACGCATTTGGGGGCGGCACTCGAGCCTTCCCGAGGAGGCGACATTTGTCGGTCCGAGGTGCTCCAATTTTCCATGGGGGAAACATACTCCCTGTTTTCCCCTCCTGTATCCGACCCTGTCGGTATGTGGGTGCATCTGGAAAATGAAAAGCTGGGAAGTGGATGAGGTCTAGAGGACAAATGAGTGGGCAGAATTTATTTTTGACCACTTCGATGGTCTGCATCGTGGGCGTAGCAACTGGCAAAAGAGAGTCCCGGGTACGGGAGGGTACCCCCAGTATTCTGGCAAAGCGCACGGCTTTGGCACTTTTATCGTCGAAAAAGCACCCGAGATGGGATTTAAGCCCCAGATTTTCCGCACGTCGTGGCACCCGCGCTATACATACGTTGCATGGCATGTATGCTATGCATACATACTATACAATAATGTTGCACAATGAAATAAAATAAAATCAAGTGGCACAATCGTACAGGTGTGCGTTTGTGCCGTGAACTGGCCTTCATAGCGAGTAGTTTTCTTCTCAGAAAGAAAATTAAGGTCAGGTTCCGGACTATCTGGAGAAGCCTTGAATAGAACCCTGATAGGTAGCATCGCTAATCGAAAATACCCTTCCGCTCCCTATCCTTCCCTTTGTGCCGACAGGTCTTAAGATCGCAATGACATCGACTCACTCCACCAACATTGCCGACACTAAGTCCGAGCGTACCCAACCGAGACCAATGGAACGCACTCTTCACCCCCTTCCAGCTCCGAACGCCCAGTGGGCCCGTCGTCCGACACCGACCTGCCGGCCGCCTCTGACCTGCCGGCCGCCTCTGACCTGCCGGCCGACACCGACCTGCCGGCCGCCTCTGACCTGCCGGCCGCCTCTGACCTGCCGGCCGACACCGACCTGCCGGCCGCCTCTGACCTGCCGGCCGACACCGACCTGCCGGCCGCCTCTGACCTGCCGGCCGCCTCTGACCTGCCGGCCGCCTCTGACCTGCCGGCCGCCACCGACCTGCCGGCCGCCTCCATCGCCGCTCTGGCGTCTTGTCGTGACGGTGACACGAGCGAGCAAAGATGTCGGCGGCCAGGGCGGGCGGCGGCGCGCCGGCGTCCCAGCTTCCGCCGGCGTCGCAGCCAATCAGCGCACGGTAAGGAGGGGCTGAAACAAAGGCGCGCGCCGCCGGCCGCATGCCAATGAGAGTCGCGGCCGGCGCTCAATAAAAACCCAGCTGTAAACCGGTCGCCGCCGGCCCGGTCGGATCGACGGACGGACGGTCGGACAGTCGGACGGACGTATGGATAGAAGGACGCGCTGACAAACTAGTGGGGAGACGGAAGGACGGACGGACGGACCGACGGACGTCGGATCGACGGACAGTCGGACGGACGTATGGATAGAAGGACGCGCTGACAAATTAGTGGGGAGACGGAAGGACGGACGGACGGACCGACGGACGTCAGACCGACAGACGTCGGATCGACGGACGTCGGATCGACGGACGTCGGATCGACGGACGTCGGATTGACGGACGGACGAACACACGGTCGGATCGGAGCGACGGACAGTCGGTCCGATGGACGGACAGGTGGTAGGGTAGATGGACGGACGGACGGAAGAATGAACCAATGAATGGATGGACACACGAACAGATGGACAACGGGCAGACAGACTGATGGGCATTGGAAAGGGCGGATTGGCTGGCACCATTTGTACGATATGTCGTGTTTTAGTAAATGGCCTATGAATAATCTACCCAACGCCCAGAGCGCAGGGTGTGTTGGCTTTGGCTTCTATCAAAGTTAAACACCTACCTATATCACATTGCTGTCCAACATGTACACCGTACGCACAGCAATCAGAAGGGACGCTGCACACGAGCGAAGTCGATCAAATACGCTTTGAATTGCAAGATCTTCTATGCCGCGCATGCATTTTGCATACAGAGTGGATATCCTTACGTCTTGAATGGTGGGTATATTTTTTTCCTGAATTCAGCCAGACAAATATAAACTCCGTCTTCTCCGCAAAAGCACAAAGTTTTTGTTTACTCCTTTTTATTCGAAAACGAAGGAGACCAACTGCGTTCTTCGTTACTTGGGAAGAACTTCAAAAACTTTGAAGAGAATCGGGTCCAACTGCCAGCCCGGTGGAACAGATTAGCTCCATTCCCCAGCGAACGGGATCACGGGTCAGATCTCCACCACCACAGACCAGACCCACGTCACCCGGGCCGGACCTCCACCACCACAGACCAGACCCACATCACTCGGCCCGGACCCCACCACCACAGGCTAGTCCTCCACCACCACGGACCAGACCCACGTCACCCGGCCCGGACCTCCACCACCCCGGGCCGGACCCCATCACCCGGCTCGGACCTCCACCACCACAGACCAGACCCACGTCACCCGGGCCGGACCCCACCACCACAGGCTAGTCCTCCACCACCACGGACCAGACCCACGTCACCCAACCCGGACCTCCACCACCATAGGCTATCCCCACCACGGACCAGACCCACGTCACCCGGCCCGGGCCCCACCACCACAGGCTGGACCCCCACCACCACGGACCAGACCCACGTCACCCGGCCCGGACCCCACCACCACAGGCTAGTCCTCCACCACCACGGACCAGACCCACGTCACCCGGCCCGGACCTCCACCACCACAGACTAGAACTTCACCACCCCAGGCTCGACCCCCACCACCCCGGGCCGGACCTCCACCACCACGGACCAGAACTTACCACCCCAGGCTCGACCCACACCACCCCGGGCCGGACCTCCACCACCACGGACCAGACCCACGTCACCCGGGCCGGACCTCCACCACCACGGACCAGACCCACATCACCCGGCCCGGACCTCCACCACCACGGACCAGACCTTCACCACCCCGGGCCGGACCTCCATCACCACGGACCAGACCCACATCACCCGGGCCGGACCTCCACCACCACGGACCAGACCCACGTCACCCGGCCCGGACCCCCATCACCCCAGGCTAGACCTCCACCGCCACGGACCAGACCCACGTCACCCGGGCCGCACCAGCGCCTGCCGCCCGGGTCGTGGCACGTCGTCGGCCCCGTTCGGAATGTGCCAGCCGCCATCTTCGACTGCGGCCAGGCTGGCAGAGTGGCCGCCGTCCGACCAGCGGCTCTGGATGCACGTGCCGGCGTTGGTCGGCAGCAGCAGAACCGGCCGTATCGGCCGCATCTGCCGGCAGAGGACGGCCGCCACTGCCGCGGCCTTGGTCGGCCTTTTTGTCGGGCTGTGCGTCGTCACAGACGGCGAATAGCTGGCGCGAGAGCGTGCGCGCGCACACGTATTTCATCCTAAATCATTTCGGCGCACGCGCACGTCACGTTGTCCGGGACGGCCGGTAATGGCGGACGCCAGGCTCCTAAGCATAATGAGCTGATGCGATCTCGACGTCAAATAATTCAGCCCGGTGTCGTCCGAGGTTTGCGCGGTGTCCGGCGGACAGCCTGCGCGGCGCGCGCGGAGCCTTGCGCCTGCCGTGTGTTGCGCCTGCCGTGTGCTGCGCCTGCGTCGACCACAGCCTGCGGCTGGCGGGCGAGTGACCGCTCCTGGAGGAACGCATGAATGACAGTTGCCGGCTCATCGTTGGCCGGCACGGGATTCGTTTGCAAAAAGGCGAGTGGTGTGACTTGCGTGCGGCGCTGTTCTTCGGGAGCCTGCCTCGAGCAGCTTGGCGACTTCGACGCCGCATGACGGCACGCAAATGTCCTGAGGGGATAGACTGTGCCGGTGATCTTGGAGACTTCACGGAAGCATCGTTGGATCGGAGAACCATAAGCTGTGTGAAGGCCCGGAAGAGACGACTATACTAACTAACACTGCCAGCATATCACAACAGATGGAAGGACTTTTAACATGTCAACTACGGGGTCAAGACCACACGTTGAGACATGTCGCACATTCTTCTGAGATGAGCACAGGTCAGAGGGGAGAGGGTGCCGTTAAGATTAGGGCGATCATGAGCCCGCCACCGTTTCAGGAGCATTTTTTATCCGATATTTATGGAGCCTGGCAGAATATTTACATGGCTAGCGTACTAAGACCTTCATCCCAAACAATCTTTTCTTTAGTACAGAACCAACGGTTGGGATCGGTTTTACGGTAGCTTTCCGCAAGACCCCCCCCCCCTCCAACAAAAAAAACTTGAACGTGTATCACTGTGACCACGTGCGGTACAATCCGACGCCCAACTACTGTTCAATGAGCCGAGAACAAACTGCCACCAATTGGCGTGAACTCAAGTTGAAAACGAGCGCAAAAAGCAACACACTATCAAATGATATATGCGACCACTTTGTGTGCCGTTCTTATATGATAAGCAAATTCGGAGCGTTGTCTTTACCCACATTGCTGATAAAGACCATGATTATTCCGTTTTCCAGGCTCATAGCTATGTACGGTCATAAAATGATGCCCTCCCCTTTGTCCGCTCTGTCCATCAGATACCGCAACCACCACCCTTAATTCAATAGCGTCACCGATCCGGAAAACGACCCGCTATTACCGGTGTTACCCTGCGCCGTCCTCACACCAGGGTTACCTGGTGTGATGCCATCCCAAGGTTGCTGCGACCTTCAAGGAACGTTCACAATACACCAGAAAAAAAACGTCGGATGCCACCAGAAATGGAACTGCGCCGAAATGCTGGAGAGCTCAAGCGAGTTGACACAGGCTGATTCCGTGCTCTCCCATGGGCCTAATAGCTGAAACTAGAAAGCATTGGGGAAGGGGCGGGTCATTAGGGGCGGATACCAGGGAAAGGGGCTGGGAACATGTGTCCCCCATGGTGAGGCGACCCCCCTCCGGCCAGGAAAAGGTATCTGTTGGGATGGCTCTAGTTCACACTCTCCATTCTCGATATTTTTTTCAGCTGGAGGCGCCGCTTTAAGAGGAAAAGGCGCCCCTTGGAAGTAAAGCACCGCTCCAGGAGGGACCGAATGTACCCCCGGCGTCCTTCTGGGAAGGTTCGGGTGCACCCCTCCCCCGTTAAATGTTTCAGTCAGAGGCGCCCCCCCCCATGCACTTCCTGGCAGCTTTCCGGACATGCGCCCCGATGACAAACCCTGGATCCGCCCCTGGACTCCATGGCTATGCAAATGTTCACCCTTGTGTGGCACACCCTTATATTCAGCACCGAACGGCATGGTACGGTCATCAACATTTGACACCCTACGGCATGAAATTTAACACCTGAGGGAATGCCATGCCTGTTGCCACTTAACACCAGATGGTACGGCACTTAAACCATCATTAACACCCGACGGCATGGCACCGTCATCAGCATTTAGCAGCCGACGGTATGATACACCGACGACATGGCTTCAGTAATTCCGCCTGCTGACATAGTCCAGGTATTGTCCATCGCCCGCCACCAGACGACAGCGAAAATACACTGAGAGCATGACCTCTGCTACAGTCCCGAATGTGCAAACACACTCCCAAAATATCACTTCTTTTTGGCAAAAGCTTTGCACCCATTGAACCATAAAGAATGAAAGAATGAACATTGAAGAGAAGAAGCTTACTTAGCAGCCGATATCCGAAGAGTGTACAAGGAAAATTAATTCCACAAGTATTGGTCTGTGAGTTCTGTGCAGATTGATATTCATCTGCAAACGCACCTACATCTTCGTATAAGGTAAAAGTATACTCTGTTCCAGTTTGCTGCGTGGCACTTACGTCTAAACCTAGATTTACTCCCAACATGGCTGGGGAAAATACTGTGCTGACCTTGCTAAAGTCCCCTGCCAGCCAGCTCTGTGAAGTCTATTAACCATATCTGGCCTGCATTAGGAACTCCCAGCTTCCTGATCATTTTCCTCAGTGTTATCATCTCTCATCTTCCTCAGTGTTATCATCTCTCAGCTTCCTCAATGTTATGGTCTCCCAGCTTCCTCAGTGCTATCATTTCTCAGCTTACTCAATGTTATCATATTTCAACTTCCTCCGTCTCACTACCTCTCAGCCTCCTCAGTCTCACTACCTCTCAGCTTCCTCAGTGTTGCCATCTCTCAGGTTTCTGAATGTTTCCGTCCCTCAGTTTCCCCGGCTTCACCATCTCTCAGCGTCCTGAGAGCGTCCTGCGGGCCGCGGGGGGCGGGGGGGGGGGATAGAGAGTCGAGTGCGCACAGTGTGCACATGCACCACTCCAGTGGTCACCTGGTGCGGCTGCACCGTGCACTGTGCGCGGCCATTTGTCGGCGGGGCCCGGCGGCGGGCGGGCGTTTTTGCCGCCGGCGCGCCGCCGGGTCGCCCGGTCGACCCGGTGACACACGCTCTCGTGTAGCGTTTCGGTTCCGGCCGACCGGCAGCCGGCGGCCGGAAGCCGGCCGACACCTGTTCCCCAGCCGGGCATCCGGCCGGCGGCCCGGCCCAGATCAGATTGGCGGCCGTATCTGTTTTTATATCGGCGCCGCCCACGGGTCGGGGACCTGGCTGTGGCGGCGCCGGCGCCCGGCCGCCCGAACACCGCCGCCGGCGGGCATCTGCCTCGGCCGGACACATTGCCGGACTCCGCTGCCGCAGCCCGACACTCGAGACCACTGTCCGACCAGACTGCTGCTCCGCTCCGACCGCTGCCGACCCGACCGACGCTGCACCACTGTCCGACCGACTGCTCTGCTACAGTCCGCTACTCGAGACCACTGTCCGACCAGACTGCTAACTCCTGTCCTAGACCACTGTCCGACCAGACTGCTGCACTTCCTTGCTACAGTCCGCTACTCGAGACCACTGTCCGACAGACTGTGCATTGTACTCGCTCGAGACCACTGTCCGCCTTCCTTGCTACAGTCCGCTACTCGAGACCACTGTCCGACCAGACTGCTACACTTCCTTGCTACAGTCCGCTACTCGAGACCACTGTCCGACCAGACTGCTACACTCCCCTGCCAGACCCTCTGCTGCATTCCCTTGCCAGGTTCCTATGCTAGATTCAACTCATTAGGCCCTCTTTCTGGTCCTCATTGGAGATTTATAAATTAACTTCATCCCAGATTCCATATTCCGGCGTTACCTAAAGCGCCAATTGGTCATCGCAGTACGCTCTTCGTTCGGTCCGGTAGACTAAATTCCAGTTTCGATCTCCGCTTAGCTTCATCTGAAGGACAGGGAATATAGGGGCGATGTCCCGCTAACGCCTCGGTCATGCTGCAGCCCCTACTTGGCTGATGTCACCAGCTGGGCCTCCCGACGAAAAAGAGCTCACCTGCCCACTTGGAGCTTCACTTGGGCTACTGCCTGGGTCCACGCTTGGAGTTTGCTCGGGCCATCGCTTGATGCGTTCGACATGTCCGGATGTGACCTGGTGTCCCGACTTGACCGTACACCTTACTGCAAACCTTACTGTCGTAACTTACTGCTGCGAACCTTACTGTCCTGTTTGGCCGGTCATTGCCAATGACGCCCCTTGTCTGCATTATCTCAAACTACTGGTTTTTGTTAAATGCAAATAGGCCTGTTCGATTGGCAGCTTTGTAGGCATTAATTCGCAAGGTGTATACGTATTATTGTATATCCGGTCAGACGCATTCACAACTTGCGTGTAAGCTCTACTGAAGTTGTGCGTTATTGTCCGGTATCTCCCAGAGAATCATGGCAGTGTTTTTTTTTAAATCCTCTGGGATCTTGAACACCTGTTATGACGACTTTCCACTCGTGGGGGGTCTTCGAAATACATCGCATGCGAAATGATGGAGGAAATTAGACGCTGTCTATCTGTTGGTCCCAACGGTATCTGTTGGTTTACGCATTTAGTTAACGCTCAAGCTCTGGAAAGCCCAGGAGCGCCCATCTTGAAAATTCCAGGGCCTTGACCCCTGGAAGCTCATATTAAGATTCAGCCATGTTTGCACCGCACGTGTTACTGACATAACGTTCATATTCACCCTTTCCAGATTATAAGCGAGGGAGAGGGAGAGAGCAGGAATCTGCTGCAGTTTTACACGCAATCATATAACTTATACATGAGCGCTGCACTAAAACGGAGGAAAATTACGGAATTGCCGTGGACTTATCTTCCAATTTCTGCCGTACGGAATGAATGACTGTAGCACCTGCTCCGTTCCTTCTAACCATACTGCCTTGCTTCAAGACCGCTGAATACCTGTTGGATATGACCTTGTACGGCCATTCCCCATTCCCTGTTCCTCTACACGGCCTTGTGGCGCTGGTCATGTCAGAGGCAGTTCTGGATCCTTTGGGTTCGTGCCGTCATGCACTGAAACCGAAAGCAAAACTATTTTATATGCATGGTGTCTGCTGATGTGTTTAAACTGTTGCATAGTATATGAAATGTAGTTGGTGGGTTTTTCATCGAGTACCAGCGTTAAAGCCCGTTGTGAATAACCTACGGAATTAGTTTTAATTAGTCCTCGTAGTTTGAGTTGGCGTTTATTTTATATTTTGAATACAATTATAGAAGGCTAACGTTTATATGTTTCGAAAGCCCTAAATAATCATTTCGAATCAAATAGATTTGACTTTTGAAAGGATCGACTCAGTTAGGATCATCTAGCAGCAATGCTTGGTGTCCAATGTAAGAGAAGTGAAGACGTGGACAGATTGAATTCAAGCTGGTGTGGAGATGCTCAAAACGTACCTATGGTCCAGCCCGGCCATATGCTGCAGCAAAGTTCACTTTTGTCAGTGACGCGCAGCACACCGGCCCTGTCCCAGCATCTCCCAGCCTGACCTGCCTCACCTGACCTTAACGTCTCCCAGCCTGACCTAACCTCACCTGATCTCAAATTATCCCAGCCTAACCTTACCCAACCTGGCCTCAGCATCTCCCAGCCTGACCTTACCTCACCTGACCTCAGCGTCTCCCAGCCTAACCTTACCCAACCTGACCTCAGCATCTCCCTGCCTGACCTTACCCAACCTGACATCAGCGTCTCCCAGCCTGACCTTACCCAACCTGACCTCAGCGTCTCCCAGCCTGACCTTACCTCACCTCACCTCAGCGTCTCCCAGCCTAACCTTACCCAACCTGACCTCAGCATCTCCCTGCCTGACCTCAGCGTCTCCCAGCCTGACCTTACCTCACCTGACCTTAACTTCTCCCAGCCTGACCTTACCTCACCTGACCTCAGCTTCTCCCAGCCTGACCTTGCCTCACCTGACCTTAACGTCTCCCAGCCTGACCTTACCTTACCTGACCTCAACTTCTCCCAGCCTGACCCTACCTCACTTGATCTCAACTTCTCCCAGCCTGACGTTACCTCACCTGACCTCAGCATCTGCCAGCTTAATCTTATCTCACTTGACCTCAGCGTCCCCCAGCCTGATCTTGCCTCACCTGACCTCAGCGCCTCCTGATCCGAACTCAGCTTTTCCTGACCTGACTTCAGCTGTGCCGACATCACCTCAGCGCCTCCCGACCTGACCTCACGTCCAGTCGTGCTCCCCAGGTTCGTCAGCAGAAGCGCGAGTTACCTTGCTGCGCCATATCACGGTACCTGTCTGGTGAGACTGTTCTGCTCCCACCTCTCTAGTAAGACTGTTCTGCTCCCACCTCTCCAGTGAGACTGTTTTGCTCCCACCTCTCTAGTAAGACTGTTTTGCTCCCATCTCTCCAGTGAGACTGTTCTGCTCCCACCTCTCTAGTAAGACTGTTTTGCTCCCACCTCTCCAGTGAGAATGTTCTGCTCCCACCTGTCCAGTAAGATGTGTGTCCCTGACTTTTTCCCAGCTGCTCCAGGGGTGTCCTCTCCACCTGCCAGTGGGTGTCCCGACTGTTCCCAACTGTTCGGGACGCCTGTCCACTGCCACCTGGCCAGCAGAAGTCACGAGCAGGAGAATTGCTCGACTTTGGAACGCAGTGCGACCGTCTCCGTCTGGTCGGGCTGCTCGTGAGGTCGGGCTGCTCGTGAGGACGGGCTGCTCGTGAGGACGGGCTGCTCGTGAGGTCGGGCTGCTCGTGAGGACGGGCTGCTCGTGAGGTCGGGCTGCTGGTGAGGTCGGGCTGCTCGTGAGGTCGGGCTGCTCGTGAGGTCGGGCTGCTCGTGAGGTCGGGCTGCTCGTGAGGACGGGCTGCTGGTGGAGCGGGCTGTCGTGAGGACGGGCTGCTGGGAGGTCGGGCTGCTCGTGAGGTCGGGTTGCTGGTGAGGTCGGGCTGCTCGTGAGTCGGGCTGCTGGTGAGGTCGGGCTGCTGGTGAGGTCGGGCTGCTCGTGAGGTCGGGTTACTCGTGAGGTCGGGCTACTCGTGAGGACTGGCCGTTCGTTAGGTCGGGCTGCTCGTGAGGACGGGTTGCTCGTGAGGTCGGGCTGCTGGTGAGGTCGGGCTGCTCGTGAGGTCGGGCTGCTGGTGAGGTCGGGCTGCTCGTGAGTTCGGGCTGTTCTGACTGGCTGTTCGTTAGGTGACTGCTGGTGAGGACGGGCTGCTCGTGAGGTCGGGCTGCTCGTGAGGTCGGGCTACTCGTGAGCTCGAGCCGCCAGTTTGTTCTGCCGATTAGTCTGAACGGTGCGTCAGCTCTGCCCACCAGTCTGAACGGTGCGTCAGCTCTGCCCACCAGTCTGAACGGTGCGTCAGCTCTGATCGCGGTTCTTCTCAGTCTCAACAGTGCGCCGGGCCTGCTCAGGGTTCTGCTCACCAGTCTGAAGGTGGCATCGGTCGTGTTCGCGAGCCTCGCCAGAGAAGTGTGAGCGCGCTATGTGAGCACGGATCGTCACGGCTCACTGCTACGACAGGTCTACGCGGACGCCTCGGAGTGCACGCCTATGTGCACCACGAGGCCGCAGGCCGGCAACAGGCAACCGGCCGCACGTGGCCAATGTGAGCGCGTGCTGACGATACCCAATCAGCACAGTCTGCTCACCGGGAGGTGACGCCCGCCTGCCGGCTTCATATCCTAGATGTTTGAATACAAGCGCTGGAAGTGGAATTTAATTTTCTCTTAACAGTTCTGCGACGAGCGGAAGTATTTACGGGCTAATTTGTTGTCAAGTCGTTGCAGGATGTTGCCGATGTTGCACCTGACACCCCGGCCGGATGCCAAGCGACAGCGGCCCCTGTCACAGTCCAGTCCCCATGCAGAACAATGGTGTCATTATGCCCTGCACGAAGAATTAACAAGCAAGTGGACCTCAGTTAACCGCTCTTTAGCTCCAAATTTATTCACTGTTAAGTGATGTTAACAGTTAATTTTTGATCTCTTGATGTGAAAATTTCTTTGATCTCTTGATCTTCTTGAAGGTTTGATGCGAAATTAACAGGCAGTACTCAGTACTGAGCTGGTGGGATCTGCATGCATGTGTGACACTAAGACATACCAGGTATATCAATGAAACGATATATGCAGCGATGAAGATGTGGGTGTGCGCACTCCCCACACTGCTCCACTTCTGTCTATCGTTTCATGAAGACACGATTTTGTTCTAAATATCGGTTGCGACTCATGGGCACGATACCACAGAGTGTACAGCACGTTGGGTAACCTGTGGTAGATTTCATCAGTGTGGTGTATGCAAATAAATCGGTCAATCTTAATCGGTGCACATGTACACATTTTTGACACAGCCAAGCTAAGCATCTGATTGGTGCCGCCAACCGGGGAGGGCGACTGCTGACTATGGATCGGGGAAGTGCCCGGTATGTCCCCGCCGGGCCCCACGATAAATGACCGACCGCACGGAAGAGCCGCATTATCGGAGTTTTATTTCTCACTGGATTAACTGAACCATTCGTTATGTCTCCTATTAAGGTTGTCCGCTGGCGAGGAGCGATTTTTATCGAGCGCTCCGTGGTACAACCCGGGGGTTGGTGGCGGCGTCGGCGGCGCCGCCGGAACCCGGCAGGCCACGCACAACTGCGCACAGAGGGGCCGCCCCGGCGCACCGCTCATCACAAACCAACCGGCGCTCCCGCCTCACAATGGCAGGATACGCGCGCACCCAGTATTGGCGCATAACCGGCGCGGCACTATCTTGGGGTCAGATCGTACGGCCACCGTCGGAACGGACGAGGTGGGCGGAGGTGACGGGTGCAGGTGGCGGGAGGAGGTGGCGGGAGGATGTGGTGGGAGGAGGTGGTGAGCTGTGACCACCATCGGGACGGGGGAGGCACGGAGGTGGCCGGCGGAGGTGGTGGGCTGTGGCCACCGTCGGGACTGGCGAGGCACTGACGGACGCCGCAGGTACATTGTCATCACAGACCGTGGCTCGAAGGCGCTAACTGTCGCTTTCATCAATATATCAGCTGTCGGTTCTGCAAGAGGTCAGACCCTCCTGGGGATTAACCTCCGATGGACCAAGCAACCTATCTGGGATTCAAAATCTCCTCGGACCTGGAATTCCCCGACGCAAGGATTGAGCCTTCGTTTTCTGAATAAAACGTGCAAAATAATTGCGGAAAAACATTAAAATATCAACTTGAAAACAGGTGCAAACGTCTTCAACTTTTTTTTGGCGTATTTCGGGGCAGAGGAGACATCGTTTCCCTTCGCATCCTGCTCTCATGCATGCTTCTTCTCGTCCCGTTCTCCTATTACTCGCCACAGAAGTCAACCGATCTTACTTCTCTCCACGCCGAGACAAAACAACCGATTCATTTTAAATTGTATTTTATCCATCCTACAGGAGAGTAACAGCATCATATGTGCAGTATTTACATTCACATACTTACAAACCATAGCCGAGCGAAAGGCCGAGTGCTTTGATTCGGTGTCGAAACATAACATACATATACGTCTGATTACATCTGCGGAGGTGAGGGTGCCGGTGGGGGCGTGGGAGAGGGGAGGGGCGCGGCCGGCGCGGCGCGAGGGGACACCGGAGGGGCTGACAGCGTAAGTGTAACACGGAGCACAACACGAAACACCGTGTCCGGCACATTAAGCACGCGCACGCACACGCACACTGGCGGCTGAGATCCCAGCAGCGAGTCGGACCGACCGACCGACCGACGGCCATCCAGCGGCCGCTGGTGAACAACAACAATGGCGCCCGCTCTGCCGCTCAGACGGCTCGGGTGGGGCGGCCTGCGTACAGAACACCGCCGCACTGCCAAACACAACTGCCGGGGGCCGGCCGTGCAGACGGCACGACCAGCGACAAAACAGTATATAGCTGGACTAGAAGTGTCCTACCTGTGGCCAACGTCCGACCCAACTTGCCGAACGTGGCACGTACTTCAACCGATACGTGAGAAACAATCGCGCAAACGAAACGTTAAATTACTTGGCACACGACAGCAATATGCAACGAATACTAATTCAATGAATACATAGTTGGTACGGGTGACAGATACAAAACCTTATTGTACACGTAATTATACTACAGAGTTCAGTCCCGGTACGCAGGTGATATGCATGTATGCGCGTGCGTTTATACTCATACATGGCATGTACAAACAACACAAATTACGCCAAACCCCAAATACGTCCAATTGTTTGCATTTATTCATTGTCCATTCACCCATTGTTTCTATGTATCTCGGAAATATCTCACTTCAACCACACCCTGTCTGAATATACGGGCAGACTTTGTGCCCAAATTATTTAGTTCTCTCTCTCCCTTTCTCTCGTTCTATGTGTGTTGGTGTTACCCTGATGTTTGCTTTATGGCGTCGGGGATTGCAGAAGCCTGACGTCTGACCTGACCTGATGACCTGATGCCAGACAGCCTGAAGACCCCTCCAGTTGCCTGACGACGTCACCGGTCTCCTCAGACTCCCCACGAAACACAACTCAACCAACGGCATCCGTCGCAGCCTTCACAGCCCTTGCGGGCTTTTCGTCGGAAATGCGGCGCATTGGTAATGTCTTAATCAGAAGCTCTACTTTTAGCGCATTGTTACATTGAGGCGGTCCAGGTTGTTTGTGTGCGAGACTTGCAAAAGATCTGACTAATTATTTTCCACAAAATGCGTGAAGCCGCAGACACAGTCACATCCAGGAGATACATTATAGACACACCCAGGAGACGTGACGAGGTGTCTATAGCTCCTCCTTTATCGGAAAAAAACTTGATTAAATTTTGATAATTTCTCGGGAGTGACCACAAAAAGAGTTCTTATGACCAATTGCCAACATTTTAGGATACCTCTATTCCCGAAGTAGGCCTGCGCACGCCGTGGCCATGATCTGCTAACCTGTTCACTCTGTATGGGTGCGAGGCACACTCTGCTACAATGCAGGGTAACGATTCAGCTGAGCGACATTTTCAACACTGTTGTCAGCCACTTTCCGTCAGTTTCGTGTGCCTGTCATGCTCTTGCAATGCCACCCTCAGATCCAAGTCGAAGTGTACCAAGAAGCACATTTCAGGAGCGTCATAAATGTGCACGTTGCTGGCGGGGTCGTGGCGAGAGCGCTGGTCGGGCTGCGTGCGTGTGGTGACTGTTGATTACCTGCGTGTCGGACGTGGGGCGAGGCCTGCACCCGCCGATCGCCTCCTTCGCCGGCGCCGGCTGCGAGCACACGTCACGCTCTGAGCCGACTCTGAGCTGCGAGCACACACCACTCTCTGAGCCGACTCCGAGGATCTGAGCTGCGAGCACACACCACCCTCTGAGCCGACTCTGAGGATCTGAGCTGCGAGCACACACCACTCTCTGAGCCGACTCTGAGGATCTGAGCTGCGAGCACACACCACTCTCTGAGCCGACTCCGAGGATCTGAGCTGCGAGCACACACCACCCTCTGAGCCGACTCTGAGGCTGCGGGACACTCTACTCCACCTCTCTGAGCCGACTCTGAGGATCTGAGCTGCGAGCACACACCACCCTCTGAGCCGACTCTGAGGATCTGAGCTGCGAGCACACACCACCCTCTGAGCCGACGCCGCCGCCAGCTCGCCTCGGACGGCTGGTAGCGCCTCGCGCTCGTGGCCGCCCGGCCGACATCACGTGACCGACCGCTGCCGGCTGACGTCGAGGCTCGGCGGAGCTGCCGGCGCCTGAAGCGGCCGTGGCCGCTGACACGTCGGACGGGCGCGGCGGCGCCTGTATCACACGCGGGCCGCTCACATGTGGTGCGTCAGCGACATGCCCGGCGGCGGCAGGCTCCCCTCGGGGCTGCCCTGCATGTGGTGGTGGTAGGGCGGCATGTACTTCTGCTCGGCGGCGTACTTGGCGGCGGCGGCGGCGGCCGTGGCCGCCTGCTCGGCGGCCGCCTGCGCCGGCAGGTACATGTTGATCATGCTGCTGAGGTCGCCCTGCTGCTGCGGCTTGGCGTAGTCGGCGTACTCGCGCTTCATGGCGGCGGCCGGCACTGGCGCCGCCGCCGACGGCGGCGTGTCCGAGCGCAGACTGTTGGGCGAGTGCGACGGCAGGCTGGCCGTGGCCGAGCCCATGCCCGCCTGCATGCCGCTGTACGGGCTCGGGCTGTGGAACACGGCGCCGGTCAGCAGGGCCGCGACACACGCAGTCGGTGGACTCTCAGATGCGGGGACACAGCTAGAGAGTTGGTAAACATATGTTGGCTCTCCGACATGGGCGACGGAACCCAGGGGAGGAGGGAGCAGCCCCATTTCCAACTGTGAACAATCTTGAGATTGGCCCATGGGCGTGGCATGGAAATAATCGACTTCAAAATTGCTCTTACCCTTCCCCAAACCCTTCGGATAGGCTCTGTGCCTCTCCGCTCCTCCATC
The DNA here is from genome assembly GCA_034440575.1 of Imbricaverruca yamaguchii. Taxonomy (NCBI): domain Eukaryota; kingdom Metazoa; phylum Arthropoda; class Thecostraca; family Neoverrucidae; genus Imbricaverruca; species Imbricaverruca yamaguchii. The sequence continues at coordinate 650,485 of JAOTOL010001523.1, forward strand.
AAAATTAGCGGTGTCGACAGCTAATACCAATATAGTGAATGCTTTTCGTGTCTAATTGCTGAGCTGCTTTCGAAGTTTCTTTGCACATTATTACGTTTCTGGCGAACATGCCATAATTTTGCAGCATATTAAAGCATCTCAAGACCGACTGGTGTACCTCAAGCGGACTTGCAAGCCCCTGCGACATCCATTTCCATCGCTTTTGCCCCTGCGTCTAAACCAGTTAGACATTGTACACAAGTTGTATATCGCGATCCAGACAAACCGCCTCTTCAGCGCAACTTCTTATCACTTTAAAGGGGCTCAGTCTCCTCCAATGATTGGTCCAACCTCTGCAATGATTGATCAATTCTCTTCAATGATTAGTCAGACCTCTATAATGCTCAACCAAGCCCATTAACAAATATCATATTTAAACACGAGTAGTCGCGAACTAGGTTCAACAATAAGTTTTGAGCATACCCGGCCCGGCACGGCCGCTCCGCCCAAATAGCTTATTCCCTGCCACGTTGATGTCTCACCTGTTGGTGTACATGACGTTGTAGCTGGAGCCGTTCATGTAGCCCATGCTGGAGGTGGTGGGTGGTGTGTAGCCGCGGGCCATCTCGTACTGGCTGCCCCCCATCATGTACGGGTTGGTCATGTAGCTGCCGTAGGCGGCTGCGTGCTGCTGGTAGGCCGCCGGATCGTACGTGGGGTACCCTGCCGAGCAGAAGAACACATGCGTTACGCCGCCGGAACCAAGGAGGGGCACCCTGCGGAGCAGAACACAAGCGCTACCCCGCTGGAGCTCAGGCGGGGTAGCACCCTACAGAACGGAATAAAGCAGGCGGAAGGCGATTTGTAGCGGCCCAATGTGCCTTGTGCCGAATAGAAAACCCGCGACAGCGTTGGATGCTGACCGCTCTGCCAGATCTAGATAAAGATGGAAGCTAAAGCCGCTCTGCCACATTGCGCGGACACCAGGCCCAATGTGCAACAGCGATATCAAGCTGAAGTTAACTGGCTCCAGGGCAACGGCTAGTACAGGTTACAACCCATTCAAGTTGCATTAAGTAGATCCCAACCGCAAAGCGGCGACACAGGGCAATCCATCCGAATCGATGTGCTTACCGCCTGGCGCCGTCAAGAGTGACAAGGAAGTGTGTGGGTGGTTCGGCCTGCACATGTGCCACGTCATGACCCATATACTCTCGGGTGACGTTTCTATGGTCTCACCCTCGTATTCAATCCATTTATTGCCAAACAGTTTCTCACGTCGGAGGAAAGCATCCCATGTTGCCGTATCCAATCTCAAAACCCTAGCCTTTGTACCTTGACAGTGCCACAGTAAGAACCACGACCTTGGAGTTTCATGAAGCTGGTCGGAAATCGGGGGCACAGTGATCAGCTCCGACGCAAGTCTGCGCTGACCTCTTGCGCCCGATCCTGAGGCGCAAGAGCCACGTGAGCTTACAGCACGCTTCGCCCCGGTAGGCTAACCGAATGCCTGCACCAGTCGCCAGATCTCCTCAGGGGCCACTCACCACAGGCATAGTAAACCCCATGCCACAGCCGCCGCCTCTCGAAATTGGCACCGACTGCAAGCAAGCATCTGCACTCTACACGATAATTTACCTCACGCACTGCACGTATTGACTCTGGCGCTACCGTCGTGCGATTAAAGCAGCCTCGGACGGCGCATCGCACTGCATCGCCACCGTTTTTCACGCCGGGACACCAGTGGACCTGAACAAGGCATTTGACGGTAGTAATCCGACGCTGGCGGCGTCCCGGTGTCCGGCCGCGGCGTCTGCGGCGCGTTTTTGCGTGACCGCAAATCGGCTATCGTGTCGCCTTAGCACGGTGGTCGCGTCACACGCCTGCGTCGCCGCCGCCGCCGCCGCCGCCGCCGCCGCCGGTCCGTTTCAATTATCATAAAGCCATTGACGACGTCAGTAAACGCTTTGCGGCGAGTTGCAAAATTACCGGCTGTTTCGGAGTGAAGGTGCCGACGTGAAAATCAGGCCGCGGGGAGGAATAACCGTTTGAAGACGCCGCCCGGAGAGCGGACCGGAAGCGAGTCACCCGTTCCGAGGATCCTGTGGGCCGCCTTGTTCCCACTGGTCGTCCTGTGGTTACCTGGTGACCCCGACGTTTCGCCGTGTTCCCACTGGTCGTCCATGTGGTCACCTGGTGACCCTGACGGCCGCCGTGTTCCCACTGGTCGTCCATGTGGTCACCTGGTGACCCTGACGGCCGCCGTGTTCCCACTGGTCGTCCATGTGGTCACCTGCTGACCCTGACGGCCGCCTGGTGACCCCGACGGCCGCCGTTTTGGTCGTCCATGTGGTCACTGTCCCTGGTCGTCCATGTGGTCACGTGCTGACCCTGACGGCCGCCTGGTGACCCTGACGGCCGCCGTGTTCCCACTGGTCGTCCATGTGGTCACCTGGTGACCCTGACGGCCGCCGTGTTCCCACTGGTCGTCCATGTGGTCACCTGGTGACCCTGACGGCCGCCTGGTGACCCTGACGGCCGCCTGGTGACCCCGACGACCGCCATATTCCCACTGGCTGTCCATGTGGTACACGTGCTGACCCTGACGACCGCCTGGTGACCCCGACGGCCGCCGTGTTCCCACTGGTCGTCCATGTGGTCACCTGGTGACCCCGACGGCCGCCGCGTGGTTCCCACTGTTCTGTGTTCCCGAGCCGTGTTCCACTGGTCGTCCATGTGGTCACCTGGTGACCCCGACGGCCGCCGTGTTCCCACTGGTCGTCCATGTGGTCACCTGGTGACCCCGACGGCCGCCGGGTCCACTGGCTGTCCATGTGGTCACCTGACGACATTGACTGAGATGGCTTTGTATCGGCGGCGCGTGGAACTCATTCAACACCGCGGCCGCCAACAAGCCGATGGGTTAATCCTGTGGCGGAGGTCATTTAAGCAGCGTGGCACGCGACCCACGCGTGCTCGGCTCGCATTACTTATCACGTCAAAAAAGTCGCCGAGGAGGGGTGCACCAAGGTTGCGTGCTGGCGCCTATTTTCTGCTGTGTAAGTGGTTGTTTGCGGTGCACCGACAGTAGCGCGCTTGTGTTTGCCCGCAGTATTGACAGCACGTGTTTGAAGAGCTCTGTCTCCACACCACTCCAGTGTTTGCCGGGCCCCGGATAAATAGTTCAACAGCCGCGCAGTTCATCGTTAACGCATCGGCGACCACCGCCAGTACCCCGCCCCACTGCCGGGCCTCTCGATCTTGACGCTCAGCCTCTGCTCGCACCCACCCGCCCGTGGCCTCGAAAACTTTGCCAGGCTAAGCTTTGTGCTTTATCGATGTCACCTGGCCACGGCAGCACGCAAACTGGCGCGATATTTCCCAGGCTGTAAGAACCAACTATATGCCGTCTGTCGTGTAGTTTCTATAAATGGCGCACAAATACGCTAGAGGCTGTGCTGATGAACCTGCATTTGCATACAAATACTTATTTACTGGGTGTACCGGTGTTTGCATCCTTCTTGGCGCTCGGCGAAGGCCCAAGTTAATCAGTGTGAGCGGTGAAACACTGAATACAAGAAATCTACCCTTACAGGGTTATTCTAAAGCCGGCTATCCTGGTGTGGTTCTCAGAAACGCACTGATTCCCTCCTGAACTTTAAAACATGGTGTACCATTCACAAGTGTGGCTGCGGTGGCAGGAAGCGTAGTACACCACTGCAGGGATTTTCAGCGATGAGTCTTTTGTGACCATAATTCACTTAACTTGTATCACTTGTGCCACGCGACTGTTGTGTGCGATTGCTGCCGTACGCCTCCAACAATGGAAAACAGGTGATACAGCACAAAAGAGTTCAAACAAAAAGATTGCTATCATGTGCCCATTCAGAGTACAAAAACATTCCTGACTTTTGTCCACGCCTCAATGGGGTTCACTCTGTTAGTAGTACTACGGCACGGATATTGATCCCTGCCCAACCGAGGTCACACAAAAGACCGTCTGCGGCTCTCTCAATGAACCCGGACTGCCCGCCCTGCCGCTCTTTCCCACTCTCATTCACTCTGTCTTTTCTATTATTCTCCGGCCTCCACACGTGAACGAGCGAGGCAGCCGAGACGGTGAACCGTGGTCAGCCGCAGGCCAAGCCGCTCCACCGAGAAGCAGTCCAGCACTCTGGCCAGCATGTTGGACTAGTATCGGTGGAATGCAGGCGCCGTGTCAGTACATATCTGGATGCCGATGATGCTACAAAAAGACGATCGAATATGATAGGTCAATTCTATTTAATTGTTTCGATGTCTTAGCATTAGCTAGTCGCCCTGGACGGTTGTGGCCCGGCAAACCGCTATCTTAATCACTGCAATGCAACACCCGTAAACGTATCAACGGGGCAGTGAACGTTGTGTGCTCTGGGGTTGCCTGCGGGGCAAAGCCAGCAATGCCAGCTATGTCCCGCATTGTGGCATGGAAATTGGGGCTAATCAGAACACACGTACAGCATACTTGGACGTCTCATCAGATGTTCAGCGGCTTGTCGCCGCGAGGCGACTTGTGCAGCACGAGAACCCGGCTGGCGCGGGGTGGGCCGGTGGGATACTTCTGGGCTGGCGGACTGACGGGCCGGCGGGCTGGCTTCTGGGCTGCCGGGCCGGTGGGATGGCCTCTAGGCTGCCGGGCCGGTGGGATGGCTTCTGGGCTGCCGGGCCGGTGGGATGGCCTCTAGACTGCCGGGCCGGCGGGCTGGCTTCTGGGCTGCCGGGCCGGCGGGCTGGCTTCTGGGCTGCCGGGCCGGTGGGATGGCCTCTAGACTGCCGGGCCGGTGGGATGGCTTCTGGACTGCCGGGCCGGCGGGCTGGCTTCTGGGCTGCCGGGCCGGCGGGCTGGCTTCTGGGCTGGCGGGCCGGCGGGATGGCCTCTAGACTGCCGGGCCGGCGGGCTGGCTTCTGGGTTGCCGGGCCGGTGGGATGGCCTCTAGACTGCCGGGCCGGCGGGCTGGCTTCTGGGCTGCCGGGCCGGCGGGCTGGCTTCTGGGCGGGCCCATGGCGCCGACACCTAACAGGGTGGGCGTAGCACGACGTCACGTGCCAGCGAGCGGCTCTCGCTCGGGCACCCACGGCGCCTCACGAAGCGTCGCTCGAGTGTGGCGGCCGCCGCCCCCCGCCGTCTCAAAAATGACACCGCGCCCCGACCAGGAAGCCGCCGCCCCGCGTCACGCGGTCGGCGCAAAAAACACACAGCCGTCCCCTGTGTCCGGCGGCCAGCATAACGGGCCGTGGGGCGTGTTCCTCACAGGTGTTGGCGGGGCCGTGACGGGCCGTGGGGCGTGTTCCTCACAGGTGTTGGCGGGGCCGTGACGGGCCGTGGGGCGTGTTCCTCACAGGTGTTGGCGGGGCCGTAACGGGCCGTGGGGCGTGTTCCTCACAGGTGTTGGCGGGGCCGTGGGGCGTGTTCCTCACAGGTGCTGGCGGGGCCGTGACGGGCCGTGGGCGTTCCTCACAGGTGTTGGCGGGGCCGTGACGGGCCGTGGGGCGTGTTCCTCACAGGTGCTGGCGGGGCCGTAACGGGCGTGTTCCTCACAGGTGTTGGCGGGGCCGTGACGGGCCTGGGGCCGTGGGGCGTGTTCCTCACAGGTGTTGGCGGGGCCGTGACGGGCCGTGGGGCGTGTTCCTCACAGGTGCTGGCGGGGCCGTGGGGCGTGTTCCTCACAGGTGTTGGCGGGGCCGTGACGGGCCGTGGGGCGTGTTCCTCACAGGTGCTGGCGGGGCCGTGACGGGCCGTGGGGCGTGCTCCTCACAGGTGTTGGCGGGGCCGTGGGGCGTGTTCTTCACAGGTGTTGGCGGGGCCGTGGGGCGTGTTCCTCACAGGTGCTGGCAGTGCTGTGACGGGCCGGTCGCGCGGCACCTCGCCGCACCCGCCCCAGATGTATGGCCACTCTTCCCAGTTGACACTGTCGCGCGGCCCGCCGCCGGATTAATGCCCCGGGGCGGCGCACAGGTCGGCGGCGGGCCGGGCCGCTCCTCAGCCGTGCACGTGGATCGCATGTGTCAAGGCTGATGGCGCGGCGCGACGGCAGCTGGTAGCCATTGACCTATCAGATTGTGCATTTGTTACAGGTGTGATGAAGCGACCGGCCGACAGAGCGGCCTTTGCTGGCGGCGGCATCGTCGCCGGTGAGTGTGGCCGGAGTTCTGGTGTGACGCCTCCACACGCGGAGCACAGGTGGTGCCGCCGCATGTGCGCCGCACGGCTTACGGCCGCCGCCGCCCGTCACGGCCGGGTCAGGGAACACGCCGCCGCCAACGCCACTCCGCCACTCGTGCCGCGACACCGGAACGGCAGCCGGGGAGGCAGCGAGAGCAGCGGCGAGAGCGTCGGCGAGAGCAAGCGGCGAGAGCGACGACTAGAGCGGTGGCGAGAGCGACGGCGAGGGTGGTGACGAAAGCGGCGAGAGCGAGCGGCGACTAGAGCGATGGCGAGAGCGTGGCAGGCGACGGGGGGGGTGGGAGCGAGAGGTGGCGAGAGCGACAACTAGAGCGGTGGCGAGAGCGACGAGAGCGATGAGAGCAGCGGCGAGAGCGACGACTAGAGCGATGGCGAGAGCATCGGCGAGGGCGACGGCGAGGGTGGTGGCGAGAGCGACGAGAGAGCGGTGGCGAGAGTGTGGGGAGAGCGCAGCGATGCTGAGATCGCGACCGACCCGGCTGTCTCTCACACGCCGGGACACAAACAAACACATAAATAATTCTAAATAGCCGTGAAGGCGTCCCTAACTGGAGTGTAAGTGTCATAATGAGACGGTTCTGATTCGAAATGGCTGCGACCCGGCGGACCCGGACGACGTATCGGAGACTCGCCCGCGGACGACGTCTCGGAGATTCCCCCGCGGACGTTACAGAGACTCGCCCGCGGACGAGTTCTCGGAGACTCGCCAGGGGACGTCCCGGAGATTCGCCCGCGATCGTCTCGGAAATTCGCCTGCGGACGACGTCTCGGAGACTCGGAGACGAGGGCAAATATCCCGTCCTGTGCCGCCGCCATGCGCGCTATATGCCGACTCTGCTCGGAGACGATGCGATGCGGCAGCCACGTCGGTACCATGGCACCATACGACAGCCACGTCGGTACCATGGCACCATACGACAGCCATGTTTGTGCCATATCACCATACGGCAGCCACGTCGGTACCATGGCACCATACGACAGCCATGTTTGTGCCATATCACCATACGGCAGCCACGTCGGTACCATGGCACCATACGACAGCCACGTCGGTACCATGACACCATACGGCAGCCACGTCGGTACCATGGCACCATACGACAGCCACGTCTGTGCCATATCACCATACGGCAGCCACGTCGGTACCGGGGCGGTTGGAGGTATTCCAGAAACACCAACACTCGAATGCCGGAGAGAATTAACGATCTCAGTTCGGAGGAACAATTTTGATTGTTTCTTTTCCATGATTTGCCACAGACCCTGGAACCCTAGAACCCTAGAACGATGCGAAACTTGACAAACCGACACGCCTTCGCCTTGTCCCTAAGCTTACGCTTAAATATCATGCAAAATAAGACGCTGAGTTGCACAGTGTCACCAACGATACTGAAAGTCACATCAGAGACCAAAACAGTGCCAGGCCGCCACACCGGAAACAACAGGCTTCCGCACCGGAAATGGCGCCGGCGCGTGCGGCGCTGTGCCGGGAAGCCCGTACCGAGGCGCCAACAGCATTAGGAATGCACACAAACACTAAGCCTCCACCTGTGAGCCCGATGCTGTGGAACTGACTTCCGTGTACAGAGATAAATATGAGGACTACAACAGACGACGGCGAATACTGCCGTGTAAGCAACAACTTAGGAAGTACTGCATTCACAATGTAAAATATGTAAAAAGAAGATGCGCAAATACGATGTTGCCACCTACAGAATATCGAAATTCGCAGGCTTTAGCGAGGATGTGCAACCTCACTGCGTTTTATCCTAGCTGGTAGTTAAAAATAAAAATATCTGGGTAAGCGAAGTGGAACGTTGCCTTCCATGTCGACTAACAGTCTGATCGTCTACAGAAAGAATCACGTCGCAGCAGCACGTAAAGCCTTATCACGTGTCCACCGCACTGGGCGACTATTCCCCCGTTTATCCCTGATGTCAACAAAGCTGATGACTTGAAGGTGAAACACCCAAAGCCACTCGTTACTTCTCCTCCTTAAGACCATCATACGGTTCTAGTGACATTGCATACAATGCACAGACTAGAAAAGCTAGCCATGCGTGGAGGTCCCTATCTCTTTTTCATGCCTACAAGGCCACCAAAGCTCGCCTGAGCCCACCATCCACCGGCGCCGTCTGATTTCATTATTATACAGGACTCCGGTTTGTATTATCAGCTTCAACTTTGCTTCGGCTTGCAACTTTGTCCTCTCCTGCGATTTGATTGCAGTTCGTGCACACAGGAACCTGGGCGCTCGTCTCCAGCCAGCGCAGCTGATTTTAGGCGACTGGCGCCGACCGTGATTTTCGAGCAGGAGTCTCAGTGACGGGCTTTACTGACCACGGTTCGCGCGGCAGGAGTCTCAGTGACGGGCTTTACTGACCACGGTTCGCGCGGCAGGAGTCTCAGTGACGGGCTTTACTGACCACGGTTCGCGCGGCAGGAGTCTCAGTGACGGGCTTTACTGACCACGGCTCGTGCGGCCTGTGCCAGGGTCTTGCGTGCCATTTTGGCAGGGGCCGGGCGCCGCGACAACACGTCTGTCCACGCCTTGGTCGAGGGGCTGGCCGAGGCGGCGATGTTATCTGGCCAGCCGTCAATGGCGCCTTCATTGGCCCGTCCGCGGGCCACTTACACACGGCTGTGAGATCGTGGCGCCGATACTGGCGCTCTGTCACCTGGCGCATCATCACCTGGCGCACGCCGCGCGGTGTACTGCGCAGCGGTGGCGCTGATACTGGCGCATCGCCGCCTCGCGTCTGATCGCGTGGCGCACGCCGGGAGCGATTAGAGTGCATGCACCGGCATGCTCCGAAGCAAATGTTTAACCCGTCAGGCGCGCTCAGGTCTCACTGCACAAACATCTGAGGTTATTATGCTGTGTGAGGGGTAACGTGAAATGAGTTGAAGGTGTTGGTGACACCTGAGGTTCTGGTGCACGGCAATGTGCATGTATTGGTGCCAGAGACGAGTACATCGAAATTTGTCTTTGCTGTCATAAAGTTGCATTGGAGGCTGGTCGGCCGCATGTGCATAGTACGTCTCAAAGCAGGCTCCAAAAAACAAAATGTGCTATGTTTTCCATAATGTTACTGATTTTGCCACGCTTAGATTCATTCTGGTTTTATTTTAATTGCAAACGCTGTACGTTTATCTATCGTTCCGGCTCCAATCGAGAAAAATCGCAATTTAGCATGGCAAGAAGCCAGCCAGACACTACGACGCACCAAGACTGCTTCGAAGCTATCTGCGCGGCAATATTCTATTTCCGTTTGTTTTCCCCGTTCCCTGGAAGCTCGGAGTGCAGCTGCCTTTGAATTGAAGCAGCCAATCATGTAGAGATAATACATTCAGTCAAACGCACACACTGTTCAACTGGAGCCGTTGACAAGTCGGTGCTCACCGTTAGGCATGTATCCGTTGGGCATCTGGTACATGTCTCGCGCCATGCTGGACGCCTGAGAGCGCGAGGGGTCCGGCTGTAGGATGCCGCCTCCCAACGGGTACTTGTCCTTCTTCAACAACGTCTTCGTCTTCCGCCGGGGTCTGCCGATACGCAACAACGGTGAGTGGCCTGAGACACGGCGAGGAACGAAACATGGGAGACATGAAACATGGGCAAGATGTCAGACATCGGAAGATGTCAGTCAAAATCGACACGAGCGTGTTCAACATATCCATGGCAACAGGCAGTAGGAATCGCCAAAGATGGAGCATCGCATATTAGGCGTCGCATCAGCAAAAACGCTACCGTGGACCCAAGAAACACAGAATCCTGCCTTTCTTCGCGGCATGAGCCTGCAGTACCGACCGCCCTTGAGTACGTTTTGTGAATTCGATGTGAGACTGACTTTGTCTCAGGTATTAACAGTTGTTTGATCGTGTTGGACAGAAAAAACATGTCTACTAATCACTTAGTCACATCAGTCAGAATGGTAAAACACGGCCCAAGTATGCGCAGTACTTTCACAAGCTCCGTTGGTATGACGAAATTGCGCTGTAAAATACCAAACTGACATAGGTACACTGGAGACTCACGTTCAGACCACATTATGTTAGTCTGCCGTGCGGCGACATGGCTTTTATCCCAAGTGTGCAGAAGGTGCAGAACTGTGACATCGGCATCTGACCGCCATCGGTCGACTCTGGCACTCCTTCTCTGACGCACGTTACGTGCCACTGTCTGGCAACTGCCCTGGCCTTCAGCCTCACATCTGCTCCAAATAGGTATCACTTTATGCAGTTGGATGGGAGGCCAAATACACTTTTTTGATGACCAAAGACAATTTGTATCTGGTGTGTGCCCATGACCCAATGGCTAAACCTCGACCTGGTTGAGTGGGGAGGGGGAAAATAAATGATTGAGGGAGCCCCAAACATATGCAAAATAACACCTTCTTCCTCACCTCTGCCCCACATCGCCACCATATCCCTCCGATGTATGTCCTACCTCTGTCTCGTATATATTAGAAGCCAACCCCGCAGCTTTCCCGACATCTGTATTGCGTTTTCCCACACACGTACACGTCTTTTCCACATCTCCCCCACATTCATCGTTTTTCACATGCCTTCCCTAAATTTGCATCTCAGTTATTCTGAGCACCGCATGGCCGGCGCAGTCCATGCGTCTCTAAACTCCAATAGCCAACGCCTCATCTATTCCATGTCCGCCCTACATTCGCCCTACTGTTCCCCCCACGTTCGCCCCACAGCTGCGTTCCGGTCCTGTCACCGTGGAGGAGCGACAATGAACGTGTCGCCGACGTCGGACCACTGGCCAGGCGGCGCTGACTGGCTAGAGGGGCTCGCCACGTACCCGGACATCCCCCACCGGGCAGGAGGCGGAACCCTGGCGGAGCTGGGCAGGCGGCGGGACCCTGGCGGAGCTAGGCAGGCGGCGGGACCCTGGGGGGCTCGCCACGTACCCGGACATCCCCACCGGGCAGGCGGCGGGACCCTGGCGGGGCTTGCAGGCGGCGCTGACTGGCTAGAGGGGCTCGCCACGTACCCGAACATCCCCCACCGGGCAGGAGGCGGAACCCTGGCGGAGCTGGGCAGGCGGCGCTGACTGGCTAGAGGGGCTCGCCACGTACCCGGACATCCCCCACCGGGCAGGAGGCGGAACCCTGGCGGAGCTAGGCAGGCGGCGGGACCCTGGCGGGACTCGACAGGCGGCGGGACCCTGGCGGGGCTGGGCAGGCGGCGGGACCCTGGCGGAGCTCGGCAGGCGGTAGAACCCTGGCGGGGCTCGACAGGCGGCGGAACCCTGACCCTGGCGGAGCAGGCGGCGGGACCCTGGCGGGGCAGGCGGCGGGACCCTGGCGGGGCTCGGCAGGCGGCGGAACCCTGACGGGGCAGGCGGCGGGACCCTGGCGGCTGGCGGGGCTCGGCAGGCGGCGGGACCCGGCGGGACCTGGCGGGGCTCGGCAGGCGGCGGGACCCTGGCGGGGCTCGGCAGGCGGCGGGACCCTGGCGGGGCAGGCGGCGGGACCCTGGCGGGGCTCGGCAGGCGGCGGGACCCTGGCGGGGCTCGGCAGGCGGCGGGACCCTGGCGGGGCAGGCGGCGGGACCCCGGCGGGGCTGGACAGGCAGTGTGCTGACGTCCGTCTCGCTCTGGGGAGCGGACGTGGTGCGGCAGCCGGCACGGCTGCCCCGGTCGCGTCGGTGCCGATCACGCCAACCGTGGGCCTCCCCGGTGTTGGGACACCCAGACTTGGAGTGGCTGAGTGGCTACTGGGAGTGGCTGTCTGGAGTGGCTGTCTGGAGTGGTTGCTGTGAGTGGCTGCCGGGAGTGCTGACCCGGGAGTGCCGGTCCAGGCGGCGCCGGTGCGGGCAGCGGCCCGTTCCGCTCGGGCCAGCCCCGGCCCCGGCCCGCCGCCGCCGCCGCAGTTCTGATTGACTGCCGTTTCCTGCGGACGGCCGCGTCACGTGGCCGTGCGGTGCGTGCTCGTCACGTGGCGCACGTGGGGCGGCGGCGGCACGTGTCCTCCGGCGGCGGCGACATTCCGCGCCGCAGCGGTGTCGACGTGATTCGCAGAGTGACGGCGCACCGTTGTCGCCGACGTGACGTCACGCCGCCGCTGTCGAGATGACGTCACTCCGCTCCTGAGGCGACGTCGCCACCTCAGTAGCACCTCTGTGTTGGGAGGCTGTGTGACTGTGTTGGGAGGCTGTGTGACTGTGTTGGGAGGCTGTGTGACTGTGTTGGGAGGCTGTGTGACTGTGTTGGGAGGCTGTGTGACTGTGTTGGGAGGCTGTGTGACTGTGTTGGGAGGCTGTGTGACTGTGTTGGGAGGCTGTGTGACTGTGTTGGAGGCTGTGACTGTGTTGGGAGGCTGTGTGACTGTGTTGGGAGGCTGTGTGACTGTGTTGGGAGGCTGTGTGACTGTGTTGGGAGGCTGTGTGACTGTGTTGGGAGGCTGTGTGACTGTGTTGGGAGGCTGTGTGACTGTGTTGGGAGGCTGTGTGACTGTGTTGGGAGGCTGTGTGACTGTGTTGGGAGGCTGTGTGACTGTGTTGGGAGGCTGTGTGACTGTGTTGGGAGGCTGTGTGACTGTGTTGGGAGGCTGTGTGACTGTGTTGGGAGGCTGTGTGACTGTGTTGGGAGGCTGTGTGACTGTGTTGGGAGGCTGTGTGACTGTGTTGGGAGGCTGTGTGACTGTGTTGGGAGGCTGTGTGACTGTGTTGGGAGGCTGTGCGACTGTGTTGGGAGGCTGTGTGACTGTGTTGGGAGGCTGTGTGACTGTGTTGGGAGGCTGTGTGACTGTGTTGGGAGGCTGTGTGACTGTGTTGGGAGGCTGTGACTGTGTTGGGAGGCTGTGTGACTGTGTTGGGAGGCTGTGTGACTGTGTTGGGAGGCTGTGTGACTGTGTTGGGAGGCTGTGCGACTGCGTTGGGAGGCTGTGTGACTGTGTTGGGAGGCTGTGCGACTGTGTTGGGAGGCTGTATGACTGTGTTGGGAGGCTGTGACTGTGTTGGGAGGCTGTGACTCGGTGACCGGTGCGATGGAAGGCCGGGGTGACTTGCTCTGTTCGGTCTGCTCAGACGGGCGTCGCCGGTGTTCAGGTGCGCCGATGGAGATGCTGTCGCCAACGTGTTGGATCTGATCCGGTGCAAATTTCGTCTGTTTTCACGGTGGCGCGTGCTGTGATGATTTTGTGGCTGCTGTCGCCAATGGCGCACTGAGGCGAAGCGTTGAGGCGGTTATAGTGAACCATTATCGACCGAAATCAAACTATTCTGGCGAAATTATCGTAATTTACACATAAATAGAATGGGGATAATTCGCGATCACATTTAGCTGAGGTCCTTCTTGTGAAATATCTGAGTGCGCCGCTGATTCTCGACATATTTGGGCTTTCTTCCTGCGCCTAGAATAGCCCTACGGCATGCCGACTGACACGGCCAGTCGCTACCGGACTGGGCCCCGGCACATGTTGAGGACTGCTGAACCCGTGTCTACAGTTGACTCTTATTGCTCGGCTGAATACAATTGGTTATTGTCACGACTCGTCTGCATGTGTTCACTGCCAAGGTTGGGAGAAACGAGTCAGTTTTTTGTCGTTGTTGAAATACCGATTGGCTTCCAATATGACGTTTTCTTTCTTCATTGTGTGTCAGTTCAGATACCATGCGATTATCATTGACTTGATCTGCTATTAAGGGGTCGTAATCTAATTCAAGTTGGATAACTTTTCAAAGTAAACTACTCCATTCCGGTGGTTATTGTTAGTTTTTGCAGCCAAAACACGCTGTAAATGTTTCAGCCGCCGACACCACACTGGGTTCACACTCCTTCAACGAAAACTGCAAATTAGCCCAACACAACAATGCCACTGAGAGGTATCCTTCGACACGTTTTTTTCGTGTGCTGGCTAAAAACTCGAGGCGCTACTTCCGGCGGGCCAGACGTCGGCGGTAGTCGGCGGTAGTTAACGTCGACAAAGTGCCCGCCATTCGGTCAGCGGAATAAGCGTAATACGGCCGTGCGGAAACAATGGCGACAGGGCATCTGATGATTTAATTGCCGGCTGTCCACGGTGCGACCTTGACACCAACAAAACAAGCCGTCTGGTTTTGTTGGTGTCAAGGTCGGAGCTGTGGCCGATCCAGCGACAGGGACACAGCTTGTCCGCGCCGCTTCTCTTGAGCTTTTGTCCGCGAGCTCAGTTCAGAGCGGAATGACGCTTTTGCACGAATCAGGGAATCAGCCAAAACATAGATGTAGGAATGAAGTGAAACTACTTTCCAACTTCTCGTAGCATATATCCCGTGATGTTTCGGTGGAGGAGGCCGATCAGGAGCTAGCTGAGTGGTCGCACCCTACTGCTACCCTTGCGCTTGAATGCTTTACTCCTCTTCAATCTGACACATGCACCTTTGACTTTACGGACTTTCACTGTATGGCTGGATATTCTAGATCAATTTGTGGCAGTCGCACAGTTGATGGAAGCGCTTCGCCTAATATCGACACGATTGCCGATGCCCAGCGCACGTTTTAATTTTGCATTCATTTTCATGTTCATTTTCGTTACGTTTTCGCGGGACAAAGGCCCAACAGTACGAATTCGGCCCTTAGTTCCACGGGAAACAGTAGATCAAACCCCTTATCACATGCCAATTTTGAAACGAAAACCACGCACGCGCTGGGCAACGACCCAAGACGAGCCCGGGCCCGATGCCAGCTCATAGCAACAACCAGCCGGCACAGTAATCCAGCCATATCACATGTCCGCACACAATGGGCGTGGACCGCCAGCCGCCACATACGTCCATCAGCAAACGCCGCCGAGCACGGCCGAGGTGCGCCGCTACCATAGACACGTACCGTTACCATAGACACGTAGCGCTACCATAGACACGTACCGCTACCATAGACACGTACGTCGCTGTCATAGACACTACCGCTGTCTAGACACGTACCGCTACCATAGACACGTACGAATAGCGCTACCATAGACACGTACCGCTACCATAGACACGTACCGCTACCATAGACACGTACCGCTACCATAGACACGTACCGCTGTCATAGACACGTACCGCTACCATAGACACGTACCGCTACCATAGACACGTACCGTTACCATAGACACGTAGCGCTACCATAGACACGTACCGCTACCATAGACACGTACCGCTGTCATAGACACCGCACCATAGACACGTACTGTCATAGACACGTACCGCTACCATAGACACGTACTGCTACCAACACGTACCGCTACCATAGACACGTACCGTTACCATAGACACGTACCACTACCATAGACACGTACTGCTACCATAGACACGTACCACTACCATAGACATGCACCGTTACCATAGACACGTACTGCTACCATAGACACGTACCGTTACCATAGACACATACCGCTACCATAGACACGTACCACTACCATAACACGTACGCTACCATAGTTCCGTGCTCCGCTACCATAGCACTACCGCTGCCATAGACACGTACCGCTACCATAGACACGTACCGCTACCATAGACACGTACCGCTACCATAGACACGTACCGCTACCATAGACACGTACCGCTACCATAGACACGTACCGCTACCATAGACACGTACCGCTACCATAGACACGTACCACTACCATAGACACGTACCGCTACCATAGACACGTACCGCTACCATAGACACGTACCGCTACCATAGACACGTACCGCTACCATAGACACGTACCACTACCATAGACACGTACCGCTGTCATATACACGTACCGCTGTCATAGACACATACCGCTACCATAGACACGTACCGCTACCATAGACACGTACCGCTACCATAGACACGTACCGCTACCATAGACACGTACCACTACCATAGACACGTACCGCTACCATAGACACGTACCGCTACCATAGACACGTACCGCTACCATAGACACGTACCACTACCATAGACACGTACCGCTACCATAGACACGTACCGCTACCATAGACACATACCGCTACCATAGACACGTACCGCTACCATAGACACGTACCGCTACCATAGACACGTACCGCTACCATAGACACGTACCGCTACCATAGACACATACCGCTACCATAGACACATACCGCTACCATAGACACGTACCGCTACCATAGACACGTACCGCTACCATAGACACGTACCACTACCATAGACACATACCGCTACCATAGACACGTACCACTACCATAGACACATACCACTACCATAGACACGTACCGCTATCATAGACACGCGCCGAGCAGCGCTCCGTAAAGCGGGCGTAATGCGCACTTGATGTGGCCGCCGGCCGGCAACGTAATGCGGCCGGGCGCCCGGAGAGAGAGTTCAGAGTGGCCGCCGTGACCGAGTGCCGCCGTCGGCACTCATCACTCAGGCCGCGCTGACGTGTACGGACGGTGGCGCGCCCGCGGCCTTTTACCGGTATTGGCCTGGTCGTGGGACGGTCGTCACGGCGCCTGTGAGTGGGGAAGGAGGCGGTATGGTAGGTGGTAGGCCGGCGACCTGTAGTCATCAGTGTGGTCGTTTGGTGTCCCCCCCCCTCCAGGTGGCGGTATGGTAGGTGGTAGGCCGGTGACCTGTAGTCATCAGTGTGGCCGTTTGGTGTCCCCCCCCCCCCAGGTGGCGGTATGGTAGGTGGTAGGCCGGTGACCTGTAGTCATCAGTGTGGCCGTTTGGTGCCTCCCCAGGTGTCGGTATGGTAGGTGGTAGGCCGGTGACCTGTAGTCGTCAATGTGGCCGTTTGGTGCCCCCCCCAGGGTGTCGGTATGGTGGCTGTAAGTACGACACGTCAGCGACAACACTAGTTGCTGTTTCTCAGACAATTCACTTCAGCCCAGGTGTGTGTTAAAGGAGTTCACGAAAAGACGTCGACAAAACACAAAACAGCCAATGAAAAATGAAAACAAAATGTCATAAAGACAAAGAATATGGAAATGGCAAAACATTGTACGAATATCAACATGACACAACAGCACCACCTACTCTGATACTTGATACTTGACCACTTTTTCGACGCTGCTATTTGCTTCTCCGCCGCCATCGCCCTCATACATTTCTTCTCCTTAGCTGCCTCATTTCTATTTTTCTCCTTCCTCTTCTCCTCCCATCCCTTGCTTCCTTTATCCCATATATTTTTCTCCAAATGCCTCCTCGCTCATCTTTGCTTCACCCATTACATCTTCATGTCCCCTGTTCACTCATTCCAATTGGGACCGAATAGTAAAGTCCCCAGCTTTGAAAGAAACTACGCAGAAAAAATTGCTGAATCAAAAGTTGGAGATGAAACCTTGCATCGGAGATCAGATATTTTCTCCGTTTTGTCGAGATTTTTGATCAGATAGTTTCTCCATTGTCGAGTCAAGTCACGACGTCGACCTCGAGTGCGGCCCACTTGACCACACGCTCGAGCGACTACTTACTCCTAGTCAAACACGCCAGCACCCCTGGTCAAACATGCACTCCCGCACGGACCAGCGGAGAAGTGCGGCGCAGCTGCACCTCCCGCAGTCGTAGTCACTCTAAGTCCTGTTAAATACACGGAAGTTCCAACACCATTCATCAGGTTATTCTGAGATTAGTTCTCAATTACCGCTGAGCCATGTGTGCCGGGTCTGCACCTGAGCACGTCTATAGGGTGAAGTTGTAGGCCACACCTATGCACCATGTGTGCCAGGTCGGTACCCGAGCACGTCTACAGGGTGAAGCTGTAGCTGGCGAAGTTGGCACCGCGCACACAGACCCGGACGCCGATCAGACCTTCTCGACGCCGCCAAGTCAGCTCCAGGAGACGTCATGCCGCTGACGACCTGTCAGCGCTGCCAGCGCGGGCGAGGCTGCACACGAGCGACGTTCTTCCCGGCCTCACATCGACAGTAGTCCTCTTCTCACCTTGCCCCGACAGCGGTCCTCTGCTCAGCCTCACACCGCCAGTGGTCCTCTGCTCAGCCTCACACCGCCAGTGGTCCTCTGCTCAGCCTCACACCGCCAGTGGTCCTCTGCTCAGCCTCACACCGCCAGTGGTCCCCCTCATCCCGCCAGTGGCCTCTCCCACCCACCCCGCCAGTGGTCCTATCCCGCCAGGGTCTCTTCCCACCTACCCCGCCAGTGGTCTTCTTCCCACCTCACCCCGCCAGTGGTCCTCTTCCCCACCTCACCCCGCCAGTGGTCCTCTTCCCCACTCATCCCGCCAGTGCTCCTCTTCTCCACCTCACCCCGCCAGTGATCCTCTTCTCCACCTCACCTCGTTAGTGGTCCTCAATTCGGCGCACGTCTCCAGACAGTCGGAGCAGTTTCCGAGCCAGGTGGTCGCATGCCACCTTCGAGGCGAACCGGTGCGAAACACCCTTCATCGCAGTTTGTAGTGCGTCCAGAGTTCTCAAATCTGGAACTATGGTATGGTCTGGGACCGTGATCTCGGTCCGAGGCTATGGTAAGGTTCGCGACTATTGCCATAATTTGCGATCCGATGTGGTGTTTTTGATATTCATCCATTCGATATCTTGTGTTTCGGTAATTTGTCCGGATCTCGAGTCAAATAAGCAGTGCTACTGTTAGGTGTCCGTCAACTAATTAACCGACTGCTCATTATTGAAGGTGATTGACTGTTCGGGATGATAAGGTAGTGACTGCTTGGTGTAACAGGCTAATGCACGCAAAACAATTCATGACTATTCAGCATGCCGACTCACTGACGTTTCAGTGACTGCTCAGTGCGGCAGTTCGGTATCTGTGGTGTTCACTGTTCAGTTCGATACCCCAATGACTGTTCAGTACGGCAGTTCGATATCTGCGGGGTTCACTGTTCAGTATGACAGCCCAGTGACTGTTCAGTACGCCAGTTCGGTATCTGCGGGATTCACTGTTCAGCATGACAGCCCAGTGACTGTTCAGTGCGATAGTTCAGTATCTGCGGGGTTCACTGCTCAGCATGACAGCCCAGTGGCTGTTCAGTACGGCAGTTCGGTATCTGCGGGATTCACTGTTCAGTATGACAGCCCAGTGGCTGTTCAGTACGGCAGTTCAGTATCTGTGGTATTCACTGTTCAGCATGACAGCCCAGTGACTGTTCAGTACGGCAGTTCAGTATCTGCGGGATTCACTGTTCAACATGACAGCCCAGTGACTGTTCAGTACGGCAGTTCGGTATCTGCGGGATTCACTGTTCAGCATGACAGCCCAGTGACTGTTCAGTACGGCAGTTCAGTATCTGCGGGATTCACTGTTCAACATGACAGCCCAGTGACTGTTCAGTACGCCAGTTTGCAGTGCAGCCGCTGGTCATGATTGGCTCCTGTCAAAGTGCATCGCCTCAGGTGCGCGCCACGTGAAAAATCGACACCGACAGATGTGCGGGCACCAGTACACGTGGCCTAAATTAGGCTTGCATGTTCCCGGAGCGTTGGCGCGCCGGCGGTCGCGCGCTAATTGCAGAAACAGCCGTTTATCACGTGAGTGAGTAAATGGACAATACAAAACGGCGGCGTAAAAATGGCCCGCGAGTGTAAGATGAGTCCAACCACCAGTACCGGCCGCTGCCACAGGTCATTCACGAACGCACACTGACATGGGACGTTATAGATGGAATAAGAGGTTCTGCTTTTCGTGAGTTCATGACATATGTATTACATATTCTCTCGATGGCTTTGATGTGACAGCAACGTTGTGTTTTCAATGCACTTTCGAGTAAATTGCACTGTGGTTAGCTTTTTATTTTGTTGTTATTTCTGATGTGTGGATGCGGAGGGGTGGTTCGGGTGGGGTTGAGGTGGGGGTGGAAGGTAGTGTTTGACATTTATTGAAGGGGTTCGAAGAAGAACGACAGCACAAGTATCTGATTGCCTTGTGTTTCAGCATTGAGCTTCGGAACGACTTGCTGCAACATGTCATTCAATTAGAACATGGACGTGGGCCAATTATGCTCCTCATAAAAACGGCTTGTCCCCATCAACGAAGTTCCTACAATGTTATTCCTGCACTCTTACCGAACTGAAATCGTCGTGTCTGTATCCAATCAGCAGCCAAAGCCATGCTCAAATCTGGCTCCACTCTGTGCACCAGTTGGACCTTGTCTGTTCATCAGCACCATTCGGTGTACCTCAGTCGGGCTCTCTCTCTCTCTTTCTCCCTCTCTCTCAGAACAGAGGCCTCGAGAACGTCTCAAGAACGACCTCGAACCGTCTCGGGCCGCTCGCAGCTCGCCGAGACAAGATGGCCGCCCATCCATCTGTCGTATATGCAAACACCGTACGCGGCCCGGCTGCGTCGAAATATGGCGCTGCAGCCTGCCCCATAAGTCGCGCCGACAATTTTATCAGAGCCACTAATTCAATCAATGTGGCACAAAAACTGTCGTCGGCGGCGATTATGTTTCGTTATCGGCCGACGTGTCCGACAGCGCCGCGCGATAGATGTCGCATCGCCGCCGCGGTGGCGGCCGACGGGCCCGACGGCCGCCGTATTTATGCGGCCGCCGGGCGGTCTGGGCGCCACGGCGCGGTCTGGGCGCCACGGCACGGTCTGGGCGGCGAAGGCGGCGGCGGCGGCGGTGACGGTGACGGTGACGGTGACGGTGACGGTGACGGTGACGGTGACGGTGACGGTGACGGTGACGGTGACGGTGGCGTTGACCGCGGCGGTGACGGTGACGGTGACGGTGCCGGTGACGATGACGGTGACGGTGACGGTGACGGTGACGGTGACGGTGACTGCGGCGGTGACGGTGACGGTGACGGTGACGGTGACGGTGACGGTGACGGTGACGGTGACGGTGACGGTGACTGCGGCGGTGACGACTGTGGCGGTGGCGTTGACTGCGGCGGTGACGGTGATGGTGACTGCGGCGGTGACGACTGTGGCGGTGGCGTTGACTGCGGCGGTGACGGTGACGGTGACGGTGACGGTGACGGTGACGGTGACTGCGGCGGTGACGTGCGGTGACGGTGACGGTGACGGTGACGGTGACTGCGGCGTGACTGGTGCGGTGCGGTGACGGTGACGGCGGCGGTGCCGGTGACGGTGACGGTGACGGTGACGGTGGCGGTGACGGTGACGGTGGCGGTGACGGTGACGGTGACGGTGACGGTGACGGTGACGGTGACGGTGACGGTGACGGTGACTGCGGCGGTGACGGTGACGGTGACGGTGACGGTGACGGTGACTGGGGCGGTGACGGTGACGGTGACGGTGACTGCGGTGACGGTGACGGTGACGGTGACGGTGACGGTGACGGTGACGGTGACGGTGACGGCGACGGTGACGGTGACTGCGGCGGTGTCGGTGACGGTGGGTGACTGCGGCGGTGACGGTGACGGTGACTGCGGCGGTGACGGTGACTGCGGCGGTGACGGTGACGGTGACGGTGACGGTGACGGTGACGGTGACGGTGACGGTGACGGTGACGGTGACTGCGGCGGTGACGGTGACGGTGACGGTGACTGCGGCGACTGTGGCGACTGCGGTGACGGTGACTGCGGCGGTGTCGGTGACGGTGCGGTGACTGCGACGGTGACGGTGACGGTGACTGCGGCGGTGACGGTGACGGTGACGGTGACTGCGGCGGTGGTGACGGTGACGGTGACTGCGGCGGCGCGGCGCGATTGCCCGCGCCGCGCCATTACGGCCGCGCGGGCGCCGCGTGGGGCGCGGCCGGCCGGCGCCGACGCAGTCGCCGGTCAAATTGGCACAGCGAGAGACCGGGACGCGTTCCCACGGTGGCCGGCGAGCGTGATTACGGCCGGCCCGGCCGGCTCGGCCGCCGGCTGCGCCGGTCAGTGACCAAGTATCCGCGGCGACCGCCAGCCGAGCGGGTCAGCCGGCTTCTGGTCACCAGTCCGACAGCCATGTCGAGCTGGCGACGCCAGAGCCGGCCGTGGCGCTTCGGCCCAACCAATTCG
Source organism: Imbricaverruca yamaguchii (assembly GCA_034440575.1). Taxonomy (NCBI): domain Eukaryota; kingdom Metazoa; phylum Arthropoda; class Thecostraca; family Neoverrucidae; genus Imbricaverruca; species Imbricaverruca yamaguchii. The sequence continues at coordinate 672,563 of JAOTOL010001523.1, forward strand.
GTGGAGCGTCGCGTGCAAAACTGGTGCGAGGCAAGCCCTCGAAGACGGCAGTGCTGGCCGCGCAGCGTCCACACCGCCGTCAGCGGCTTCTACACACCATCGTCGTGTCGACATCACACGACGAGGCGGGTCGGCCGCCGTAGCCGGCGGCCCTGACACGGGACTTCGGCCGCCTGTGGCCAGCTGAGGCTCAGGCTGGTTCAGGCTGATTCAGGCGGGCGGGCAGTTTGAGGCGGCTCAGGCGGCTCTAGCCGGCGCCAAGTGAAACATGGCGTGCCGGCGGTCGTTTGTCACGCATTACCTGACGTACGAGCGGTGCAGGAGCGGCCGGCGATTAAGACCGACTGACAGTGCGCCGCCTGTGCCGCCCGCCTCGGCGGCGGACCATGAGCGCGATCGATGCCCGCTGACGGTGCGGAATTGGATGACGCCACGCCCGACACCTGGCCGCATGCGATCGGCGGCCTGCTCGCCACACATTCGGCACACACAGTAGCGTGGCTAGGTGTGGACGTACATAGGCGGCCTGCTCGCCACACATTCGGCACACACAGTAGCGTGGCCAGGTGTGGACGTACATAGGCGGCCTGCTCGCCACACATTCGGCACACACAGTAGCGTGGCTGTGTGGACGTGGTGTGGACGTACATAGGCGGCCTGCTCGCCACATGTTCGGCACACACAGTAGCGTGGCTAGGTGTGGACGTACATAGGCGGCCTGCTCGCCACACATTCGGCACACACAGTAGCGTGGCTAGGTGTGGACGTACATAGGCGGCCTGCTCGCCACATGTTCGGCACACACAGTAGCGTGGCTAGGTGTGGACGTACATAGGCGGCCTGCTCGCCACATGTTCGGCACACACAGTAGCGTGGCCAGGTGTGGACGTACATAGGCGGCCTGCTCGCCACATGTTCGGCACACACAGTAGCGTGGCTAGGTGTGGACGTACATAGGCGGCCTGCTCGCCACATGTTCGGCACACGACAGTAGCGTGGCTAGGTGTGGACGTACATAGGCGGCCTGCTCGCCACATGTTCGGCACACACAGTAGCGTGGCTAGGTGTGGACGTACATAGGCGGCCTGCTCGCCACACATTCGGCACACACAGTAGCGTGGCTAGGTGTGGACGTACATAGGCGACCTGCTCGCCACATGTTCGGCACACACAGTAGCGTGGCTAGGTGTGGACGTACATAGGCGGCCTGCTCGCCACATGTTCGGCACACACAGTAGCGTGGCTAGGTGTGGACGTACATAGGCGGCCTGCTCGCCACATGTTCGGCACACACAGTAGCGTGGCTAGGTGTGGACGTACATAGGCGGCCTGCTCGCCACACATTCGGCACACACAGTAGCGTGGCTAGGTGTGGACGTACATAGGCGGCCTGCTCGCCACATGTTCGGCACACACAGTAGCGGGTAGGGTGGACGTACATAGGCGGCCTTGGCACGTACAGTGCGTGGCTAGGTGTGGACGTACATAGGCGGCCTGCTCGCCACATGTTCGGCACACACAGTAGCGTGGCCAGGTGTGGACGTACATAGGCGGCCTGCTCGCCACATGTTCGGCACACACAGTAGCGTGGCTAGGTGTGGACGTACATAGGCGACCTGCTCGCCACATGTTCGGCACACACAGTAGCGTGGCTAGGTGTGGACGTACATAGGCGGCCTGCTCGCCACATGTTCGGCACACACAGTAGCGTGGCTAGGTGTGGACGTACATAGGCGGCCTGCTCGCCACATGTTCGGCACACACAGTAGCGTGGCTTGGTGTGGACGTACATAGGCGGCCTTCTCGCCACATGTTCGGCACACACAGTAGCGTGGCCTGGTGTGGACGTACATAGGTGTCGCCACATGTTCGCACACACAGTAGCGTGGCCAGGTGTGGACGTACATAGGCGACCTGCTCGCCACATGTTCGGCACACACAGTAGCGTGGCCAGGTGTGGACGTACATAGGCGACCTGCTCGCCACATGTTCGGCACACACAGTAGCGTGGCTAGGTGTGGACGTACTGGCCGCTCGTCCTCTTTGGCAGTACACATTTGTGTTTTTTTCAGGTTTTAATCAGGGTTATTATTTTACTAATTTATGTTTTGTGTTTTTTTTTGTATCGGCTTGGCTTGACACATGGTTTAAAAAACGCGTCAAACGTCACCCTCTATGCCCACTTATCTTGGCAACGCCACTGGGCAGACTTGTGGTGTTGGCGGCCGGAAATCACACTCCATGTCTGTCAGCTGTCGGTATCAATAACATAACAACTTATGCAGTGCAGAACCGCGAGACGCCGGCTGATTACAGGCCTACGCTATTTTGCTTCCACTTTCCTCTTCCCAGGAGCAAGGAACTCGAATGTTGGTGCTTTCCAAATAGTTTTCGTTAGGCATTCGTTACAGTGCTGACGCCTTGTAATGATTGCCTAATTAAAATAAAACTAAAAAGTCTAACCAAACTTCCCAGGTCTGGGTCTTTCTAGAAGAAACTCATGCGACGCCGAAGTAAAATCCGCCGTTTGTAAACACCAGACCTACATCCGTTGCCATGTTTAACATCTTCACATTTCGTCGCATTGTTCAGCTACTCTATTGGCGCATATGCATATGTTCTAAGCACTTTTAAACACACACAATAATAATCATTGCCTTTTTAATGACATTTTGAGCACCTTAGAACATAGACTCGTGAACAAGACCTGGTTATGACATTATACTATTCCCCGTAGATCCAAACCGAATTTTTGCAAAGAGCTGGATGTTTAGAGGCGAAGGTTGTTCCAATAAACCTTGCTGTCGCTGGCACTAATAATCGCGGCCGACGAGATGGCTACATGACTTCTTCTTCGCATACAACAGCGAGAACGCCAGCTGGCTCTTCGTGCGGAGCGGGGTGGAGGTTCACAAAATTTGTGGGGGAGCAAGGGCCGATACAGAAGACTGATTTGTGGGGAGATCAATTAATGAAATCCGATTGCGAAAAACTTAACACTCGTTGAAAAAAACTCATCAGATTAATCAGCTAACATTCGTACGATCAGCTTAAGACAATATCTATATCTTGCAATGTTCTTAGACTTCGAAAAATTCCATCTTAGTGCACCATTCAGGCAAGAATTGGTTTCGTGGGAGGGCAGGAGAAGGTCATGGACTTTATTGCTTACGAAATCCGGTCCTATAGGGGAGAACAACTTATTCAGTTTTCACTGGGCAGCTTTCAAGCAGCCTTTATATATTCTTTTTTCTAATCGCCGTGATTTGCTTATATCGTGTACCTGCCATTAAAATAACCAGCATTGCGTGGAGAGGAACTTGGGGTTTTTCCCGCCACGTCTTCACATCTGGTTATCCATGACAAGGACCTGAACTCGTACTCACTACACTCAACATGGCCAGCTCACGTCCGGCGAGAGAGTCCAGCTCACGTCTGGAGGACCAATTTATCTGCCCTCCCTTGGCGGTGCTACTGCTCACACTCAAAGTTGGCTATCACGCGACTAGTACTTCCAAGCGAATCCAGGAAGCGTGGGTTGTTTCACCCATTTCTACCAAAACAGCCGATGGAGACTGGCAGGGCACTCGAATATATGCACGCTCTAGGAATGGAAATGCTACTGATGATCAGGTAATAGTACCAATAGTTACAATTGGTACAATAGTAGTTAATCAGTCCACAAGTAGGAAGTCGCATAAGTCATCAGCTGCTCATCGTCCGGCCCCTGGTCATCAGTCGCTCATGTCGTGCCGGCGGTGGCACCGTGTTCAGGTGGGGACGGAGGGGAGAGGGTGGGCAACGGAATGGAACGGTGGAGGGTGGTGCGTTACGCTGGGGATGGTGGGAAGTGGATCGGACCTCGTCCCGTGGCAGGTAAAGTGACAGTATGACAGTGACAGTGACAGTCTGGGGAGGACTGGGTGGGGTACGTCAGGGTGTCTATGTGGTGGGTGTGGCGGGAGACTGGGTGGGGTACCACAGGGTGTCTATGTGGTGGGTGTGGTGGGAGACTGGGTGGGGTACGTCAGGGTGTCTATGTGGTGAGTGTGGGGGAGATTGGGTGGGGTACGTCAGGGTGTCTATGTGGTGAGTGTGGGGGAGACTGGGTGGGGTACGTCAGGGTGTCTATGTGGTGAGTGTGGGGGAGACTGGGTGGGGTACCTCAGGGTGTCTATGTGGTGGGTGTGGCGGGAGACTGGGTGGGGTACGTCAGGGTGTCTATGTGGTGGGTGTGACTGGGTGGGGTACGTCAGGGTGTCTATGTGGTGGGTGTGGTGAGTGTGACTGGGTGGGGTACATCAGGGTGTCTATGTGTTGAGTGTGGGGGAGACTGGGTGGGGTACGTCAGGGTGTCTATGTGGTGGGTGTGGCGGGAGACTGGGTGGGGTACCTCAGGGTGTCTATGTGGTGGGTGTGGCGGGAGACTGGGTGGGGTACCTCAGGGTGTCTATGTGGTGGGTGTGACTGGATGCGGTACGTCAGGGCATCTATGTGGTGTGTGTGTGGCGGAGACTGGGTGGGGTACGTCAGGGTGTCTATGTGGTGAGTGTGTGTGGCGGGAGACTGGGTGGGTACGTCAGGGTGTTTATGGTGGTGTGTGTGGCGGGAGACTGGGTGGGTACCTCAGGGTGTCTATGTGGTGAGTGTGGGGACTGGGTGGGGTACGTCAGGGTGTCTATGTGGTGGGTGTGGCGGGAGACTGGGTGGGGTACCTCAGGGTGTCTATGTGGTGGGTGTGACTGGGTGGGGTACCTCAGGGTGTCTATGTGGTGGGTGTGCGGGAGACTGGGTGGGGTACGTCAGGGTGTCTATATGGTGAGTGTGGGGGAGACTGGGTGAGGTACGTCAGGGTATCTATGTGATGGCGGGAGACTGGGTGGGGTACCTTAGGGTGTCTATGTGGTTGGTGTGGCGGGAGACTGGGTGGGGTACGTCAGGGTGTCTATGTGGTGGGTGTGGGGGAGACTGGGTGGGGTACGTCAGGGTGTCTATGTGGTGGGTGTGGGGGAGACTGGGTGGGGTACCTCAGGGTGTCTATGTGGTGGGTGTGGCGGGAGACTGGGTGGGGTACCTCAGGGTGTCTATGTGGTGGGTGTGGCGGGAGACTGGGTGGGGTACCTCAGTGTGTCTATGTGGTGGGTGTGGCAGGTCGTGTCGGACTGGGGATACGACGAGACAGCAGGGGCAGCAGGCGACATAAGGCCAATGCCGGAGGACACGCAGGGAGACAGGCGGCTGCTCAGAGCCGGTCGGCCAGTCTGCCGGTGACAGTGGGCGAGTCCGAGTACGGTCGGCCATCAGAAGCGGCACGGTGGTGGGGTGGACCAGCGCCAGACGGTGGTGGGGTGGACCAGCGCCGGACGGTGGTGGGGTGGACCAGTGCCAGACGGTGGTGGGGTGGACCAGTGCCAGACGGTGGTGGGGCCAGACGGTGGTGGGGTGGACCAGCGCCAGACGGTGGTGTGGGGTGGCCAGCGCCAGACGGTGGTGGGGTGGACCAGCGCCGGACGGTGGTGGGGTGGACCAGCGCCAGACGGTGGTGGGGTGGACCAGCGCCAGACGGTGGTGGGGTGGACCAGCGCCAGACGGTGGTGGGGTGGACCAGCGCCAGACGGTGGTGGGGTGGACCAGCGCCAGACGGTGGTGGGGTGGACCAGCGCCAGACGGTGGTGGGGTGGACCAGCGCCAGACGGTGGTGGGGTGGACCAGCGCCAGACGATGGTGGGGTGGACCAGCGCCAGACGGTGGTGGGGTGGACCAGCGCCAGACGGTGGTGGGGTGGACCAGCGCCAGACGGTGGTGGGGTGGACCAGCGCCAGACGGTGGTGGGGTGGACCAGCGCCGGACGGTGGTGGGGTGGACCAGCGCCTCACGGTGGTGGGGTGGACCAGCGCCACACGGTGGTGGGGTGGACCAGCGCCAGACGGTGGTGTGGTGGACCAGCGCCGGACGGTGGGTCGGCGCCAGACGGTGGGTCGGCCGGCCCGGTGCGGCGGCTTAGGCACGTTCGCCAGAGCTCATCACGCTCGCCGTGGCCGGCCCCCGGCCGCTGCCCGCCGGCCGGTAATCCAGCAGCGGCCAAATTCCAGCACACGGACAAATAGTGCCGGATTGGCCGGACGGGCCCTGGGAGTGTCGCCGACACCATGCGCCCGCGCCACACCACAACCACGGGCGCCACACCACAACCATGGGCGCCACACCACAACCACGGGCGCCACACCACAGCCATGGGCGCCACACCACAGCCATGGGCGCCACACCACAAGCATGGGCGCCACACCACAAGCATGGGCGCCACACCACAAGCATGGGCGCCACACCACAGCCACGGGCGCCACACCACAGCCATGGGCGCCACACCACAAACATGCACAGTGACGGGCCACAGCAAGCGCCGAGCGGTCCAGTTAACATCGAACTGCAGGGTAACGGCTCAATTAGCCGACTACGCGTGGAGCGGCCGGCGGGTGACCACCGGGTCGGCACCGGCTCTGTCCAGCGCACACTGAACACAGAGCGACACAGTCACCGGGCAAGCACCGCGCCGCCAAGCACACAGCGTAATTACGGCCTGTGCATAATGGGTGTTTTCCTCGCAAATTGGCGAGAGATCACTGTAATTGGTACGGTCGAGTGGAGCGGGTATTGATTTTGTGATGTGTGGGTTGGTGGTCAGGCAGTGATCCTGCCGGTGATCCCGGCGCTGCTCAAAGTAATTTGGCCCACCGTCTAATTGGGAATGAAATCGTCCTCGTCGAGAATTACAGGGGCACGGGCCGGTCAGCCGAGTCCAAATATAAGTCGGTGTACAAATCGGAAACGGCGATTTGGAAACAAAGTTCTCACACCACATCGCAAACGGCAAACCAAAAACACCAAGGAAACATCGAAATAAACCACAGAAGCGCCTCCGCAGAGGTAAATGTTTCTTGTATGTAACCAAATAAAAGTACAAACATAAAGACAACATTGACAAGCAATGGTACTAACTTGTGTGTCCCGGTGTGATTGGCCAGAAATGATATGATGTTGCCACCAAGTGGATTTGCTCGACTTTTTCGGCATCTATAACGAGAGAGAATCAGCGTGAATGCCTATTCCTCTCTGTTCATTATAGACACATATACACCAAATTATGAAATGTCCACCACAGCGGGGATTGTCTGCATGTAGCAATCACACGCAAGGAAGTTAGCTATCGTCAATTTATTTTCTTTTTTAAAGTAGCTGTCAGTATTAATCCACTCACTTCCTTCGTCTTGGAGAATATTTGGGTGTCTATTGTTGACTGCTGGCGATAGTTTTGTGAAGTATGACTCAGCTCTTTAGTTGCGACTGAGAGCTTCCGTACACCACGTGCGGGTGAGGGAAAATCTCTGTCAGAACCATCATTGCCACCTGCGTTCAGGCTGCGCGAGCCTTCTGAAGGGACGCACCGCCAAGTCTGGACGTTCCTCAGTGCGGTCGGCGGGAGGCACGCTGGCCACCAGTGTGCGGCCACCAGGCCGTGTCGGCGCGGCCCGGCGGCGGCCCCCTCCCCCGGCCGGCGGGCCCCCCCCCCCCCCCGGCCGGCGGGCCGACGGCGGCCGCGGCAGCCGCGGCGGACCGCATCTCCCATCTCGCGGGCCCAGCTCCCCTCGCGGGCCCCCGCCGCGAGCCGTCGGCCGCGCGGCGTCATTGGCGCGCGGCCGGCGATCGCGGCGCGGCCAGGTGCACCCGCTGCCGGCCGGCCCGGCGGGACGCTGCCGTCCCCCGCCAAAATACGGCCGGCGCGTGCCCCACTGGGCACACCGGTCCCGCGCCGCCAAAAACAACAACACAGCCGCTGCGGTGGTACCAGATTCGGCGCGAAAAAACCGCGGCCGAATGTGCGCTGATTGAATGTGAATCGATTGGGGCATGTCCACATAGCTCGGCATTTGTGGCGCTGGGTGCTATTAGTAGCCAGGGGCTGATTCAGGCCGGGCCATTAGTCGGCGTTCCTGTATTGGCGGCATGTGCTTGCGGTAGTTGTCACTGTACCATGACATTGGCAGCTGCTAGTTTAGCACATTTTTGGAAAGGAAGCCGCGCTTGCGGTGACCGGGCTTTTTGTTGCAAAATAATTCATGGGCGCTGTAGTGATTCATTATTCATATCCGAGAACTAACGTTTTACGACTCATTCCCTTATGCTTTCAGGGTCGAGTAGCAGTGGTTTATTGCTGTTCTTCCCTGGGGGAATACATCATGCATATTGATGCGACACATGAGGTTGACAAGTCGGCTAGGCGTTTTGGAAACATTTATGAACACCAGAACTTCAAATTGTCAGCCTACAACAAGATTTAGGAATATGCGATGTGGTCATTCCAATGTACATTGAAATGACAACCGCTTGCAGCCGCTACCTTACAACCGCTACCTTGCAGCCGCTACCCTACAGCCGCTACATTGCAGCCGCTACCTTACAGCCGCTACCCTACAACCGCTACTTTACAGCCGCTACCTCGCAGCCGCTACTGTACAGCCGCTACCTTACAACCGTCTGAGCGTCATTGCCTTGGTTTAGTTGGGTAAACCAACCGACTGCACAGCTTGAGGATTACAGTGGATATGTTGTCTCGGGTGATAAGAGGACTCTCGAAAGCCTGAGGAAATTCAGTGGGCATGTTGTCTGTGGAGATAAGGGACACTCGAAGCAGTACATAACAGCTGGGTTAATTCGCAAGGCATACAACGAGAGTCGTGCAATGCGGTGGCGGACATATATGTCTTGTAATGTCGTGCAAATAAAGCGATCTGTTCACACCACGTCCGGAAGTGAGTAAGCACACAGATCGCGGCCATTGCTGGGAGCGCATGTGTCGCTTTATCTTCAAGAAGCTAAAGTTGCGGGAGACATGGCTGACTGCTTGGCTATTTCTCATTGCACTGCTTTGGAACGACGAAATCAAGTAGAATCAGTCCTGCAACGTGGTCTGAGTTGTGTGCGTGTGCAGGGATCAGTTGTCTGAGATATTGCTCCACTAGCACATAACGCAAGCGATATCGGATACTACTATGCATTGCTATTCTGTCTTGGGTCCTGGAAGAAAGGCATTTAAAACTGAGCTTAAGCGGGATGGGGGCCTGACGGACCACGGTCAGTGTCAGTGTCAGTGTCAGTGTCAGTGGCCAATATATAAGGCGCCAACGTTTCGAAGGGTGTTTCTCTGTGTTCATGTTGTGTGACCCAGGCAGACGACCAGCTGGAGGTAATCTGGTGAGGGCTTGGCCGTCACTGCTGAGGTCGACACCTCGGCCAGACTCAATGTGAGCTTGATGGCAAATCGCCCACGCACAAGTATTGCATGAGGGAATGCGTTTGCTTACTTTTCGTGCGACGTTTCAGGCAGCTGCGCAGCCTGCACATAAGTCCTAAGGTGAGACACATGCGAAGCAAATTACGTGTTAAGCAGGAGTGCGTGGATATTTGGTCGCAAAGTGGGTGCAAATGGACAAGGCGGGCTCGTCCTTGGACGCATGCGTGGACTCCTCTAACCCTGCCTCTATGCAATGCGCTGTCGATTTGGATTAGGCATAACATAAACGTTTCGCAAGTAAACCTGCAAATGTATGCGACGAATCACAAAGTGTGCGGCAGATCACATAAGGTATACGGTGAATCACCGAATGCATGCGATGGATCACAGAATGTGAAAGGAATGACGGGTGCCATCAAAAAAGGTCGGCACCGGTAATTAATCTTCGGAACTCGTTAGCTTAGCGAAGAATTGTCATGTAGAAACCATTCATAGTGCCATTGACACGACTATATGCTATAGCAAAAAGTGAAATGTGCAAATTTGCGCTGGCAGCAGTAAAAGCGAAACAATTCTAATAAAAACGCGAGTCACAAACACAACAGAAGATAGAACATAACAGAATTACTCAACACCAAGGTGATTATTCCAGTTCGAGTTATGCTGGAAAACTATGCGATGTAATCGTTATCGTAGCGTGACGTAGTTGTAGAAACAGAAAATGTTCAGATTTGCGGAACAGCATAGCTTTGTGGGACAAAATCTTTGACCAGGATGAAGGGTCAAATAAAAAGATAGTTCCCAAATTCTGAGATATATCTTGCCATGGGTAGAGGAAACTGTAATTACAATCACTGCGGTTCACCTTCTTATATATTGGAAGGCGGGTCCCAGTTGCATTTCAATTTCACTGTACCATCAACAGTTAAAAAGACAAATTATTGACCTAGGAAGCATCAAATCTTCCCCAGGTTCAAACGCGGCAAAATTCCGGTAAAACTCGCATTAGTAGGTAGTGGTATGTACACATATCGATGGGTCCTCACCATTAAGCAGAAGACTCGCCACTAGACCAGCGGAAAACATTGGGTGGGTAACTTACGCTGTTGTGCTATTTTGCCGTAATGTCGCAGGCTGATAATGAGCACGCTGACAACTGAGCCCAACCATGTGACCCACCGGAGGTCGAGGATGTTCCCGCAGGAGTGCAAGTCTTTCAAAGGAGAAAACAGAACGAGAAAGAAAAAGAACAGGTGACTCTACACCTGCATGGACTCCGAAAGGCATGTGGCTTCACAACTTCAGGGGTACTGGACAGTTTCATGATCGGTGATGCGCGGTGACTTTATATAGCGAAGACAAACACCATAGGTGGTACACCAGAACAGACATTATAATTTATAAGTGATTAACAACCAGTGGCACCAGGATAAAAATTGCTCAAAAGTCGATGGAGCGCCCTGGAAAGGCCCCCAGGATGAGTCCCCATGCATTACCTTGAGAGGATTTTCCTCGGAATTAGGCTGTTTTTGCGGTAATCCGGTCCAGGCAAAACCACAAGCACGCGTCATAGATATCGCACTGCGAGCATCGTATTCGGAGCGAACTCATGTCAGCCGAGTTTCTTGTCACGCACGCATAAGGGTAACAATTCGAGTAACACTTGGCCTAACAGCCGTTCATTACAACAATGCCACATGTAGGCGGGTTGCGAGTCAACTGCACACCTGGACCACTGACTGTGCCCACGGTGCACGTGACCGTCAATTACCGGGCCAAGTGTGACCGACTGGGTGGCGCTTCCTGCAGCCGACTGGGTGGTGGCCTCACTGACACAGAGCGACACAGGTCAGGTCTCACTGACACAGAGCGACAGAGGTCAGGTCGAGGCTGGACCATCGGCACACCACTGTGTGGCGGGCAGCCTCCCGAGGCTGGACCACACCACTGTGTGGCGGGCAGCCTCCCGAGGCTGGACCACACCACTGTGTGGCGGGCAGCCTCTGAGCTGGACCACACCACTGTGTGGCGGGCAGCCTCCCGAGGCTGGACCACACCACTGTGTGGCGGGCAGCCTAGGCTGGACCACACCACTGTGTGGCGGGCAGCCTCCCGAGGCTGGACCACACCACTGTGTGGCGGGCAGCCTCTCGAGGCTGGACCACACCACTGTGTGGCGGGCAGCCTCCCGAGGCTGGACCACACCACTGTGTGGCGGGCAGCCTCCCGAGGCTGGACCACACCACTGTGTGGCGGGCAGCCTGCTGCACCACACCACTGTGTGGCGGGCAGCCCCCCCTGGACCACACCACTGTGTGGCGGGCAGCCTCCCGAGGCTGGACCACACCACTGTGTGGCGGGCAGCCTCCCGAGGCTGGACCACACCACTGTGTGGCGGGCAGCCTCCCGAGGCTGGACCACACCACTGTGTGGCGGGCAGCCTCCCGAGGCTGGACCACACCACTGTGTGGCGGGCAGCCTCCGAGGCTGGACCACACCACTGTGTGGCGGGCAGCCCTGACACACCACTTGTGCGGAGGCTGGACCACACCACTGTGTGGCGGGCAGCCTCCCGAGGCTGGACCACACCACTGTGTGGCGGGCAGCCTCCCGAGGCTGAACCACACCACTGTGTGGCGGGCAGCCTCCCGAGGCTGGACCACACCACTGTGTGGCGGGCAGCCTCCCGAGGCTGGACCACACCACTGTGTGGCGGGCAGCCTCTCGAGGCTGGACCACACCACTGTGTGGCGGGCAGCCTCCCGAGGCTGGACCACACCACTGTGTGGCGGGCAGCCTCTCGAGGCTGGACCACACCACTGTGCGGCGGACAGTCTCCTGTGACAAGAGTCAGGCATTTAGTTCATGCCGTCTGTGATGTTCCACATTAACCGGAGTAGGCGCTGTATGCGGCTATCTTTGCGCCTGTTGCTTGTGTTTCCAGTGTGCAGTTTAGGAGTCAGGCGCCGTTGCCGCATGGTGAAGTTCCCACCCAGTTTGCTTGGTAGGCATACTTTGCGTTTTAATTGGCGGTGTGATCATCTCATTGAACGCATCAGGTGTGGTCTTGATTTGCGTTCAAGGACCTGAGTTTGGTTGTTGGTAGATAGTTCCGGCTAGTCAATAATTACTTCTAATACCAAACACCTTTTCCTTGTTCCGTGGAGTTGTTCCCACGACATACCAAAGCACATCCAAAAATCTCAACATGTATTCCTGTAGGCTACTGGGTAAACAAAATCATCGGTTTTAAAAACAAACCAAGTACTTGTTCCCAGCGGGGCTCCAAAGTACCCTGATGATTTGTGATAAATTACTATTCCATGAGGAATCTGTCAGAGAAAATCGCACATGCGCAACGTTCCATGCAAGTCACGAGGTTTTAATTAAATCCATCTGCTTGAATATCAGTCGGTCCTGCACTCTTGCCACATCACCAGGGTCCATACCAATCGCAGTCATCTCAGCAGGTACAGAGCCAGCTCCCGCCACCAACAGTGTCTGCTGCAGGCACAGGGCCAGTTCCCGCCACCAGCAATGTCTGCTGCAGGGCCAGCTCCCGCCACCAACAGTGTCTGCTGCAGGTACAGCTCCCACCATCAGCAGTGTTTGCTGCAGGCACAGGGCCAGCTCCCACCATCAGCAGTGTTTGCTGCAGGGCCAGCTCCACCATCAGCAGTGTTTGCTGCAGGGCCAGCTCCACCACCAGCAGTGTCTGCTGCAGGGCCAGCTCCCACCATCAGCAGTGTTTGCTGCAGGGCCAGCTCCCACCATCAGCAGTGTTTGCTGCAGGTACAGCTCCCACCATCAGCAGTGTTTGCTGCAGGGCCAGCTCCCGCCACCAACAGTGTCTGCTGCAGGCACAGGGCCAGTTCCCGCCACCAGCAATGTCTGCTGCAGGGCCAGCTCCCGCCACCAGCAGTGTCTGCTGCAGGCACAGGGCCAGCTCCCGCCACCAGCAGTGTCTGCTGCAGGTACAGCTCCCGCTACCAGCAGTGTCTGCTGCAGGCACAGCTCCCGCCACCAGCAGTGTCTGCTGCAGGTACAGCTCCCACCATCAGCAGTGTCTGCTGCAGGTACAGCTCCCGCCGCCAGCAATCTGCTGCAGGCACAGGGCCAGCTCCCGCCACCAGCAGTGTCTGCTGCAGGCACAGGGCCAGCTCCCGCCACCAACAGTGTCTGCTGCAGGCACAGGGCCAGCCCCCACCACCAGCAGTCTGCTGCAGGTACAGCTCCCGCCACCAGCAGTGTCTGCTGCAGGGGTGCGACTTCTTTCTTCGTGGGGGTCCCGCGGGGAGTCGTGTTTAGAGCACGACTGGGGAAGAGGAAGATTATTCGATAAGTTGGTGGAGGATCATTTAGATCCGAATCTAGATGGGTCTGGACACTCTGACCGACTGAAATGTTTGAGCGAGTAATGGATCCAGTCTGAACTTTTTTTCTGTAAATATTGAACGGCTGGAGAAGCAGATTAACTACTGGGTGGGAAAACTCAGTATGGAGGTCAATGGCTCCTAAACGAAACACCTGAGATAATGCCCTTTGTTCACAGGTACCCGCAATAGGCTTGGGCACCAACAATGGTTCTGGAGCTGTGGCATATGGCATCATGGAGACTTAACACTGTTCAAAGTTATGCGGCAACAATCACTTCTGGAAGCCACATCCTGAGCGAGCGCAACCTCCAGAACATCCCATGTCAGATTGATGTCAAGAGGAGATGGTCATTAGCTGCTCTTTCCAGCTACACCAATCTTCAGCTGACGCCGATATTAGGAGGGTTTGGTCATTGGCCGCTCCTGCAGACTACATCAGTCTTCAGCCCGTGGCCTCACGCCGATATCAGGAGGGTCTGGCCATTGGCCGCCCCTGCCGATATCAGGAGGGTCTGGCCATTTCCCGCCCCTGCCGATATCAGGAGGGTCTGGCCATTTCCCGCCCCTGCCGATATCAGGAGGGTCTGGCCATTTCCCGCCCCTGCCGATATCAGGAGGGTCTGGCCATTTCCCGCCCCTGCCGACTACATCACTCTTCAGCCCGTGGCCTCACGCCGATATCAGGAGGGTCTGACCATTTCCCGCCCCTGCCGACTACATCACTCTTCAGCCGGTGGCCTCACGCCGACACTGGAACGTGGCTGCAGCCCCGCTGACCTTCAGGAACTAGTTCCTGTCGATGTGTCTTGGCACACCTGACCAATGAAATCACACGTCTGGCCGCCCTCCAGATTTGGCTCACCCGCTGTCAGCCATGAAAAAGCACGTTTATGGGCAGATAAACGGCAGATGAGGACATGGACTCCACCAGATGGCACACAGAGCAACGAACAGGACAGGACAGACGGACATGCCAGGACAGACGGACAGAACAGGACATACGGACAGAACAGGACATACGGACAGAACAGGACATACGGACAGGATAGGACATACGGACAGAACAGGACATACGGACAGGACAGGGCAGACGGACAGGACAGACGGACAGGACATACGGACAGAACAGGACATACGGACAGAACAGGACATACGGACAGAACAGGACATACGGACAGGATAGGACATACGGACAGAACAGGACATACGGACAGGACAGGGCAGAAGGACAGGACAGACGGACAGGACAGACGGACAGGACAGACGGACACGGACAGGACAGACGGACACGGACAGGACAGACGGACACGGACAGGACAGACGGACACGGACAGGACAGACGGACACGGACAGGACAGACGGACACGGACAGGACAGACGGACACGGACAGGACAGACGGGCAGGACAGACGGGCAGGACAGACGGACAGACGGACAGGACAGGACAGACGGACAGACGGACAGGACAGGACAGGACAGACGGACAGACGGACAGGACACGGACAGACGGACAGGACACGGACAGACGGACAGACGGACAGGACAGACGGACAGGACAGACGGACACGGACAGGACAGACGGACAGGACAGACGGACACGGACAGGACAGACGGACACGGACAGGACAGACGGACACGGACAGGACAGACGGATAGGACAGCACAGGTGAGCCAAAGGACTCCACAAGATGGCACACGGAGCAACGGACAGGACATGACAGACTGACAGAACAGGACATGTGAGACCAAGGACTGCCACATGGCACACAGAGCAACGGACAAGACAGAACATACGGACAAGACAGGACAGATGGACACGGACAGGACTCACAACATCTTTGTATGTTTTATATTGGGCGTAGCTAAAAATGCAGTCAAAGCCAACGATAAAATAAATAAAAAGCGCGCGATGCTACTGGCAGACTACTTTTTTCTTCTCATTACATATTCTACTCCCTGCACTCGGATATGCTGCCGCTGCGCATACCATACACACACACACACACAGACATACACACATGCATATATATATATATATATATATATATATATATATGTGTGTGTGTGTGTGTGTGTGTGTGTGTGTGGGTGTGTATGTGTAATATTGTAGAGTGCAGTAGAAATTTGGTTGCAGTATTCACCTTTGGCATCAAATAAGCTGCTCATATGTCATTCAGATCATGTGCTACGGTACAGCAAATAGGTGTGGTGGGAGAGGGGGAGTTAGGCAGTGAGTGTGCATGTAATAGCTTGGAGGATCACAAGCATTAAATGGGCCACCACCATGGGGTCGTATTTTAAATTTAGAAGAAACCGGAGGTGAGTCGAGGCAGCCATTGAAGGAGCAATGGCCCTCTCGAAAGCACATACAACCACCCTCTTGACTCAGACCAAATTGTGTAAGAAAGCAGGTGCGATTGGTCGCTGAGATCAACCGTATGACGAAGGTCGATGCATGGGACGGAGCGATGGCTGCATTCACATGCAGCCAGCTGCATGTGAAATGATCCAAGCTATTTATTCACAAATGGTAATCTTATCCGTTTACTAGGCACACCATCAACGAACCTGAATATGTCGGAGCACCCCTGGCAAGAGCGTGTGTTTCCCCGGGAATCGGGACTCTCGCCGAAGCGTGCCACCGATTACGAACGCCCGACAGCACTACCGCTCAGAGGTAGGTCAGGTCATTTGACCACAAAGCAGCACACCGTCGAATGTTGCACACTAAGAAGAGGGAAGGGGTCGAGACCAGTATCCGGCGACTCGGCAACAGCCAACCACCGGCCGGCACACCTCCGGCAACTTGGCCCCAGCCAACGCCGACCACGCCGCCATCTCCACACTGGCCGACTGTCCTCCCGGCCGAGACTGATGCTGACACCAGGCCGGCAGTCGACCACCGTAGCTAAGTTCTCCCCGGAGATAAGTTGGCCGTGCGGCTGAGCGGGCGGCTGTCGGCGCCGGCCGCCCGCCCGCCGCCGCCCGGCCGCCCGGCTCGGCCTTTACGGCCGCGGCCGGCCGCCAGAGCCGGAGGCCGAGCCGCCGACACAGCTGGCTATCTGATTACGGGGATAGCGCGCCGCGGCCGCCGCCGCTGCACAGTTAGCACCTCATCTGCAGATGCCGCCTCCCCGGGCGTCGGCTTCGCACGCCAGCCGTCCGAGCTGGACCGGCGGCGGCGGCGACGTCGCCCGGCGGAGGCGACGTCGCCCGGCGGAGGCGAACTGACGCTGGGCACTGGTCGGCGCCGGACCGATGTCGGGGCACGCCACAGCTGTGCATGACTCTGCTGGATACAGTTGTCGCTGGATCATATCGCCGACTGCCGATGGACAGCAGAATAGGAAATGTTTTGCGTAGGAATGCCGAGCACCCTCTAAATGTATGTTTCCTGAATCTTGACGTCTGGTGTGCTGTCCGGATCTGAATGCTTCACGCAAACTACGCGAACATGCTTTCCTTCTATATGTAAGAATTATATGTATATTAAAAATAACTTTACATGAATTGTTATGCATTACTTCGACTGGAATAGGAAGCGGTGATTTACAGGCTGCTCAGTACAGCTCCTGTCCCCTGTAGCAGCTTTATTCTGGATGCCGACATAGGAGTGGCTGGTCGATGTAGTATTCACAGACTGGTGTAGACGTCTACTGTAGTGGTGTGAGCCGATATGCCCACACGGCGGAGGAGCTTCAGCAGGTCGGCACAGGCGCAGGAAGGCGGCAGGCGAGGCCATGTCCCTGGGCCGGCCGTGCGAGACAGGGTGGTGTTTTCGGCGCATTTCCGGGCGGCGGCGGACGGACGCGTAAGTCGCGCAGCGGCTGGCGCGCCAAAGGGGCGCGCTGGCCGCCACCGCCGGCTTGTTAATGACATTTGTGGGGAGGTGCCGGCCGCGGCGTCGGCCGCTCCCGGCCAGAGCCCGGCCTGTCAGCCGGCCCGGCTGACCAGGCTGGAATGTCAGGTAATTTTGGCGGCGCGTTAGTCACGCCCCGTCCGGTGTCGGTGGACATGATAGACGGACCGTCCGGTGTCGGTGGACACGACAGACAGACCGTCCGGTGTCGGTGGACACGACAGACCGTCCGGTGTCGGTGGACACGACAGACCGTCCGGTGTCGGTGGACACGACAGACCGTCCGGTGTCGGTGGACACGACGGACCGTCCGGTGTCGGTGGACACGACAGACCGTCCGGTGTCGGTGGACACGACAGACAGACCGTCCGGTGTCGGTGGACACGACAGACGGACCGTCCGGTGTCGGTGGACACGACAGACCGTCCGGTGTCGGTGGACACGACAGACAGACCGTCCGGTGTCGGTGGACACGACAGACCGTCCGGTGTCGGTGGACACGACAGACAGACCGTCCGGTGTCGGTGGACACGACGGACCGTCCAGTGTCGGTGGACACGACAGACAGGCCGTCCGGTGTCGGTGGACACGACAGGTGGCCGCTCACCTGGTGCGTCCCGTCCACATCTGGGATCACGCGCCACGTGCCACCTCCTGACCACAGGTGGCCGGGCTCCGCATGAGCATGAACTTGAACGCCAGTGGGATTGACGGGATAGGTCCCACTCAGTGCCTGCACAATTGTCGCAGTGCATCTTCCCACTTAATTTGACGTTGCGCCTATGGGGATTACCTGGAAATGATTATCTCGAAGAACTTAAGTCCCCGTCACACATCCAGCAACGACGGGCCGTAGGAGTAGGTCATTTCCTGGTTTCATCTGACCCAAACCACTGCTTTGCGGACATGACCTGACCGGAGCTTGTCGAGGAATGCACGGATCGCCTGACATAGCCAGACATTGTTCACTGAGGCCGGCGTGGGTCGCACGACATGACCTGACCCGACCAATCTGGTGCCAACATCCATCGAGTCGTAACTCCTGGGCTCGTTCCCGAAGGACAAAACCACTCGCTGTCTGGACACCGAGCAGCGAACGCGCCACGCTTGTAGCGCTACTGCTCTGGTAGCAAAACCGGCGCACATTTGCACAGCAGTGCACTTTGCCGACCAGCTGCACACGCAGCTGCACACGCAGCTGCACACGCAGCTGGCTCCGCTGACTGCAGGCCGCTGCATTTGTGCAGCCTGTGCAACTGTGCAATTGTGTCCGCTGTGGTTGATCGCAATTGGCGGCCGTTGGGGTTACCTTCGCGCTGCCTGGCGAAGGCTCTTTCATTATTGGGTGCTAAGCAAATGCTGTTCCGGTGATTTGGACTATCTGGTTGCGGAAAATATCTGGCTTCTGAGCGATGGTCGACAGCCACCGAGGAGACGGCGTCTGGACGGCTGACTGCCACGGCTAAGCCGCCAGTGACAGATCACTTGGCGGCTCGACATGCACCACTTAGCTCTGGCCCCTCATCAGGCCCCCTCAGACAACGACGTGAGGATTATGTCTGGATGGCCACCCACCGGGGGGCGAGCGGGGGAGGAGGGGAGCGAGCAGGACTTGGCGGTCGTCGGGGGTGCCAGGTCTTCACCTACCTGCACTTGTAGTCGGGGTAAATCTGATGAGGACGCCAGGTCGTCACCTGCCTGTACTTGTAGTGGGGTGATTTTGACGGGGATGCCGGGCCGCGCACCTATCTGCACTTGTATCTGTACTTGTAGTCGGGATAATTCTGACGGGGATGCCGGGCCGCACACCTACCTGCACTTGTAGTCGGAGTAAATCTGACGGGGATGCCGGGCCGCACACCTACCTGCACTTGTAGTCGGAGTAAATCTGACGGGGATGCCGAGCCGCACACCTATCTGCACTTGTAGTCGGAGTAAATCTGACGGGGATGCCGAGCCGCACACCTATCTGCACTTGTGGTCGGGATAATCCTGGCGGGGATGCCGGGCCGCACACTTACCTGTACTTGTAGTCGGGGTAATCCTTCATGTGCACGGCGCGTAACCGCTTGGCCTCGTCGATGAACGGCCGCTTGTCGGTGTCGTTCATGAGCTTCCACTCGGCACCCAGCCGCTTCGAGATCTCGCTGTTGTGCATCTTGGGGTTCTCCTGGGCCATCTTACGCCGTTGGCCGCGCGACCACACCATGAACGCGTTCATGGGCCGCTTGACGCGGTCGGCCGCCGCCTGCGCCGCCGCCGAGCCCGAGATCTTACTGTTGTTGTTGTTGTTGGCCGGCTGCTGCTGCTGCTGCTGCTGCTGCTGCTGCTGCTGCTGCTGTTGCTGCTGCTGCTGCGGCGGCGGCGGCTGCTGCGGCTGGCCGTTATGGCTGCTCGGTGGGACTTGGGTGAGTCCATGCGAGATGGGCGAGTGTGACGGGTGACTGATGTGTGTAGCATGATGCGACAGGGAGTGGTGGCTAGGCGGCATGTGCCCGATGCCGCCTTTCAGGTCACCTTCCATAGTCAGCATGCTGTCCACGTAGTCGCGGTAGACTCGTTCGTAAGCCACGTTTGCCACTTTGTGCTGCACCGGCTTGCCAAACACACTTCTTGCTTTTCACGTACAATTTAATATGCACTCCAATAAGTAAGTTTTGCACACAGATTCAATAACACCCAGAGCCGCGTATTGTACGTCCGCTTCTATTCAATACGCTCTATTATTTGGTGGTAATGTGCCGTTCAGATGTTGGGAGGGAATAACCGGCGCTGGCCGGCGACCAATGGGCGGGCGACTGGCGCTCCGAGGGCGGAGTTACGGTGACGTCAGCCAACTGGGCGGAGCCGGGTTGCTATGGAATGCGGCCGGGCGCAGCTGGCCGGGCGACTGCGCTGGTTTTTACTCGCCGCGGTCGAGATGTGAGCAGTAGACGGGCGGTGATTTTTCTCACGTTCCAATTTGACGAACGGCAAAATCATAGCGGCTCGGCTGGCTTGCGCTGATTGGAGCGACCGCTGCCAAAAACCAGGATTAACCGTCGCTGGCTGCGCGACGGCGTGCTGACTGGGAGACCGGTCTTCTGCCTCCTGAATTAGCGCAACAGAGAAATCCGAGGAGTCAGTCTCAGGCCAATACGAGCCCCCAATCACACCCTCACACACTTGCATGACGACGTTTGGTGACAATATTGACGATAGGTCAAGACCCCTATATATCCACATAGATAAATAAATATACATATGTATCTATAAACTTATATATATATATATATATATATATATATATATATATATATATATATATATATATATATATATATATATATATATATATATATATATATATATATATATATATATATACACACATATATATATATATATATACATATATATAGTACATATACATGTATATATATATATATATATATATATATATATATATATATATATATATATATATATATATATATATATATATATATTATATATATTTATATATATATATATATATATAAATGTACACATACGTCTTCATTAATTCATGCCATGCTGGTTGCTCTCGTACATAGTCACGGGCGCGGCACCACAGCGACGGAGAGGGGGTTGTGTACCATTCTGACATTGGGACATTCAACTTTACGCCTGGCATCGAATGGAAGAAATTGACAAAAATATACATTTCGCTCCAATTCCAAATCCGTGGCGACATCAATGTAACAGATGACATTTCCATTTGCACTTTCTAACAAGGGTGGTGGGGTGGGGTGGGGTGGGGTGAGGGATTAGTGAAGAGAACCGATTCAACCCGAACAGAGCTGAGTTAGGAGTTTCTTGGGTGAGGAAGCTTCTTCGCAGCAAAGGGTGCCTTTGACCACCGAGCTTAAACACCCCATAGGCTATTCCAAGTAAGTAGCTCCTCTTCTGGGAGAGGGACATCTCTCTGCCGTTTGCAGAGAGAGGTTTCCACTAGCCTGCACACGGATGCTTGCCGTGCTTCTGGATACTCTGCTGGACTCTCGAGAGGGCATCTGAGGGACGGCAGGGACGGTCCCTGTCCATGATCAGACAGGGACGGCCACCTGAGGACATGGTGGGTTGATTGGTTGATTATTTGGGCCTAAGGGCGCATCAACTGCTACTGGTTATGTAGCGCCCATGGACACGGTGGAGCAGGCGCACTATTCTGACTGAACAGCTCACGTCTGCACGGCTTGAGTGGACACCACCTCCACAGTAGGATTATGGCTACCCTACTGCCCCTGCCCCTCGTCCCATGCCCCGGGCGGCAGCTACCAATCAACTGCCGACCATTCCTCGGCCCCGTGTGCCAGAACCAGACGCACAGCGCTCTCCTCCAGCCAGCTGTGCACCTCCAATGTCCCCTACGGCAACATGCTCCTGCTGCCCACTTCGGACCCGGTTAGGAGAAGTATTGCCGACCATTTGGAAGATCCATTTGGAGCCCATTTCCAAATAGGTTTTGGAAAATGTCATTTAGTTATCTTAAACAAGTTAATGTGCTCAACAGAAAGCTTTGGATGCTCGAGCACTGGCAACTAGATGTGAGTTCCTCTACGGTTTGAAGGAATCAGAAAGTAAAAGGATTTTGTTCTTGTCGGCGGATACTGTTGATGACTTTTATGAGCTTAATGATTACTGAAATGGAATCCTAAAAATGGCAATCACTGCTTGCATTTGAAAGAAATTGACCGAATAGTGTTAAGCATGGCCATATTTTATGTTGGTTCTTCATTGCATGAAACAGGTAGCAACGCGAAAGATGACCAAACTAGTCGAGACAATGTCGACTTTTAATATGAGCAAAGGCTGCCGTCGTCGAGTTCCTATTTCAAGAAACATAATTACTTCCTTTTGCAATTGAGCGGAGTGCCTGCAGTTTAGAAGGCTACCACAGAGCGTGTCGGGCGTCGTTATCACCCCCCACTCCCCCCACCCCCACCCCGAACTCACCACTTCGCGCTACTATCGCCTATACGTGCCAGCAGCTCCCACCGCTGGGCTCGCCCTGGACACGAGGCACGGCCGGGAGTCCTCAAAAGAGTGTTAAAGGTTTTCAAAAGATGAAGCCCAAAAGATGAAGCCAAGGATTTGGCGATAATTGTACAGGGGCCATGTCTGCTCATGTATGCACGCGAGCCGGTATATGCCGCGAGGCACCAGTACAGTGAGCGCCACCCAACCGACACGTGCTGCCGTCTTGTGTAGTGAGCGCCACCCAACCGACACGTGCTGCCGTCTTGTGTAGTGAGCGCCACCCAACCGACACGTGCTGCCGTCTTGTGTAGTGAGCGCCACCCAACCGACACGTGCTGCCGTCTTGTGTAGTGAGCGCCACCCAACCGGCACGTGCTGCCGTCTTGTGTAGTGAGCGCCACCCAACGACACGTGCTGCCGTCTTGTGTAGTGAGCGCCACCCAACCGCCGTGCTGCGTTTGTGTGTGAGCGCCCCCAACCGGCACGTGCTGCCGTCTTGTGTAGTGAGCGCCACCACCGGCACGGCTTTTTAGTGAGGCCACCCAACCGCACGTGCTGCCGTCTTGTGTAGTGAGCGCCACCCAACCGGCACGTGCTGCCGTCTTGTGTAGTGAGCGCCACCCAACCGGCACGTGCTGCCGTCTTGTGTAGTGAGCGCCACCCAACCGGCACGTGCTGCCGTCTTGTGTAGTGAGCGCCACCCAACCGACACGTGCTGCCGTCTTGTGTAGTGAGCGCCACCCAACCGGCACGTGCTGCCGTCTTGTGTAGTGAGCGCCACCCAACCGACACGTGCTGCCGTCTTGTGTAGTGAGCGCCACCCAACCGACGTGCTGCCGTCTTGTGTAGTGAGCGCCACCCAACCGGCACGTGCTGCCGTCTTGTGTAGTGAGCGCCACCCAACCGACACGTGCTGCCGTCTTGTGTAGTGAGCGCCACCCAACCGACACGTGCTGCCGTCTTGTGTAGTGAGCGCCACCCAACCGGCACGTGCTGCCGTCTTGTGTAGTGAGCGCCACCCAACCGGCACGTGCTGCCGTCTTGTGTAGTGAGCGCCACCCAACCGGCACGTGCTGCCGTCTTGTGTAGTGAGCGCCACCCAACCGACACGTGCTGCCGTCTTGTGTAGTGAGCGCCACCCACCTGCGTCTGAGTACGTGGCCGTTGTGGTGAGCGCCACCCAACCGGCACGGTCTCTTAATCGGCCGGCCGTCAGCGATCTACTGACGTCACGTCTACCGACGTCACGTCTACTGACGTCACGTCTACTGACGTAACGACCACTGACGTATCAACCACTGACGTCACATCAACTGACGTCACATCCACTGATGTCACGGACTGGTGCTACATCCACTGACTTCGGCACTTCACACGTCACTGACGTTACAGACTGGCGTGACAGCCACCGCCGTAACCGAAACTGATGTCGCAGCTGTCGTCACAAACTGGCGTAGTAACCACCGACGTCAACTCCACTGATGTAGCGTCGTTGCCGTCGCGAACTGACGACATGCGACTGACGGCACAGACTGACGTCACGGACTGACGTCACGGACTGACGTCACGGACTGACGTCGGTCGCAGATCACAGTGTGGCGTCGCGGTCGATCTGCTGTCCAAACGCGTGGTCTGACGCGACGACAAACGTCGCGGCCAGGTGTCGCGTGCTGACGTCATTGTCACATCACGTGCAGCGACTACGGATGGCGCCACGTGAGGACGTGGCGGAGTGACGTCACAACGGAAAAATGCCGCATGGGCATGCCACAAGTACGCATGTGGATTGCGTCACTGTTATGGGATTGCGTCACTGGTGTTGGCTAACGTCACTCGTGTTGGATTGCGTCACTGGTGTTGGATAACGTCACTGGTGTTGGATAACGTCACTGGTGTTGGATTGCGTCACTGGTGTTGGATTTCGTCACTGGTGTTGGATTTAGTTACTGGTGTTGGATTGCGTCACTGGTGTTGGATTGCGTCACTGGTGTTGGATTTCGTCACTGGTGTTGGATTGCGTCACTGGTATTGGATTGCGTCACTGGTGTTGGATTGCATCACTGGTGTTGGATTGCGTCACTGGTGTTGGATTCGTAACTGGTGTTGGATTGCATAGTCACTGGTGTTGGATTTAGTCTCTGGTGTGGGATGCGGCAGGAAACACAGACGGGACGGTACGTGTATGACAGTCCGCGCCTGCCGTCCCTTACTGACGTGACCAGAAGATGTCACAACAGCACGCACCTCTTCTCTTCAGCTTTTCTGAGCGTCAGAATTGCGACGATGGGCGTTGCATGGAAACATGAACACAAGGCCTCTGTTGTGTTCTATGCCTTTGGCTGGTGACTACGTCGATATTCAGCCTACGCACTTCCTTTATCATAACGTCACGCGAAGTACACCATGCAGCTGTTTGTGAGTTGAAGTCAAGGACGTTTAGCAGAAGAAAGCAAACTGTTCATAAGCCTGGGTAAAATGATGGTGCTAATTAGCGTAGTTGCTTGTATGGCACGCAAAGCATCAGTGTAGGCTTCATAAGCCTGGGCAGAGTGATGGTGCCAGTTTGCGTGGCGGCTTGTGGGGCGTATAGGGCCAGGTGTAGGCTTCATATACCCGGGGAAAATGATAGCGTCAGTGAGCGTGCTATTAGGCCGTGTAGGGCATCAGTGTAGACTTCTAAAAATAATTGTGAGTGCACAACACATGAAGACAATGGGAGGGCCGGAATGGATTGTGGGCATACCACATAAGGCCCCATGTTAAAAGCTGAAATTATTGGGGGATTATTTAAATTATTAAAATTATTCGGGGGAGCCAACAGTGTATGTGTCCGGGGGAAAGTGTCTTCCCAAAACTGTGCAAATCTACACCCGTGGTGTAGAGTTCTATCAGACTGCGTGCTGCCATTGTTGCAGCGACACAGCTACTGGGTGTACGGGTAACACGTCCTGCGGAAACACATAATCGGCCGGCGAAGTTACCAAATCATGGTCCTTTGGCCGGGCGCCGGCGGACAAATCGCCGTCCATGGATGTCTCCAGCTGCCAGATAGGGCTGCCAGATTGATGGCCGGCACGTCCGCGCCGAGTACGAGTATAAACCTCCCACTAAATGGCGTCGTCGACACCAATAAAACAATCGCACGCCCGAGGATGGCGCCCCGTCGGCCGCCGGCCGGCCGTTCTCGCCGAAAACCCGCCAGCACGGACCAGCCGGTCCACCACAGGCTCTCGGTCAGCTGTCAGTTCTGATGGGAGCCGTCAGGGACAAGCTGCGGTCGCCAGAGGGACCAGCCGGTCCACCGCAGGCTCTCGGTCAGCTGTCAGTTCTGATGGGAGCCGTCAGGGACAAGCTGCGGTCGCCAGCAGGGACCAGCCGGTCCACCACAGGCTCTCGGTCAGCTGTCAGTTCTGATGGGAGCCGTCAGGGACAAGCTGCGGTCGCCAGCAGGGACCAGCCGGTCCACCACAGGCTCTCGGTCAGCTGTCAGTTCTGATGGGAGCCGTCAGGGACAAGCTGCGGTCGCCAGCAGGGACCAGCCGGTCCACCACAGGCTCTCGGTCAGCTGTTAGTTCCGATGGGAGCCGTCAGGGACAAGCTGCGGTCGCCAGCAGGGACCAGCCGGTCCACCACAGGCTCTCGGTCGGCTGTCAGTTCTGATGGGAGCCGTCAGGGACAAGCTGCGGTCACGGCCGGAAGAACCCCCCTCCGCCTCTCCACAGGACCGACTGGTGGTGGGGTGTTGGGGAGACGGTTCTCAAGGAGTTAGTTGAGGAGGGGCAAGCCTGCAATTTTCAGGGACATTACTTACGCCACAACTTCTCCACGGGCCACCTACGCAAAATAAAATCATGCACAATGGGTGTCGTTTTGTTGGGTCGTGCGTCGGAGCAACGGTCAGGTTTTGCAAAGCGATTTGGTACTGGTTGTTGGTACTACTAATACTTGTAGTATAGTGTAGATAGTACTTGATTCTGGTTGCAGTTTTGAATCCCAAGTCGGAAATACATCGTAGTTTCGGTGTCCACTTAGCTACGTAGTAGACTCCTTAGTATATGGGGTCTACTATAATATACGTAGGGAGTCTACTATAATATACGTAAGGAGTCTACTATAAGCATAGCTTTCAATTACTATATGCGTCCGCTGTCGATCTTAACAGTTCAGAGCCGATGAAAGCGGAACACAATTTAATGTTAGAAGAGGGCGGGGGCTAATTGAGAAGCCAGTCCTCCCATCAGCTAGTTGCTATTCTTAGGACAAAATGACACGTTCCTGGCCTGGCCAATGCAACAGCGGTCTACACATCATGTTCCTGACCGGCGCATCAGCATCATGGTCTAGATGATTAGTCATGCAGGCACAATATCTGAATTTGAAAGGAATTCTACCACATCCATTCCCACGACCCGTATGTAGCAATCTAACTCCCCTAGGCCACACCAAATTTGCGCAGAAATTGTTGCAGATTTGTAAGCCTGCCACTGGCCTAGACAGACATATGGGAGTCAGGGGTACTGTTTGGAGTACACTTACCCATGTTGGCTTTACCCCCTATAATTTCGAATTTTAAAATGGGACCCTATGTGGTATACTCTTCAATAATCTTCAATAATTCAATGTATTTTTTTTTTAAAGGAACCTACGCATATGCTGGGAGCTTTGATATTCTGAGAAAGTAGGATTTGTAAGGTAGTTTGACATACAAGGAATATTTGTATTCTAGCCTGAGGCCCAAAGGACGAAGATTAACAAGAATGGGAGAAAGGGACAGGTAAAACGGAACCCTCTTGATTAAGACAACATCCATATTTGAATAAGTGGGCATGAGTGTAAGGATCGTTTCTAAACGACCCTTACAAGCGTCGGAAAATGAGATTGCATTTCAAGAATTTTGCCGATTTATGCAAGCTTTGCTGCCAAATCAACCATTTTCGAGGGTCGTGGCCAGGAATCCTCCAAAATCTGCCAAGGAAAAGTACGGAAATAGGGCACTAGCCGACGCAACTGAAATTTTATGGCTCCTTGGCTTTCCAAGAACTACCAAGTGAACCTAAATACCAAAAGAAGAGAATGCAATCGCAGAAGAGATCAGGCAAACTCTTGCGCATAGGTACTTGTGTCCATGTGGTTTGGAATATGACGTCACGCCGGGTGAAGAGGCAGATTGTGAACACCAAGCCGTCAAGGGTTCAAGGACAACGGAAGGTCTTCTTCGGGGCCTTTCATACATGACCGAGTTTTAACAACAAAGTCTCCTTCTTTGACTTACCGCACCAGTGTAGAAGATACAAGTGTGCCATAAAACGAAGCCCCTAGTTAAACATGACATGGGTTACAACTGCGTATAGTAAATTGGACTGGACCTATTGGAGACGAACACCTGACGGGAAGTTCGGCCTTTATTTGATGTTTGTTTTCAACTGGAAGCGTCTTTGTTTTTTTTTGTTCTAGCCCATGTCACAATTCGAAACAACCCACTCAATTATTTGCACTTGACCCTCGCTGGGCCGACCGACCGGCCAGTCCACCTATGCCAGGCCGGGGTTGATGGGGTGGGATGAGGTGGTGACCACCGTCTGAAAGCTGTGATCATAGAAAGACCGAAAAATACCCTACATTTGCATTTTGACTGATAATGAGGCCATCAGAGCTCGTATTAAGTCAATATATGGTCCCCGACTGATGTTGCTGTACATGATTAAAAATGGACAATGCTTGTGTTGTTTGGACATTGTTGTTGAAGAATTAACATAGATTAATGCGCTTAGTTTGATCATAGTGAAGAAGGATCAAGACACGATTGGTGAGGTCAAGTCAGAATCAGGCTTGAAAACCAAATTGCGAAATACGCATGTTAGAGACAGGACAAATGTCATTGCGAAGCCATTAGGACCTATGGCTCAAATCATATCTTATTTCTTAATTTTTGGCCTTGCTAAGGTCGCTAGAAAAAGGTCATAATAGGTGACCCCAGTGACATCACTTATACCTTGGAGATCGACGTGAAAATTATGAGTATATACATATGGATATATATATATATATATATATATATATATATATATATATATATATATATATATATATATATATATATATATATATATATATATATATATATATATATATATCCAGGTAACCCTGGCACAATGTGTACACATAAAAACAGATCTCTTCGGTCTTCATGTAAGTGTACTCTGCTTGGGAAGTACTTTCCAAGATAGGCTTAAGCAGGCCAAATTAGATCAGCTTGCACGATGTCAGGTCATCTCGGCCATTCGTTTGTCATCCAGTGTCATGTCGTACAACCTTGGCAGTGCTTGAACCGAATTCCAATATCACTTAGCAGGGAGAAGCAACATTTTGTGTAAGATGGCACTGTGCAGAATATGCATCATATGTGGCCTGACCTCATGTCATCGACCATTGACACATAGATTAATGCTTGCTGCATGCTACATCTTTATTTGTTGCATGCTCTTTGCATCTTCAGCATGCCAAATTATTCCGACTTGAATCTTCCCACCTGCATACAGTAAAAATAGGTATATATTATATATATATATATATATATATATATATATATATATATATATATATATATATATATATATATATATATATTGATCTGACCTAAGTTCAATACCTTTTCAATATTTTGGAACATCACTCCCTTTGACCTGTTCCAGCATGGGTGTAGCTACGGTTTTGAAATTGTGGGGTTGACAAACAAAATGAACGCCGGAAATTAGGGCAGGCCAGAAAGATGACCCCATTGTGGGTTGGGGGGGGGGGACACGAAGGAAATTAAGGGGGACAAATCACCACTTGAAAAAATTGGGGACATGTCCCTTCCGGTCCCCCAGAGATTACACTCATGTGTTCTAAGTCAATGACTTATGATGATCTGGACCTGAAATTGTTACAAGATATGCAAAACAAATGTATAATGAGCTACTCAAAAGTATACTCATTTGGCCGCTATTGCAGAAAAATCGGAGGGGTAGAACGCTTGAGAGTCCCCGGTACAGAGAGAGTTAAGGCTATCTTAAATGAATGAATCAGCCGGTGCCAGGGGTGTTGTTTTATATACGTTTGTGGGGGCAAGTGCCCCCTGGATGTTGGCTTTGCCTCCCCACCACTAATTTTAACATTGTCAACATAGAACCCAATAGAGTGTGCGCCCAATCTATTTCGCTCTGCCCATTGCCTTTATGTATTTTCCCCCACCCACACCCGGAAATAATTCTCATAAATGAACGCCCATGGCTAGTATTTATGCACAGACCTGAGAAGTGAACACAATAATATCGCACGTCAAGAAGTCAAGTCAAGTCAAACTGCTGTCAAGCAATTCACGCCGGACTTTGTCGTATTAACGTGGGAGGCTGGGCGGGTGAAGGTGAAGCTTTACTGTGCCGATCGTCCTCCCAACACCCACCCACCAGTGACGAGCTTCGTCACGTGACTAGCTGTCACGTGACCAGCCTAGAGTGCAGTCACCCACCGCCGGACAGCGTGCTTACTGCGAGACGGGCTGCGTCTTACTCAGTCAGCATTCCGGCTGAGGGGCAGAGATTCCTGTCAATAGTTTACCGTTTTAGCATTGCAGCTCTGGGCGTTGCGTGGCAAGAATGGAACCCGAATATCCTTATCAGTCATCTTGTCATATGTTCACAACGTGGGTTTTGCATTATCCCTGCAGCGACTTCCGCTAAATAGGCTCGAGATACAACAATCAACAAATTTTGCACTTCCGGGCGCACTGCGAATAAGGTATGACAAGCGGATGCAATTGAAGCGATAAGTTCACAATTACGTTTGGTTCGGGATTTCTTTGTGATCTTTTATCGTTTGTTTTGATCGATTGTGGCCAAAGTGTATTTAAAGTTTCATCACAGGTATTTCCCTCTTCGTTTTTCTCTGCTTTCAATATCTATCCCTCATCTCCTCTATTTCCCTCATGCTACCTACTTATATATACATATATATATATATATATATATATATATATATATATATATATATATATATATATATATATATATACATATATATATATATCTTCCGTTTCCATTTCCTTCTCGTTTCACTTTCTTTCGCTTTCCTCGTTGAGTCCTATTCACGTTTCCCGATGTCCTGCCCCCTTCCTTTGCACGCGTCATGCCGCGGGCCATTAACACCGCACACATGCCGCACATGCATAGCAACAGTTATGCATACACGCATATTAGTCGCGCACCGCTGCGCACACAGGTGCGTGCAGGTGGTGCACACAGACACACAGAGAGGAGAGAGGGAGAGAGAGAGAGAGAGAGAGAGAGAGAGAGAGAGAGAGAGAGAGAGAGAGAGAGAGAGAGAGAGAGAGAGAGAGAGAGAGAGAGAGAGAGAGAGAGAGAGAGAGAGAGAGAGAGAGAGAGAGAGAGAGAGAGAGAGAGAGAGAGAGAGAGAGAGAGAGAGAGAGAGAGAGAGAGAGAGAGAGAGAGAGAGAGAGAGAGAGAGAGAGAGAGAGAGAGAGAGAGAGAGAGAGAGAGAGAGAGAGAGAGGGGAGAGAGAGAGGAGAGAGAGAGAGAGAGAGAGAGGAGAGGAGAGAGAGAGAGAAGGGGAGAGAGAGAGAGAGAGAGGAGAGAGAGAGAGAGAGAGAGAGAGAGAGAGAGAGAGAGAGAGAGAGAGAGAGAGAGAGAGAGAGAGAGAGAGAGAGAGAGAGAGAGAGAGAGAGAGAGAGAGAGAGAGAGAGAGAGAGAGAGAGAGAGAGAGAGAGAGAGAGAGAGAGAGAGAGAAGAGAGAAAAAGAGAGAGAGAGAGAGAGAGAGAGAGAGAGAGAGAGAGAGAGAGAGAGAGAGAGAGAGAGAGAGAGAGAGAGAGAGAGAGAGAGAGAGAGAGAGAGAGAGAGAGAGAGAGAGAGAGAGAGAGAGAGAGAGAGAGAGAGAGAGAGAGAGAGAGAGAGAGAGAGAGAGAGAGAGAGAGAGAGAGAGAGAAAGAGAGGGAGAGAGGGAGAGAGAGAAGCTTGCGCGCACCGTTGCCGATCCACTCGCGCCAGCCGACGCCTCTCCTCTGTGCGTATTTACATAGCACGGCGGCGAAACAAAGAGTCCGTCATTTGCGACAAGTGACACCGGTCGTTGTCGGGCCGATTATGTCCGATTGCCGGCCAGGATGGGCGTTTGTGGCGCCAAGAATGACAGTACTCTCGGTGGCATTCACTCACTCGTCGCGCCTCGTGGCCGGGGAGGTGGTCCGCTACGGTCGGAGGCTCCTCCAGCTATCAGATCAGCACTGACCTAGACCTGCCACCACACAGGACTCAGGTGGCGGCGCCGCCTCCAAAATTATGCCACTGGAGCAGATACTGGCCATCTGCTGACACTGGAGCGCTTCTTGTTCTAAATAGCCAACCCCGAGACATTTGCGAGTGCGAACCTACTCCTCAGAGCGGTGACGCATGCCAAAGTTCCCCCGAGCTTTCATCTTTTCATATTTATATATAGCTGTGGCGATAGAGGGTGGTAGCAAAGCAATATGTGACCCACATGTGTGTGTGTGTGTGTGTGTGTGTGTGTGTGTGTGTGTGTGTGTGTGTGTGTGTGTGTGTGTGTGTGTGTGTGTGTGTGTGTCGACACCGTATATCAGCGATGTGTGATCGGCGATGGACACTCGCAGGTCTGTGTCGAGCCTGCCTCAAAAGGATGACAAGTACATGACTCGTGAAGAGCACATTGGTACAGCGACTGCACCTAGACGTGAGCCAACCCGACATCCCAACCCACCGCACGAGGGGGCCGACGCTTCGGCCGTTCACCACGTGCACTCGAGCAAGCGGGAAGATGAGTGTTTCTGTCATCTGGCACTTCCACTCGTGGTGCTTCGGCAGTTGCCGGTTGGTGTTAAAGTCCGGCACAACCTTTGACAGATGGGTACCAAAGGTCCCGGGTTCGACACTAGCGCCGCTCAGGACATTTCCCAAACCCGCGGCCCACCGGCGAAACAGCGTGGGCGGCGCCATTAGCCGTGAATGTGCATAAAGTGCGTCGTGAACCATCCAATAAACAAACAAACGACCTTTGACAGCAATGTGGCCGCCGTTCGGCGACGGCGCGTCACCAGGGCCAGATATCGCCTGACGGCATTGGCCGTATCAAGCATCACCTGACGTCATCGGCCGCATCAGGTATCACCTGTACGGCATTGGCCGACCAAAGTATCATCTGACGTCACTCGACCGCACCAGGTATCACCTGATGTCGACCATACCAAGTATCACCTGCCTTCGTTGATTGCATCAGGTATCACCGAACGTCATCGGCCGTATCAGGTATCAGCTGACGTTATCGAACACGTCGTCCATGGTCAGTTATGACGTAATCGACAACTGCCACCTGGCGTCATGGTTTCATTTGACTCGACCTTGACCTCGGTGATCTGGAAGGAATGAAACTATTTTTTAGGTGTGTGCTCATCAATTATCAGAAGATTCCTACAATGTAAGAAGATGACGTAGAGCTTTTGTTTCATATCTTATATTTTGGCATGTTGTTCTTTGTCCACGTTGCGAGATGTTGACATGCTGTTTTATGTTGTTTGGCGTGGGAGTAATGGCCTGTTAGCACTGCATTGGGAAGCCTCCGGAGAATGGACTACATCACTGCACGATCACTGGATCTACTCTTGTTTAAAGCAAATGTCTTAATGCTTCACCGTTCGTGCGCCGATGCACAAGAGAACCGTGCCCCATTCAAACATTCCTCGGGTGAATCGAAGAAGATGTGACCAATAAAAAAATGACTCGCCGTTTATGTCAGCATATGGAGCCGCCATACTTCACGTCGCCGACATAATAATCAAGAAGTTGTCAGAACTCTGTTTGCCATGCTGATGACAGAATGCTGGTTAAACAATCGCCATACGTGTGAATAGAGCAGCCATTAGCGAAAGGCTCGCTGTTTTAACTCGTTAACAGGCGCGGGGAAAGGCGCACGCGCGGCACTTCAGACCTAACCAGATCAGCGCTTTTACACATAGACAATGTGGTCCATTCGCACCCGGTTAGCAGTCTCTATTAAATTACGGAAATTGACGCGCGGGCAACCAGCCCTTTCCACCCTGATTGGGCATTCGCCGGGTTAACGTGATTTCCGCTCATGAATAGAGTGTCGGGGCGAGGCGATAGGACGCTGGAGGAGGCAGCGACAAGCGTCGGCCGTACGCAGTGAGGCCGGAATGTACCCGCCAGAGCGGCGGCATGGCCGGAACCTGCTGAGACGACACCGGCGGGAATGTCCGCCGAGCGATACTGTCGATGGACGAAAGTTACGTGGCCGCAGAAAAGGGGTGCCGCATCAACGGACACGTGCAATGGCATGCTTCGGCCCTGGAAAGCTTGCGATTGGAAATGGCGACTCGTTTCTTCCAGTTATTTCCATGTTATTTGTCTGTCTGTCTGTCTGTCTTGCCTGTATGTCTGTATCTCTGCATGTCTGTATGTCTATGCATGTCTGTATGTCTGTATGTCTGTCTGTGTCTGTGTCTGTGTCTGTGTCCGCGTTCGTACCTGTCTCATCTCCCTTTGCATTATCTCTCTTTCTGTTTCTATATTCCTACTGCTTTCTTTTTGCTCTCTTTCCTCTTTCTCTCTCATTTTTCTCTTTCACTCCACATTATGGGACGGGAAGCCCAGTGCCATATGCTGAAATTGCTGATGCTGAACGGCACGAGGTAGGTTCTGATAACTTAAATATTACTTTTTATAAGAATGCAGCCGCGAAATGCTGTTCTTACTAAAACTAATTTTGTTTCAACTCGGGACGCCGAGTTTTAAAACATGGCGTGAACTGAATCAGGGGCGAGTCTAGGATTTGTAGGGGGTGGGGAGGGTACAGTTCTGAAGTGGCAATATTTCTCCGGAGGGCGCCACTGATTTTAAGAAACACTTTTTGGGTGGGCATAAGCAGGAGAGGAGTGTGCACCGGAGCGTCCTGCAAGGGTGCCTTTTCCACCAAGAGGGCGTATTTTTACTCGGAAGGGTCAAAAATGTATTCAGCCGGGGGAGGCGCGGGTACACACGGGGGTCCCGGAGAGGGGCATTTTCCAGTCGGATGGGTGCCACATCTCCACCGGGGAGGGGCAGGCACAACACAACACAACACAACACAGACACAACATGCTGCCAGCCCCCCCATGGATCTGCCAGGAGGCCGAATATGCCATACGACAGCTGTTATTCATCATGCTGGTCTGAAATTAATTACCAGTCTGTGAATGCTGCGAAGCCATAAATTTTATAAATTAGTGTTCCATATGGCCGAGAATCAGAATACCGAGCCACCAGCAGTTGTCGATTTTCGCTAAAGTTTTGGCAGCGGAAGTTGCTTTGAAGTTGCTCCTTGTAATGTATTGCCAGGTTTTGGCTGGGTGCCAGCTCGGGTGAAAATGAACCTTTGACAGGAGCGGGTTCAACGTGTGGAAGGGCAAGAGCCATTTTGAAGTTCATTCATCCCATGCAACACCCATAGAATGAATGCTAAACTCCACCAAAGTTTGGGGGAAGGCTCACCCCTCTACCTGTCCTACTTCTACGCCCCTGCGCACGAGTCCACCTTGAAGAACTAGCTGAATGCGCCTTTACAGTGAACAGCATCGACGAATTCCCGTCGAGCTATCTTTAGCCCATTGTGGATGTGTGAGGGCCATCGACCTAGACCAGTGTGTCACCATCCCACACACACCTACCCCTACCGGACTCCGCCGAACATCACTAGCCAACCTGGCGAGGAGTCCTCCACTCCGAAGAGACTGCCAGCCCTGCAATATCGCGCCCACCGCCGCGCCATAATCGCCGACGACGGCATCGACGACGGCGTCGACGACGGCCCCGAGCGGGCCGGACGCGCCGCTTCCTGCCCAGCCCGGCGAATAATCTAATAGTCCTGCCGGCCGATACGCCAGACGGCATTTTTATTGCCTTCGACTGGCGACGACGCGACGGCAGATTTTTTCCGCATCCGGCGAGCATCCGGCGCCGCCGCCCGGACGGCCGCCATAATGACGTCGGCACCGAGGGCGGCCTATTGGCGGCAGCGATTTATGCGTGTCAGCTATTGTGCCGCACAGCGACTATTGTGGCGCACAGCGAGCCGGCGCGAGAGGCCGACCCAGTGCTGTGTCGGAATGTCCACACCCGCACGGTATGCCGCAGTGCGGCGCCGTTTCGATCGCCGACGCCGCAGTTTGTTGTTCCAGCTGGTAATGTCCGCTGACGGGTCAGGTTTGTCATGTTCAGCATTTCACGATCGCGAGATATGCAATCCAGCCTGATCAAGACGGCCCGTCGTCAGACGGGAGAGATGCGCTTCGATTGCGGCGTCACCACTCTGGTTACAAAACTCCAGGCAGAAAATCGTCTGGCCAGCTCACGGTCAGTGGCGCAATGTGCCACCACATCGGGAGAGTATTACCGTCTCGAAAGTGCGATACGTTTTTGCGGTTTCCGCCTTCTTCGAAATCCAAGTTTATCTTAAACACGGCGTACATGCAGCATATTTCACAACTATTCCACAAGGACATCTGAGCAGACGGAGGAAACATGCCTTCTAATGAAGATAGTCAAGCATGTATGCTGCACAGTGTGTGCATATTGTACTAAATTAATGAGAACTATGTGCAAGAAGTTGGCTGTTTTACATAATTTTTCATCATTTATTGGCAAGGATGTTTCGTAACAAGCCTATCTATGCTACATAGTGAGCTTTCCCACCATCTAAGTCACCGACGAAAAAAAAAATCCGCAACATTTGTAATAATGTAAATCATGCTCCAAAGTGTTCGAATGTCAAATTGTTCAACAAGCAACATCAGATGAATATGTCATGTACATGAATCATTTAAATATTTTTATCTGTCAAAAAAAGGACTACAATCGTCCTTTTAGAAGCGCAAAGTTCCTATGCGTGCCTCTTTACAATTAGGCTAGCTGATCGGATCCGTTGTCTCGGAGAATATATCTAAATGTAGCAAACCAATGTTCAGCGCGCTGGCATCCCGTCTGGTTGAATCCATTTCTCCACGATTGTTTCATTGAGGTGAACGCCACGATTATTAGTTGTATAGCAACTGCGCTAGCGCTATTCTTGACTTGACAATTTAGCGTTGGCTGACTTTCTACCTCGTGGTGGTATCAGCTTTAGCGTGCTATTCGTGAATATCACCATACTAGCCGTGGCAAGGGATGGGAAATGGCATGGAGTTTCTCGATTATTATTGAAAGCAATGTCGCGATTGCGCAACACACGAATTCGTCCAAATGGAGGCAACAGCGGTAGATAAGGGCTTTCGCTATCAAAGGCTGTTACCAAATGCATCAAATTGTAACAATGCCTGCTACGTGTTCTTTCCGAATATCACCTTGCAACTTTAGCTCCCCTCTTACTTTGTGAATCATTGTCTTCAAGAATATTCTTTTCCCAGCCATAGCAGCCGAACACAAATGTGGATTCCATCTAAATAATTTTGCATCAAAGTGTTAAGAAAATCAACACATTGAAATATTCTTCACAGTTTCACCGAACTCGACCAAGAGCCTTCTTGTAACCAAATAAGTCTGGAAAAGAAACAACTTCATGCGCTACCAATCTGGACCTGCTAGATGCACTCATAAATACAGCACGGGCACCTTTAATTCGAGCATGCATGCACGGTCAGCGGGCCGCCAGTCGACATTAGCGACCTGCGATCCAACGCCAGCGCTCCGTCGATGCCCGGCGCCGCACGCCAGCTGGCAAGTCGGCGCCGACGCCGACCGACAGCCAAGCTCCTCCCATTCGACGGCAGCGGCACATCAATTGGTTGCAGTGCGATCCCCTCGAACAAAAACAAAAGACCAATCAAGGGCCAGGAAGGCGACTGCCTGGGCGCCTTGGCCGGCCGGGGCCGCACAAAGAGCAGAATGGAATGGTGCGGCACTGCACTGATCGATGGCGCGACAGTCACAAGGTGTTCCGGAACGGAGCTGGCGGTGACCGTACACACAGACACACACACACACACACACACACACACACACACACACACACACACACACACACACACACACACACACACACACACACACACACACACACACACACACACACATACACACATATATACACACATACACACACACACACACCGCACACACACACACACACACACACACACACACACACACACACACACACACACACACACACACACACACACACACACACACATACATACACACCACACATATACGAATATATTTTATTTTGTATGTGGAGAGAGGGGGAGAATCATCAGAACCAAATGTTTGTCTGAAGGGGCACTTCACTATGGATATCTTCTTTTCCTTTCTCGGTAGCCAGATCAACTCACGCTGATAGCCAACATCCAGCCTAGATACAGCTCTGCCCAGTAATCGACATGAAGCTACCTCAGCAGTCCACAGTCAGCCCACAGTCAGCCCTCAGTCAATCCACAGTCAGCCCA
The DNA here is from genome assembly GCA_034440575.1 of Imbricaverruca yamaguchii. Lineage (NCBI taxonomy): Eukaryota > Metazoa > Arthropoda > Thecostraca > Neoverrucidae > Imbricaverruca > Imbricaverruca yamaguchii. The sequence continues at coordinate 710,591 of JAOTOL010001523.1, forward strand.
CATTCAGTTCACAGTCAGTCCACAGTCAGTCCACAGTAAGTCCACAGTCGCTCCACAGTTAGTCCACAGTCAGTCCCGCCGGCGGCCGGCTCAGACGTTCTCTGCTCGAAGCAGCCGCTCGTGCCAGCCGTCGCTGCCAGCCGTCGCTGCCAGCCACGGCTGCCAGCCGTCGCTGCCAGCCGTGGCTGGCAGGTCGACGGCCTTTGTACACACCAGTCCACTTTTCCGGGCACAATGACTACCGCGGCGGCTGACTCTCGGTTCCGACGGCGGCCAAAATCGATGCCGAGTGCAGAGAACGGGTTGGATTCAGGCAGCCCGCTGACGGCTGGCCACGACAGCGTCGACAACGCTGGTGCTGGTGCTGGTACTGGTGCTGGTGCTGGTGCTGGTGCTGGTGCCGCCCGGCCTGGTGGTACTGCTGGTGTTGGTGTTGGCACGGATGTGATCGTGCCATTCGCTTACTTTCCATTTGCGATTCCACATTCCTGCTCTCTTTTCTTAATTGGAGTATGTGAACAGTTTGTCTTTTAAGCGCTTTAGTATAATACATTCAACGGATCATTTGACTGTTGCCATAAATGGGAATAATTGACGTATGCTTCTCTTCCGGGGGAGATGATATATTCCCGTTTGATATGCGTGATTCCAATGTGGGATATGCGAGTTGATCGTAAATATGCTATGACAAACGCTAGTCACAAATATACGATTTCGACAGATATATATATATATATGTGTGTGTGTGTGTGTGTGTGTGTGTGTGTGTGTGTGTGTGTGTGTGTGTGTGTGTGTGTGTGTGTGTGTGTGTGTGTGTGTGTGTGTGTGTGTGTGTGTGTGTGTGTGTGTGTGTGTGTGTGTGTGTGTGTGTGTGTGTGTGTGTGTGTGTGTGTGTGTGACAGGTCATCGACAAGTAATTGATATCGCCAGGTGCAGATTGTCGTTCCAAATGTCCATGCACTATTTTTCCCGGCGAACTTAGATGGTCGGCGGAGTAATGCCCGGGAGCGAATAATGCAATGAATGAAAAACAAAGACTCCCACAAAATCAATCAGTCACATTTCATTTGACCAGAGAGGTTGCTGATTTTCAAGATGTCATCTACTAAAAAAGCGCACATCCTGATAACCAAGCCTGTTTGTATTACATCAATAATGGGCGAAGTTCACAACAGAGTACAACAAGAATGCAACTGAGTTTATACTTCCGTGTCAATGATAAAGAAAATCCAGCCAACTAGCATCAACCATAGAAGTTACACAGACGATATGTGGACGTCTATTGAAGGCGACGACGACGTCCACATGAAATCAAGTAATGGTCCAGCGGCCCAGGCTAGACCAGCTGTTGCCACATGGCAGCGAGACCACGTGACTGGACGTCGTGTCACGTGACCGCCAGAGAGAAAGGTCAGGTATTGACCGGCAGAGCGGCAAGTCAAGCATTGGCCGGCAGAGCGACAGGTCAAGCATTGGCTGGCAATCCATTCCTTGGTACAGAAGAGTGCTTTTGCGTTCCCATGGCTTTTTAAAGGCCTGATTAGATGAACATGATGATATCTGCATCAGTCAATGCAGATCTGGATTGTGAGAGGTAGCCTATTTTAAAAAGAAACAATGGCAGTCTCATTTTCTCGGCGACAGTTTAGACAGTCTTTATTCCGACGCTTTCTTATTTCGGTCATTTATCTTAACTGGGCAAAATGTCTTTATCGCTATATAAAATTAGAGCATATGATGGAACGCTAAAGTGACATTGACTTCGAAAACACTTATTGTAATCTTCCTTCTTTCGATTTCACACATTCGCTCCTTCATCCATTGGTCCTTTTCACCCTTTGACCTTCTTCGCCCAAGAACCTTACTGTGTTGCTAGCTCCTCGTGGTGTTGCAATATCTGGAAATTACGGCCGTGAAAAGTTATCATCTGGAACTATGACAATAAACCATTCCAGTACTCCAGTAGATGGACTCACATTGCTTCTGGAGCTGCTGTGGGTTCCCTTTCGAGGAGGCCGCAGCAGTTTCCTCTCAGTGAGCTCTCAACAACTCCCTTTCGGAAAGCCCTCAGCAGATTCCTCTCGGGGAGCCGGCAGTATTTTCCTCTCGGCCAGGCCATGGCATCTTCCTCTTGGGAAGCCCACAGCAGTTCCCGTCAGGCAGCACGCAGCCGATCCCTCCCAGGAAGTCCGCAGCAGCTCCCTCCTGGGGAGGCTGCAGCAGCCCCCTCCCCAGGAGGCGACAGCAAACCCCTCGGGGAGACCGCAGCAACTCCCTCTCGGGAGCCCGCAGCAGCCCCCTCGGGGAGGCCGCAGCAGCCCCCCGGGGAGGCTGCAGCAACCCCCTGGGGAGCGCCTCGAGCAGCAGCTCCCTCTCGGGAGCCCGCAGCATCCCCCAGGAGGCCGCAGCAGCTCCCTCTCTGGAGGCCGCAGCAGCTCCCTCTCGGGAGGCCGCAGCAGCTCCCTCTCGGGGAGCCCGCAGCATCCCCCTCTCGGGAGGCCGCAGCAGCTCCCTCTCGGGAGCCCGCAGCAGCCCCCTCTCGGGAGCCCGCAGCATCCCCCTCTCGGGGAGGCCGCAGCAGCTCCCTCCCCGGGAACAGCGACCGCGGAGGCAGCCGTCCGACTAAAACAGTGCCGCCGTCGTCTCCTTGCATCGATTGCGACGCGTTTCCGCCGGCCCAATGGACTTCCGGCCGGGCGCGATGAGGGATGGGGATGGAAAAATGACGAATAAGAGCGGCGTAATGGTGGCCGGCGACAGAGGATGTGGGGTAATGGACGGCGCCGGAGCACTCGGTCTAATTGGGGTGGCCGACAGCCGAGCCGTATGAATGCGTAATGACTCTAATGCCAAGTATCGGTGGCTTCCGACGGCCGCCGTAACGAGCCATTGTCAGTCGGCTGCCGGCTCCGACACTGCTTCAGCTCGTCCAAGTACCACGAGACACACCGAACACCGATTGTGCCCCGTGTTGATGTTGCAGCGCTTTGAACTTGTTGGAAGTACTGGTGGTGGTGGTGGTGGTTGGAGGTTGTTGGCTTTACGACACGTCGACCGTTGAGTCATGCAGCGTCGCCAATCTCTCACGCCGATTGATCGCGGGTGAGTAGAGTAGCGACAGGTCAGACTCGAACCTACAACCTTTCGCGTGTGAGACGGACAACTTACCTCTAGACTACTCTTCCCCGATATTGGAAGTACCGAGCAGCGGCAATTGTCGGTAGTTGTGGTCAGGGTGCAGTAGATGTAGTGGGCGGTGCAGGGTATCCGTGTGGTTGTTGAGGAAGGAATGTGGTTGTTACTAAGTCGTGCGATAATTCGGTTGATTCGAGCGCCGGCCTGCATTTGCCTCTCCTGTTCCGACAAGACAGCGTTCAAGTCGCTACACGCGCTCACATTTAGCCCCAGGCTGGGAGGGTCAGCTGATCCAACAAGGTCGTATTAGTGCATTGGAGGCATGCTAAGCTCTCGGCCAAAATTTTATCATCGAACCGGAATTATCAGACTAGGTGATTGAGCCAGGGGTTACGCAACAAGTTCTGCTTAGCGTGGAACCCTGCTCCGTCAGGTGGCCGCAGCAAACATGTGGACATGAATCATTCGAGAGAAATGCTTGGTTATCGATATTTTTAGCCTTGCTCTTTTCGACCAGCTTTGGTTGGGGTGAAAATATAATTGACTACATGTCGTAGATGAATATGAAGATGTTTGTATTCCATTTACTGACGCTTCAATTGTTCATTTCATCAGGGAATCTAATCAAGTCAGCAATCAAACTTTCTGTAAACAGCACAAAGTTGCTCGCAGAGTAGCGTTGCCACCAAACGCTAAAGCATCACCACATTGTAACCAAGATGGATCACACTTTGTTCAGCGTGTTCTTTTTTCCCAAGACATCCATGATGCTGATGGTGTGGCGAAACCTGAATCGGCTGCAACTGCTGCAGCCTGGAGGAGCTTTCGATGATGGCTGAACACTTTGAGAGCCCATGGAAATCCTATGGCGAGCGCTCACGGTCGGTCCGATCAAGACAGATGATGTGATGGAAATGGCTACAGCGCCATGTGCACATTGAAATTTCACTCCAGGCCCCACTCCTGCCGTCGGTATCACCACTCCAGGTTCCACCCCTGTCGTAGTAACACCACTCCATGCTCCACTCATGTCGTCGGTATCACCACTCCAGGCTCCACTCATGTCGTCGGTATCACCATTCCAGGCTCCACTCATGTCGTCGGTATCACCACTTCAGGCTCCACCCCTGTCGTAGTAACACCACTCCAGGCTCCACTCATGTCGTCGGTATCACCACTCCAGGTTCCACTCATGTCGTCGGTATCACCACTCCAGGCTCCACTCATGTCGTCGGTATCACCACTCCAGGCTCACTCCTGTCTGTATCACCACTCCAGGCTCCACTCATGTCGTCGGTATCACCACTCCAGGCTCCACTCATGTCGTCGGTATCACCACTCCAGGCTCCACTCATGTCGTCGGTATCACCACTCCAGGCTCCACTCATGTCGTCGGTATCACCACTCCAGGCTCCACTCATGTCGTCGGTATCACCACTCCATGCTCCACTCCTGTCGTCGGTATCACCACTCCAGGTTCCACTCATGTCGGTATCACCACTCCATGCTCCACTCATGTCGTCGGTATCACCACTTCAGGCTCCACTCATGTCGTCGGTATCACCACTCCAGGCTCCACTCATGTCGGTATCACCACTCCAGGCTCCACCCATGCCGTTAGCTTCGCCAACAATTCCGGATGCCGGTTACAGGGGGCGGTGTGTGTGTGTGTGTGTGTGGGGGGGGTAGAGCGATTCGTTCTATGAAACGCCATGGATGTATTACTAAATTTCACGAAGTTTGTGGGTCGTTTCCACCCCGCCCCCTCGTCCCGTCGCGTCTCCGCTATGACAGTACCTATGCTCAACATATTTTTGTCACGCTCTCTAGATTACGGGGTAAGCATGCTAAGGAAGCGCTCAACCTGATAAAGTTGCAATGTATGATACTATGTGCTAATTTAGATTCGAAGTGCACTGGGCTTGTCTAGTGCCAACTAGCTTGAAACTTTAAACTGGTTGACAAACGTAGGTGCCTGATAGAGTTCATGGTGTTGAAAATTAAGCAAAATAAACTATGATGATGGACTTTAATGGCAGCGAGAAATAGAGCAAATAAAACTTGCTAAAAAGCTTGAGCTTTTGGGTGCCGGTGACCGTGATGAGGAACGGTGGTCGAGAATCGAAAGCTTGAATTATAAATAAAGCTTCGTTTGTTCTATATCTATTTATTCCTGTCAATGAAGGCCAACTTTATGCTTCCTTGGTTTCCACAAAATTTTCACCACCATATCCTGTAAGCGTAACATCAACACAGGTCATTGACCTGAGGTTGTCAGCGAAATTTCCCCCATTGAAGAACGTGCTGGTTTACCTCCAAATCATTTCACCCATTCGAGCGTTGATTAAAAGTTTCTCCCAAAGCTTTGCCTGGCTGATCATATAATCGGCCGCGCATTATTTCAGCCACGTTAGGTGGCCTGTGTCATTATCCTCGCTACTCCGGGGGACCGACCCGGGGAAAAGACAGAGCGCGACGAATTCCCCGGCACACAATTGGCCGCCAAAGCGCGCCAATGTCCGTGCTCTGAATTCACTCATCCAGACATTGCTGTAGCGGCAGGGAGGTGGTGAGCACAGCAGCACTTGCGGCTCACAGGTCGGCTGCATGGTCGATGGGAGTGGGCTGGCATGTATGCCACTGGAAACCTTGGTCACAGACGTTTGCGGCTATGTGAGAATAGGAAAACGCCTTCGGCCTGCACAGCGTCTTCCAGTCGATGCATGGGATTAGCGAAGATGAATAGATAAACCATGTACACTTAGCTGCAGCTAATCCCAGAAAGGCCTATCCCATCGCCTCTTGCACGATTCCCTTTGCCTATTGACGCAGTAATTGAAGAACGCTACGGTGGAACTAGGGACCGAAGACATCTGGGTATTGCAATTCTATCGTTTTCAGGACAGAAGCATCATGAAAACATGAGTGTCAGAATTTGTCTTTGCTACAACAAATTCTGACGGTCCACATGTTGCTTTAACACGCATTTCAGGAGCAAATATACTCCGTATTTATAAGATAGCATATGTCACTGCGATTTAGTGATCCAGTTTTACTCTGGGTACGTGTCCCCAGCCCACTCTGGGTACGTGTCCCCAGCCCACTCTGGGCACGTGTCCCCAGCCCACTCTGGGTACGTCCCCAGCCCACTCTGGGCACTGTCCCAGCCCACTCTGGGTACGGTCCCAGCCCACTCTGGGTACGTGTCCCCAGCCCACTCTGGGCACGTGTCCCAGCCCACTCTGGGCACTGCCCAGCCCACTCTGGGTACGTGTCCCAGCCCACTCTGGGTACGTGTCCCCAGCCCACTCTGGGTACGTGTCCCCAGCCCACTCTGGGTACGTGTCCCCAGCCCACTCTGGGCACGTGTCCCCAGCCCACTCTGGGTACGTGTCCCCAGCCCACTCTGGGCACGTGTCCGCAGCCCACTCTGGGTACGTGTCCCCAGCCCACTCTGGGCACGTGTCCCCAGCCCACTCTGGGCACGTGTCCCCAGCCCACTCTGGGCACGTGTCCCCAGCCAAATCTGCGCACTGTCCCTAGCTACATTGCATTGTACGCCTAACTGCAGAGCATCTGATTAATATGAAAGCCAGCCATGTCTCAGGTGCTCTTTGGGTGGGTACCATTTTACTGTTGCACAATAAATACTAGCTCAGCGTCACCACTACGTCCAGTGACGGCGATGTCCCTAAGTAAACACATCGATTGCACGCCGAAAAATGTTCTGAACCAATTATGGATGTATTTAGCCTTACTGGACGCACATGGATGCATGCACTTCCATAACGCGGTACTTCGCTTCGATACGTATAATCTTCCCGACTACCAGGTACCTTTAGAAACTATGAGGGACAAGGCAAATTAAAAATAAATACTACGAACAAGCATGTTTCCTGATCATTCGATTGGACAACGTGAAGTTTTTCGTGTGCATCTTGTGTGAACCCTGATTTCCTCCAATTATTGAACAGGTTCCAAGTGTGCTTCTTCGTTCCAGTTGGAAACTGTCTTTGATCCCACAGATTTAGGCCTAAATATAAATGTCCTTTGTGCCGGGTCAGGCAACTGGTGACAAAATGCATGCCTGATTCGACACTCTTGATATTGGCTGATTACCGTATGGGCTGATCCTGGCCGATATTTAACAGCGCTGATCCTGGCCGGTAATAGGCAGCCTGGTCCGGGCCGATATTTAACAGCGCTGATCCGGGACGATATTCAGCAGCCTGGTCGGGCCGGTGTTCGGCAGCGCTGACTTTCGTTAGACGCTATTTCCGCGAATGGAATCCTCCTGCTCCGGCCCATCCCCCTTTCATTGTAGCACGAGGAGCTGATATCGGGAGCTCGCAAAAACTTGCGGGAATGGAAATATTGAATCATGCGATCCATGCAGAGCCCAACAGACGACCATTCATTTGGACATTTTGTTCAACCGCAAGCACATTTTGGGATCTGCCCCGTCTCCGCTTCCTTGTGGAAGGGAAATATTTGCCTGAGAAACGAATGTTTTTTTTTGCCACGCCAAATTGCTAACGCTTCTTTTTCACTGAGTGCAAACATCCTGCGGTTTTATCGCTATGGAGACCTTCGGTGCTGTTAGTGTAAAGTTTATTGTTCATATTGTTATCATTGTCATGCTTCCTAACTGGTTTATAGGGTCGATTAATTTCTGATAAGCTTATCACCGGTTGCCATTATGTTTATTTGTTTGTCTATGAATATGTGTTCCTGAACCATAGGATTGCGGCAAATGGTGTAGCTCCATCCTTTGAGTTGAATGAAATGCTCGACTATTATCTTAAAAATGTTGAGTGAATGCCTGGAAGCGATACTCCAAGCCAGGTATATCAGTGAAATGTACAATCATATCGGAATAAGTGGCCCTAACTGTTTTTCCCCCAAAACGTCAATCTTCTTGCTAAAAAGTTTTGAGCTCAAGATAGTACTTGATTTTTCATTTGCCGACGCATTTATTATGGCTTAGACGCAGGCGGTTGCATGCGGAAGTGTGAAATTTGTATGCGGTTCCATTACGCTGCTGAATCAATATCGGATCCCAAATGAAAAATATTAAGGTTCGATGAAATATCTTTCAGCAATCAATACCTGGGACCCGCCTGAGCAAAGGTGCGGCAATCTTTTTTTAAAAAAATAACGTAGTGCCCGCCCTTCTGTATGCGTCTCTTGCGTCGTCGCAGACGTCAATCTACTTCGCTTACATCAACACGGTCGAGGCCATGAAGCACAGAGAACGGCTGGCGGTGACTGCCGTGCCCACAATTCACCAGCATTCTAATACTCCGGCGGTTTATGATTATCCATTTACTTCCAGTCCCATCGATAATCTTAAAATGATGGACATAGTATAATGACGTAGTATAATGCTAAGAGCAGTACACCAACAGGGAAGTCCCTAAGTTGTATTGGACTGTCACGGCAACGCTGCTGTTTGTTGTGAGGAAGTGGGCGGCTAAGCTGGCTGGATCGTGTCATCCATTTCATTGGTAGACATGTAGCAGGCGGCCGTGAAAATCACGAATTCTCCTACTTTTTCATATTTTCACTGACTCACTGAGTCTTCCGCTTCTTCACCTGCTCCCACGGTTAGTATTCCCATCCGTTGCGCGATGTCGCAGTGTGTGGGGGTGCCACGATTCCGACTGGGTCATCAGCAGCACCTGTGGCGTCGTCGTTGAGGGCACCCAGAACAGTGCCGTTCTACCTCTTTGTCGGAGCCCAGGCTGCACACATGTTGGCCAGTGGCTGCTCAGTCTGATCACTGGCATGACCTGGGGCCCCCCTCCGCCCCCAGACGGCGGTGACGCGTCCGTCGTCTGCACGGTGCACGGCGCGGGGGCGGGCGGGCCCCGGTCGGCAGTAAACGCGCGAACGGCACGGCCCAGGTGTTATAAAGGGCCGGCTGGACGGGCTAATCTGGACATCGCCAGTCCGGTCAGGCGCCGACGGCCGGCCGCCGCCAGCCACTCTGGCACCAAAGCCAACTGTTTGCGCATCAGCGCTAATCGATGCGGCCGTCGCGAGGTGGTCCGCAGAGGTGTCGCCGCCGGATCTGACTCGAGGGCAGCCGCCGGAACCGGCCCTCGAAAAGTTGGCCGCTGCCCGAGTGGCGGCCGCGCCGACGGGAAGCGTTTAAAGTGGCGACGACGCGCGCGCCCCGAGCAGCTCCATCTCCGGCGCCGGCGCGGACTCTCTCCGATCGTGACGACGCGCCACCCTTGGCGCGAACTCTTGGCGCGAACCCTTTCTCCCGGCGTCCTCGCGCGCGAGCGTCGCCGACTGACTTTTGTGAGTCGATGCGGCGTGAAATATTGCAGATTTGCAGTTTTAGTGTCGCATCGACTGTCGTTGCCGAGTTTACGACGCCCCGCGCCATTAGACATGGCCGCGCCACGGTCGTCCCCGCTCGATGCGGGCGCCATTTTTCTCTTCCTCTCGATTTGACGGCAGTGATTTAGCTGGGAGCGGCGAGCGCGAGTCCGAAACGCCGCCGCGGCAGGCTGTGGACGCTGTCGCGCTCCGGCCGGCCGCCGGGGTGACGGCGAGGTGGTGGTGATGGTCCGCTAAACCGGGCACGTCTCGTCCGCCGCCAGTGGTTCGGCGACTCGGGCGGCCGTGGTGCGGACGCAGGTCGATAGTCTGCCTCGCCTTGAGGAAAGTTTGCCCGCCGCCCCGCCCGGCCACGACGGGAGTTGGCACGGCGAAGCGTCGGCGGCGGCGGAGTCGACGAAGTGCGGTCGGGACGTGTCTCCGTCGTCGGCTGGTCGTCGCGGACTACGTGGCCATCCTCGGGGAGTGCGAGCGGGTCGACGATGCCGAATGAGCTGTCTGGATTGATGATGCTGCCGTGATTCCAGGAACGCAGTCTCTCTTTGTTGCCGAATTCTAGCCACCTCACAATCTTTCCCCCGGACGTGTGTCAAAATGGATTGATTGCCGCGAAGTAACTTGCATTAGCGAGGTTCTGACAGCCGCACACATGTGCGGATGAATATACGAAGAAGGCATTGGCACCGTCTCGCTTCTATTCCGTGATTTGAATTGTCTTTGTAACTGCATTTATTCTTTTCCACTGTATGACTGGCGCGGTGCTATCACGACGAACGAACATTCTGGCATTAGCCCGTTCTTGACGGCAGTGGTCGACCGAAAGCACGGCACAGTCAGTGCAGCTTGACTCGTCTTTCAAGCACACAATGCGCTGGACTTTGCCCGTCAGCTCCATCTCATTCAGGGGCGAGATGGCGATACGTTGTCGACCTTCCCGTCAGCTGACCAAGCGGGCTCGGTAGATGCCGACGACCACACACAAACTGTCGGGTGCTTCCTACACCTTACACCCCACACCCAGGAGCGAGATGGATACGCGGTATCGGCCCTCCCATCGGCCGACAAACTGCGCTCGATAGCTGGTGGATAACGCGCCGATAACCACAAGTAAGCTGCCAGGTTCCTTTTGCACATACCACCTTGCACCCGTGCCTCAGCAGGCAGGTAGGACCGACGCTTCCGGTCACTGATCATTGTAGTGCGAATATTTATTACTGATAGAGCCGGCAATGAATACCCCGCTCACCATTCTACAGTGGTTTTGCCGATTGTTACTCGTATAGTCGGATAGGTGCACATTCAAAGTAGGCGTACCAGGAGTGGCACACCCTCACCACGTGATGTGATAGCGACTTAGTGTATTGTTGTGGACTCACACTGATACATCAATGTTCAGGTGCCAACAAATGTGTTTTCTATGTGTCGATCAGTGTAATCCTTAAGGGTGTTAAATCTTGTGCCGAGGAACCTGGTACATGCTCAGTACACGAACCTTTACCGAGGAACCTGGCACAGAATGCTCAGTACACGCACCTTTTCATGTCCTGCCATTCATACGATAAGAGGAAAGTTGTTTCACAAAGCTACTTTACATAGTTTGAGCGCATTCACACACGTTCAACGGTCCGAATCACGGCGAGTCATCCGCGGTGTAGTTTCGCTCCAAGGGCGCGCCTATAAATAGCCGGCTATCGTCATGAGCGGCGATGCGCCAGACAGCTGCCACAGAGACGGGCCGGGGCCGCGCCGACTCCCCACGCTCGCCTCCGGCTGGGGTGGAGCTGGTGAGGTTATCTGAATTGTCGTGCGGTCCGATTTTCGCCGTCCGACATTTCAGGTGGCCGCCGCCTGAATGGAGCCCTCTCCGCCGGCTGGTGGGATGGGGTGGGGCGTGGGGGGCTGACAGGGGACGGGTGCACCGGCAGCTGCAGTGTCTGCCGCAGGCCCGGTGGTTAGAGCCGGCGGCCGTCATCAAGGGCTCCAACCTGCAGCTAGAAGTGAACATGAGAACTTAGCTACCCCACGTCGCGTACCCCATGCTGCAAGCGATTGGTCCGTAGGACATATTGCTGGATTTCCAATATCTATTTTACCGTCATTTTGTCCACTGCTTGGACGTGACACAGGCTGACTACATGGCTCGTGGTAGACACAATCTGCGCCAATTTAAAACACTGCTAAACCGTGAATGCCAGATCATACCAAGCAGACCCGTGATTTTTAGGTCCGACCAGGTGCAGGCAGGCTTTGACAAAGCCGAAGGGTCTCCAAAACTTTCCGTGCGCTCCGCCGCTCCTTTGACAAATTCGTATCGCCCCCTGCCGCTGTGTTCGTAAGAGCCATAATGGCGTAGGTAGCGGACGGAAGTTGGGCTTAGCGGACGGCCAAGATTCGAGAGGACAGTGAATTCCCCGCTGAGCGGCCGCGAGATGAGCCTTAGCGACATGTGAAAAGGCCTGTCGGAACTGGGATCGCCGAGACCCTGGGAAACCTAAGATGACAGCCGTGCTAGATATACAAAATTAGATCCGTCTGATGTCCTGTCAATAACGGCGACAGAGATTTGCGCCGCGACGTGTCCAGCAGCGACGGTGCCGCGCAGGCAGCTGGCGTCGGGCTTGGCGACGCGCCGGGTACCATCGCGCACTCGACGGCGGCCGGAGCTGTGGCCGAGGCGGCCAACAACGCCCAGCTCCCACCGTCGGCCACTGTCTCCACAGTCGGCCACCGTCGCCCACCGCCGGCCACCGTCGGCCACCGTCGGCCACCGTCGGCCACCGTCAGCCACCGTCGGCCACCGTCGGCCACCGTCGGCCACCGTCGGCCACCGTCGGCCACCGTCGGCCACCGTCGGCCACCGTCGCCACCGTCGGCCACCGTCTCCCGCCCTGCCGTCGGTGGTGATGGTCCGGTATTGAGGGGTGCCAAACCAGCTCGTACCGACCGTCGCCATCAGCCACCGCCGGCACGAGCTACCGCCAGCTGCCGCCAGCTGCCGCCAGCTGCCGCCGGCACGAGCTACCGCCGGCTGTTGCCAGCTGCCGCCAGCTGCCGCCAGCTGCCACCGGCACGAGCTGCCGCCAGCTGTTGCCAGCTGCCGCCAGCTGCCGCCAGCTGCCGCCAGCGCATAGGCGCTAACTGTCGCCAGAAACTGCCATACATCAATCAGTATGAACAGGCACGAGTTGATGTGGCGCCGAGCAAAGGGCTTCATTTCGCCCCCGAACAAGTGGTCAAAGCTCTCTTTTCGAGTCAAAGCCCACTTGGTTTTATTGGAATCATCAACTTATTTGAAACTCGGGAGTGGCGACCGCATTTGCGAACGCTTCTATAATTGTATACTAGTACCAATTGCCAGTCGGTACGTTCGACCAGAGGACCAGAAGACGAAGGAATTTCTCCGTTGCAAAATTTGGGGCATTCCAGGGGATGGAGGCAAGTGAAGATGATATGAGTGTAATGTGCACTTGGTCGTACAATGCTTGCCACACGAGGGGACTTGACACATGCTTCACGCGCGAAGGATAAATGACCTCAAAGATGCTAAGGGACACTGATCTAGACACCAATCTCGTGCTCTCCGAAGTAGTCTACGGCACTCCACATAAAATATTACATGTTCATGAAAAGAAAGCAATGCAATGGTTCTGTGAATAAGGGCAAGAATGCAGTGATAGGCAGGCTTATTTTCCATGATAAAGACCATGCTTTGTGTCTCAACCTAGTACCAAAAGTCCTTCATCATTACGGCTTCTTATTGCGTCAAGTACATGCCAACCAGAGGGCAGAGGTGCACCTCATCCCCACCCCACTCCACTTTGGGCGAGTTTAACACTAACACTATGGGCGTTCCATATAAAAGTCGACTTCAATACGCCTATTGCTACCAACTATATGGCAGCTTCTGTACCACCTGTGGGCGTAATCATCAGCTCAAGCGACAAATGTCAGCGACCTCAGGGCCGGTGGCGTGACGAACCCGACGGACGGTACTCCGGGCTCTCTGTCCAAACACCGTGCAGCTTCCGGTGCCGGCACGAGTCCGGCTTCAAAGGCCGCCAGCGTCGTAAATAAGACGCGCGCCAACACATGACGCAATCACTTATCAATCTCGGCACCGAGAGATGTGTGAGCCGAGCGGCAGCGGCAGCGGCGCGGCGCGGCGCGGCGCTGGTGGCGCGTCAGCGGATTTGGCCGAAGGTGAGCCGTGCTCCCCGGCCGGCAGCTGTTTCCACCGCGAGTGTTTGTCGAGAGGTGGTGGCCTTCAGCCGCGCCTCTAAACACGGGCAGCCCTCAGAGCGCGGTCGCAAGTGGCCGCTATTGATCCCGAGCCGGCCGTCGAGCCGCGCAACAGGACCTCGCGGACGTGTTGCGGCGCAGCCTAACATTCGCAGCCAGCCGGTAGAGGCATCTGTCGGCTGAACGCTGCACTAGCGATTGACTTCCTTTGTATTGGCCAGGCAGGTCTGCTCTTGTCAGCGGTCTGAAAGCCAGTGATGTAAGGACGTGGACACCTAAGGGACAATTTGGATTAGCCCCACCCACTTTTCGGAGCCATAGCTTGCAATGGTATTGCTTGCCGCGTGAATCGGAACAATACGGTATAGACCTCCTATATTCATCCAGGTTTTTTTTGCGGAATGCCTATGTTGGTTGTTTGTCGGAATGCCTCCAACAAACTTTTTCTGGCAAAACATATTTTATTTTCCAATAATTGCTCGTGAAGTTTTTAGAAAAGAAAGTTTAAAGTTGACGTAATTTGAAGAAACGTCACAGGTATGCTATATGCTATAGCGTCGTAGGTATGCTACAAACCGGGTACACCTATCAATATTGCATTTCTAAATGGTGTGCGTATAACGATATTCATGTCAGCACCCGATAGCCATTTTGGGTTAAATCCCTTCTCTATCCGAATCGTAAGATCTACATAGAAATAATTATATTGTTGAATACCACCACATGATAACCTAGCAGAAGTTTCAGAACTTTTCTTGGAAAATATAAATGGTGTTATAAATGCTTGACTCTCATCAACAAGAATATGAGCATATCTATAAAAGAGCATGGAATAAGTCAGTCTCTTGATGTTTTCAGAATGTCAGCTTCTTCGTGACAATTTCCGTCCCCGGGGCGAACTTATGTACAGTAATAACAGGCGACGTATGCTGGCTGTAAGTTTCTTGTAAATAATTATTAGGAAAACTAGCCCTGGTCGTATGCTCTTCAAGTTATACTTTAATGGAAACTGCGATCCAAATCAATAATTTATTTCATGTGGTTTGATACATATGACACACACATATATATATATATACATATATACATAAATACATATATATATATATATATATATATATATATATATATATATATATATATATATATATATACTGTTGCGTTTGTGTACATGTGTGTGTGTGTGTGTGTGTGTGTGTGTGTGTGTGTGTATGTCTCTTTGTGCTTGGGTACTTTGTTATTGAGGCGCACGATTTTAGCATTCCTGGAAAGCCCTCCATATTCCCTTAGACGCCTCTGAACCAAATCGATACCCCATTCGGTCGCCAAAAACAGCATCCAGGAGCCAAGCTAAACTCCAGCATCCATGTCAAAATTTAAACCCTACACGTTTCCCAAGATGACTTGATCGGATAAAAATATTGTAAGTCCATGGATATTAGAAACATTCGTCCGAGCCTCAATCACCAAAACTCTTCGTGGAGATTACTTCCCTAGTGTCATTGTGTTATCCGAGTCGCTCATCGGCAACCAGCTGCGCCAAAAACTTCGCGGGATGCATTTGGTGGAATGTGTCGATTCGGTGCAGTTTGATGCGTTGTTTTGCAATTTCTCTGTCATACCTTGTCCTTGGCCAAATGTACATATATATATATATATATATATATATATATATATATATATATATATATATATATATCTTCCACTGGTCATTTGTGAATGTATTGTTTTGTCCACGCAGGAGTTCCTATTGGTTGTATGCCCAAATGTACGTTCATACTAGTTCCAATTGCATGTATACATCTTGTCTTCCCTCGCAATAGTTCACACAACCCTGTTGCACGAAAAACATGATCCATTTTCACTTTGGGTACTGATGTTTGATTCTTCATAATAGCAGAAGAAATTCTACTGTTAGAACATACCTTTGATTTAGATGTTATTTTGGATGGAAGTAATAACATCATAAGACTAGGGCTTGTTTTCCTTACAAGGAATAACAACATAAATCATCGAAAGAATGTTATCGTTAAACTTGCACAAGTGTGCACTGTTATATTTTAGTCTATGCAATTTCCACACTGCGTCATTCCGACTCAGCAACATTTTGGAGTTCCCCCTCCGCACGTTTTCCCGTGCTCTAACGCTCAAGGCGACGCCAGTTAGTTCACACGCGGTATTTTTCACATTTGCCACCCCTTGTGGTGGTACATTTTGATGTCAAGTCCCTAGCAGAATGTGTCATCCCCTGTTTGGCTCGTATTGCTTCCATGGAGTCAGGGAATCAGTTGTTTGCTGTTTGCCCATCTGGAAATTCAAGGAACATGGGAACAATGTTACGTATCGTTTAGAAAATGGGTCTCATGTGTAATGCGATATTTGAGCAAAGCCAAGTGTAATGCTTCGCATGTTCAGAATTAACACCACATGTATACTTAGGGGAATCGATATGGCCGATTTTGAGCAGGTATGCTTGTGGTTGTGATGCTTTCAGACGTAGTCTGCTCAAGTTGTCACAATGCATTTCGAAGCCCATCATGTGATATCGTAGTTGTTTCTGTTTGGAAATGTATGCGAATTGCTTGCTCAAAAGCATGGAGTGTGGGTTAATGTTCCATATTCATAGGCATAGATAATTCCATATCGTTATAACTTCGAAAAATGAAAATATAAATTCCGTGCGGAATTTATATGCAGTGCGCAGCATTACAAAGTGCTCGAAAAGTTCGCCCCACGAGACTTGAGGACTTGGGTTGATTTATATTTAATAGTGTGCGTTTTGCTCTATTTATGATCTTGCAGAATTACATCAGCCTATGCATATTACGGCGGATTTTGAATAGTGCATAGTGGCACGCGATAAGTATTTCGACTCTGGGTGAAGCAGTTCAAGGGATTTATTAACTTTTAATACCATGCTATTTACGTGCTCCTTAACACAGTGGTTTACATAAGGTATCGAACCCTAGTGAGTGTGCTTACGAAGCACTGGAATTGGGGGAGAAGTAAGCTCTAAACAGAGATGCTTTTGTCGAGAACTCGTGTTGAATGCCTATTGCATACTTTTAACCCGCGCCGTCTTTTCGGTCGGATCCTCACACCCCGTCTCTGGGGGGGGGAAGTAACCCCCTCTACAATCCAAACTAAGCATCGCACGAAAACGAAAGAGGTGTCATCGGAAAGCGCTCGACGAGTAGGGTCCGGATCCACCCCCAAAACAATTCCCCCAAAAGTGACGTCACTAGGGGAGCTATATTTTCACACGACTTTTCACGACTTACATTATGTTTTTGGCTCTGGGGAGTTCATTTTGGGGATATTTGAGATAAAGAATATTTGGAATCAGAAAAGGACAGCGAAATCGACCAATGCCATAAAACGTTTTGGCCTCCAAAAATAAAAATGTTAATTTTGTGAAATTTCAAAATTTTGAGTTTTCAACTTTTCGCTAATTTTCCTCTTCTAATGGGTAGAGCAGATTGAGAGACGTTGTTGAAAGTCAACTTGCCCTAATAACAAATGCTTACTTTAGCCAGAATCTTCGATTTGAACTGCAATAGGCGAATATGCAAAATTTGTATGTAGTCAAAAACGGAAAAAATGAAAAATTCCTCTCGTACATTTTGTTGCATCCCTAAAGATAAGTAAACGCTGAAAGGTTCATTAAAATATCTGTATCCGTTAAAGCGTGACGACTGGTTGAACTTTTTTGGAGGTGACCTCACTTGACCTTTACTAACTCGTTGACCCTAGATGACATGGCTCCAAAATTTTGACACAACATGCCAAATTGATGTCGAAAAAGGTGTGCCAAGTTTTGGCGCGCTGCCGCGCGCCGTTTGTTCACTATCTGCGAAAAACCTGAGCGGAGGGAGGGGGACGGTTGAAGACCCCCCGAGACGGGACGGGTCAGCACTGAATGTCGTGTCCTACTTTTTGATACTCCAATATTTTATCCAAGTCATTTTGCGATTCGATTCATGCATGAATTACGTGATGTTTTCGCTTGAGAAGTAGTGACGTATCACAGGCAGACATGTGTTACTCTGTCGCCACACAGTGTAGACCGCTCAGGCGCGCATTGAAGACGGAGGAATCCGGTATGTCTGAGGAAGCTGCCGCACGTTCGGATATTGTGCCATTTACACCGCTCCATTCTGTTACAATCGCCGGCTTAACACGCATGGGGGCCGACGCCTGATCCTGTCCCATAGCTGGTGTTCTGCTCTTCCCAGGATCTCGAAACCTATTGGCGGTGGGAACACGAGATTGTCATGGTTGGTGTCGGCTTTAGACGACTACCCAGCATGTGACAACACGGCCCTAGATGCGGATAGAGATGTCCTGAGAATTCGGGGCGCAGCGAGGGAACTGGTCGGACCACCAGCTAGACGAATTTGAACTTTAGGCCTACAGCTTATGCACACAAAATGTTCTGAGTCACCAATGCTGCATGAATTTCTTCAAGCCTGAGCCTTTGAACACCGAAAAAGCAAAAAAAAACGTGCGTTTTGACGGGGCACTGATGGTACTCTGAGATCATCGGCTACTGTCACACATATGTCATGCACATATGCCGAACTGAATACCTCTGTCACCATTTCTTACCCGGACCGTATCGTCGAAAACTGTGGCCGCGTTCACCATGCTTAAGAAGTGAATTTTGTTAAGCTGAGAAGGAACATCCATGGGTGGGTGCAGACTGAGCATCAACCAAGACTGGACAATATCATCACACCAACGTTGACTGCCCAACTTTGAGACTTACTTCGAATACAACAAAACCTGTCGAGACATGAAGCCCATATCTCGACAGGTTTTAAAATGATTTTGATTTGCATGCAAATCAGACATTGCTGCCGTTTAAAATATAAATACATAAAAATGAAGCGACTCAGTGATAGTATTCACATTTGGTCCACCGAGTGGTAGTCTTCGCTATCCGGGGCGATACAAATTTTGTGGAGTTTTGTGCCCATCAAAATGTGACGTCTGGCATGTGCATAACACCTTTCCGCCGCGGTAACGCACTGCGTCGACAATGGACTGGGAACCCGCTGGCGTCTTGGCACTGACAAATGCTAAGCACTGGGGAAATTAAAACTTGTCGTTTTGACACCGACAAACGCTGAAAACCAATGGAAATTAGTATTTCTTATAGGTGTTTCGGCGCCGTGGACCTAAACACCCCGCAGGGCCGGCCCTGACCGTCCCCGAATCCTGACCACCCCAGAACTCTAATCGCTGAGAGGTCCTGACTATCTGAGGACCCTATCCGTCCCACAGAGCCCTGAGTGTCTTGCGGCCCTGCTCGTTCCAGGCCCTGTCTATCCGTCCCGCAGGCTATCGTATCTAACTATCCCGCAGGCTATCCGCAGGCTATCGTATCTGTCTATCACGATCAGGGTCTATCGTAAGACCCTGATCGTGCCAGCCCCGTCTATCCCAGAACTGTGGCCACCCCAAGTACCGAATGGATTCGTGTGTTAGGCTGTTGAAAAGAGAACAAGCCTAATCCGGTAGTTCAAATATATTCTAATTGACCATGATATTTAGCATTATATGTACTTCTACAACAGAAGTCGGGAAATTAAGATGGGATGACAAAAATGATATGGGAGGTCGTCTGCACGCCCATGCCCAACGCAATTTCAGGGCGTGATGGCTTCATAAAGCCACTAAGTCATAAAGTCATACAGTGTCCAGACTCAATAAGAGTCACAAGAGCCCATCCAGGTTAGGTCTGTAAAGGGAAGATGCCATTACCCTGGCAAGAATTCACCCATCATCCCAACCAACAGCTCACCCCTAATTCCAAGGAATCTATCCAACAACTTCCCACACACTCACCAATACCTATCTACATTACCTACCCAGCCATTTTCACTCGATCCCATGTAACACATGTGGCTTGAGCTCCGTACCAATAATCTCGAACTCCATGCATGCCTGCTTAAAGGGGCCTGTACAGTGCACATATACTTAGGATAATTATCACCCTATCCACCACAACCTAAGATTCAAAAACAAGATTTTGCAGCCTAAAAAAGTATCCACCCTATTTTAAAATACATTCAATGAGGGACTCCTTACAACGTCAGGAGACAGCCTGTTCCACTGATCAGCAATCATTTCACTGAACACCTGTTGTCACTTAGCTGTTCTGCACCTTGATTTGGCTAACCTGAGTTGATGACCCCTAGTGATAGTCTAAATAGAAGGGCATCATTCAGATTTACAATTTTATGCATTTCAATCATATCACCTCTTGATATCTTATACTTCAGTGATAACATATCTAATGCCATAAGCCTTTCCCCATATTCTAAGTCTTCTAGTCCACTGATGGCATTGCGCTGCCCTCTTTCTAGCATATCCATATCCTTTTCTAAATGGGGACTCCATAGCTGTACATAATATTATAAGTGGGCTCGCACACAGGCTAAGCTCAGCACTTTCATGACCTCCTTACTCTTATACCTCACCCTCCTATTAGCGATTCACAGCATTCTGATCGCCCTGTTCTAAGCTGAGATACATTGTTTCTGCTTTAAGGTTATTTGAAATCAACCCACCTATATCTCTTTCCTCTTCAATAACATCCAGTTTCCTATCTCCCATTGTATATCTGAAGGTCTTACCTCCAAGTCCCAGATACATAGCGTTGCATATCTCAAAGCTGAAAAGATATCTGCCATTCATCATCCTATTTTCTTAAGGTCCTCCAAGTTCAGTTGAATAGCACTAGATTAATCACTACTGTTAGCCACTCCTACAAAATGTATGCCATCAGCAAATCTTTGTTATCTCTATAAATATCCATATTCCTCACACCTACTTCAATGTTATTCACAACGATGATAAAGAGAATTAGTCTTAGAACAGAGCCCTGTGGTACTCTCCACAGAAGATCTTTTCATTCAGATTTGCATCCATTTAACACTACCCTTTGTTTCCGCCCCCTTGTTTCTACAATCCAACCTACAACTTTTCCAACAATAACGTGCTGATCTAGTTGCTGAATTAAACGCCCATGTGGGAATTTATCAAAAGCTTTGCTAAAGTCCAAGTACACAATACCCATCCTGCTTTGATTTATTTTTGTGCTACATACTTCATGAACTCCAATAGGTTTGTGAACCAAAATCTTCCAGATCGAAATCCATGTTGAGTGTCCCTTAAAAGATTGTGCCGATCTAGATGAGTCTGAATATTCTGTTTGACCAGTTGTTTAGTGTCTTGCAAACTGTTGAGGTCAAACTGACTGGCCTGTGGTTTCCTAAACACTTGACGTTTCCCTTTTTGAAAATCGGCACAACATTTACATTTCGCCAATCTTCAGGTATTTCAGAAAACTCCATGAACCGCCTGAAAATGATACCTAGGGGAACTGCCAATGCTTTAACACACTCTACTAAGATCCTAGCATGTGCATCATCTGACCCAGAAGCTTTATATTGTTTTATATTCTGGAATTATTTTTATACAGCTTCTGTAGTTATTTTATGATCCTCCAACCTATCACCTGCCATGATAAAACTTTCAGTTGTTTCCAATGTAGCGGATTTATCCTTAGCAAAGTCTGATAAGAATTGTTTGCTTAGAGACTCCACTATATCACAATCATCGACCACTATTCTATCATCTACCAACAGTGGCCCTGCACTGCACTTTTTACACCTAAATTTGTAGAAGGTAAAAGAACCTCTTAGTATTGCATACCAGACATTTTCGCGCCAATTTGATTTCCGCCAGTCTTTTAGATGCCCGAACATACCTCCTAACTTTATTTCTAGCTATTCTATATGATTATATAGGTTTTCTTCAGAGTTAGCATCTTTTCGTTTCTCAAATGCCTGCTTCTCTGACTCCAGTAAATGTTTTACTTCCTCGGTCTGGCATGAAGGGTGCTTAACTTTGTTTAATCCAGTCTGCCTATTGGAGTCGTGTAGCAATGCTCGCTGCCTGCATAGGGCACTAGCTAGCGAGATAAAAATAAAGCAGATATAATCCAGCGGGAGAAATATAAGTGTGGTGCCATAAAAGTGTGCTTGTTCTGAGCAGGCGATCCTTGATCTTACTTCTCATGACCGAGTGCGCGATCTTTCAGTCTCTCACATGGCCGGAATCAGTCCTGAGAACACCCCGTCCTCCCCTCTCCACCGCCGATGACCTTGATGTCGCTCCCATGGCTGGGGAGCAGTCCTGAGAACCTCTCGCCCTCCCCTCTCAACCGCCGATGACCTTGAGATCTGCTCCCCACATCAGAACAAGAGGCCCTGGGAAGCGCGCGCGCCCTCTCCATAAGCCATTTGGCACTGATTTTGTGTGGCGATAAAGCCGACTAGCGCCACGTACTGGCGCTAACGGCGCTAATGGCGCCAATGACTCCGAAGCGGTGATCAGTGGCAGTCACGCGATGTCATGCGTGCTTAGGACCTCGGGATCGTGCGTGGAATCGCCCAGAAGAAACGGCGAGAAAAGATCGTGCTGTAATTTTATGGCATGCTAGCTGGCAATGATTTGTGATCTACGAAATTAACAACAGTGTGATTGATGTATGTGACCTTGTGATTGCGTTGGATACGGCGCTCCTGTCACTCTTTTGTCGTTCTTTTGCTTGTGGATAATGTGGATTCTAAGTGAATGAACGCACTTTTACACGGCATAGACTTCCCGCCAAAAATTGTCTCCATATGGAAGATATTTCTGTATCAAGTAATTTTTTTAGCAGAGTGCCGATTCCAAGAGTGTAAGCTGACACGGGGACAACATACTTCTGAAGCCATTAATCATACGGCAGATTTGCTGAAGCTGCGCCTTACTCACCATATCTGTTTTCCTTCTGTCAAGGCCAATCAATCTCTTTCACCATAACGGTCACCTTCTGCAGGAGCTACGGTCACCATATCGGTCACCCGCAGAGGCTACTCACCATATCGGTCGCCTGCTAAAGCAACTGCCACCATATCGGCTACATCCTGTCGAAGCCACTGTCACCATATCGGCCACCTGCTGCCAAAAAACCAGTCACCATGTCGGTCACATCCTGTCAAAATCACCGTCATCATGCCGGTCACCTCCTGTCGAAGCCAGTACCACGATATCGATCACCTTCTGCCGAAGCCAGTACCACGATATCGATCACCTTCTGCCGAAGCCAGTATCACGATAGCGGTCACCTTCAGCCGAAGCCAGTACTACGATATCGACCACGTTCTGCCAAAGCCAGTACCACGATAGCAGTCACCTTCTGCCGAAGCCAGTATCACGATAGCGGTCACCTTCTGCCGAAGCCAGTACCACGATATCGATCACGTTCTGCCGAAACCAGTACCACGACAGCGGTCACCTTCTGTCGAAGCCAGTACCACGATAGCGGTCACCTCCTGTCGAAGCCAGTACCACGATAGCGGTCACCTCCTGTCGAAACCAAGCCCGCTTGCCAACTGAACGCCGGCACGTTGATATCCAGCGGCCGATCTTGTGCCACTCATCTTCAGAGATACGTGCGGAAGCCACAGAACGCCTGTTCTCTGGCGACGTCGAACAAACGTGGTCTTTCATGCACCACAATATGCTGCCATGTAGGCTCTGTAAAAGACCAGAATTCCATTCATCGCGTTTGATTCAGCATGCCACGCCGAGCACGCGGCAAAAGGACGGCTCTTTTGGTGGCACATTCACTGATTTAATCTTTTAATCCCGGTTATTGCTGTTGATTGAGCCTTTCATGTGTAATCTTCCAAAAGCAGACTCGCGCGCGGCGCTGGGCCACCGCAGAGCGGGCGAGGGTCGGCTTGCTGTGGGGCGCGGCCAGCAGAGGGTACACTGAGACCACGCTCTGGCCTGGACCCCCGGCACACTCCGAGAGAACACGTGATCTGCAGACTGGGTCGGACCACGCTCTGGTCTGGACCCCCGGCACGCTCCGAGTGGACACGTGATCTGCAGACTGGGTCAGACTCGTGGTCTGAGACCACGCTCTGGTCTGGACCCCCGGCACACTCGAGAGGACGCGTGATCTGCAGACTGGGTCAGACCACGCTCTGGTCTGGACCCCCGGCACCTCGAGAGGACACGTGATCTGCAGACTGGGTCAGACTCGTGGTCTGAGACCACGCTCTGGTCTGGACCCCCGGCACACTCCGAGAGAACACGTGATCTGCGGACTGGGTCGACCACGCTCTGGCTGGACCCCCGCGAGAGAACACGTGGAGACTGGGTCAGACCACGCTCTGGTCTGGACCCCGGCACACTCCGAGAGAACACGTGATCTGGCTGTAACTTGGTTGACAACGAGTGGCCTGTGGTCCAGCGGGTCAGCGGACTGGGTCAGACTCGTGGTTTTGGTTCCTGCGCTTCCTTCTGACGGATGTAGCCATGTGAGGTCGACGGTATGACACGTACTTGGGAGAAACGCCGTCGAGCCCCTGGGTTGAATCAACGGTCAATATGGAACATGTTGCCGACTTGAGAAATTGCGCACGGTTCGCTGTTCTCTCACCTGCCAAACAGGCATTATGTTCAGCAGTTTGTTGCTGCTGCTTACCCCTGGGTAGGATATCATTTCAGTTTTACACTATTGGCATACGAATGTGGTAATTAGCATGTGGTTCAGGTTAATTGGTATGTATCTGATATGGATGAAGAGTTTGTACAGAGTAATCCGAAGCATTGTTTATTTATTAGACCGCATTCCATACTATTCACCTTTGCTCTGCTTCACTGCGAAAAACAAATGACGTCCCTTGAAAAGTTTCATTGACACTACGTTTTCGACTGTTTCTACGCTTCTGAGAGAAGCTCGACCACGGAAGAATCTCGAGAGATCTGTGAAGGTTGTTTAGGTCCATGCAAGACCGGATCAGTTATGCTAAGTTCCAAACCAGGTGGCAAGCTACACTGACCACCACCCCTCACTCAAGCCACCCAGTCTATTTCCCCACCCACGACAACCAAAAAAGCGCGATCCTAGTGGCCCGCCACCTGGGGGAGGGTCAGTGAAACCGCAACGGCGCGTCACATCGTCACAGTCAAAACCGCTCGACGTCACCGTCATCAGGCATTGGTTGGTCGGCGCATGGCCTAACGTGGTGAGCCGTCAATGAACAAATGCCATCACTGCCAGTGACATGGCCGAGCTCTGTCTGAACAAACACCGTCACTGCCAGTGACATGGCCGAGCTCTGTCTGAACAAACACCGTCACTGCCAGTGACATGGCCGAGCTCTGTCTGAACAAACACCGCCACTGTCAGTGACATGACCGAACCCCGCGGTACGACCCGCCAAGCCTCGTGCCACGAGATGTTGAGCTCTGTGGTGCGTCATTGAGCTCCGTGACACGGGATGCTGGGCTCTGTGGCATGTGATATCGAGCTCTGTGGCATGTGATGTCGAGCTCTGTGGCATGTGATATCGAGCTATGTGGTGCTACATATTGAGCTCTGTGCTGTGACATATTGAACTCTGCGCAGTGACATGTATTGAGCTCTGTGGTGCTACATATTGAGCTCTGTGCTGTGACATACTGAACTCTGCGCAGTGACATGTATTGAGCTCTGTGGTGCTACATATTGAGCTGTGCAGGGCGACACGTCTTGGGTTCTGCCTTGCACCCTCCCCCGCCCCTATTGAGCTAAGCTCCCATGGTTACCAGCCTGGCGACACCACGGAGTCGCCATGTGGCCCTGAACCGTGCGACCACTGGCAGACCGTGTCGACCGGACGCCTCGACTCGACGACCCGCGGTCGGCCTAGCCCGGGCCCGCGGTCAGTCTGGCCGGCCTTCGGTCAGTCTGGCCGCCCCCCGACGGACGCGACTCGACGACCCCGGGCCGGGCCGCGGTAGTCTGGCCGGCCCCCACGACGGACGCCTCGACTCGACGACCCGCGGTCAGCCTAGCCCGGGCCCGCGGTCAGTCTGGCCGGCCTGCCACGACCGAACGCCTCGACTCGACGACCCGCGGTGCCCGCGTGCGCACGACCGGACAGCTCGGCCCGCGGTCTGGCCGGCCTCGGTCAGTCTGGCCGGCCCGCCACGACGGACGCCTCGACTCGACGACCCGCGGTCAGTCTGGCCGGCCTGCGGTCAGTCTGGCCGGCCCCCCACGACGGACGCCTCGACTCGACGACCCGCGGTCAGTCTGGCCGGCCCGCCACGGGCAGACACCTTGACTCGACGACCCGCGGTCAGCCTAGCCCGGGCCCGCGGTCAGTCTGGCCAGCCCGCCACGACCGGACACCTCGACCCGACGACCCGCGTGTCGGCTGCCGGGCCCGCGGTCAGTCTGGCCGGCCCCCCACGACGGACGCCTCGACTCGACGACCCGCGGTCGGTCTGGGCGGGCCCGCGGTCAGTCTGGTCGGCCTGCCACGGGCCAGGACACCTCGACCCGACGACCCGCGGTCAGTCTGGCCGGCCTGCGGTCAGTCTGGCCGGCCCGCCATGACCAGACACCTCGACCCGACGACCCGCGGTCAGTCTGGCCGGCCTGCCACGGCCAGACACCTCGACCCGACGACCCGCGGTCAGTCTGGCCGCCCCCCCCCCCAGGGCTCTCCAGCGGCGCGCCGTCCAGCACGGCTTCCGACCAACTTGTCGGCCGCCGGACAGCGCAATTTAAGATAACTCTTACATAAATAGCGTCATTATTCCATTCCATTATCGTTCTTCTCATATGCAAATCGCCGCGACGTCCACCGGGGACCGGCTGAAAGGCGGGTCGGTCGGACGCGGGGAGGGCGGCCGTCGGGACGAGGCGGAGGAGGAGCGGTCTCTCCGCACTCACGTCTCAGTCAGTCGCAGTCGCAGGCTATTAGGGACGCTCCAGAAGTGAATATCATGCCCCCAGTCACTTACACCGCTATTAGCAAGTTTAATCCTATCTTCGCATATCAATCATATCACTTACAATTCATATCCCCACATATGAGTCACCACATGCGCAAAGAAATAATGCCTGCAAGCGCATGCTAATCTCGCACAACTGAACTATCTCCGACCCGGGGGTGCGAATGGTTCAATATTAGGCACAGTTTCACACGTGGGAGAGCAGCACGGTGCCAGCTGGCAAGGACGTTCGACTCGCTTCTTGCCGCATCAGCTCGGTACGCGAAGTGTCGCCACGCGAACGGTAGACGTACGCGTGGGAAGTGTAGCGATCAGTGTGTAGCTCGGCGGTGCCGGTCTGGACGGCGAGAGAAGTGCGCTGGGAGACTGAGACGTCAGCTGCGAACATGCTGTCACACAGGGGCTGGTGGTGAAGCACCCATACAGGCTTCTGGTCACATTCATGACATTGTGAACGCTTGACCAACGTAGACCGCCAAGTACAGAGGATGGGTGATCAGAGTGTTCACAATCTTGAAAGTCTGGTGGAGTAGTCGACACCACGCTGCACACGGGGCAGACGCTAGGCATGTGCACTGCCCCACACCGACAAAAAACAACCATCGAACGTGCAGGAAAACGTGCATGTCGATCAGCATTTCGTTCCCATCCGGTCTCAGTGAATCTGATTTTGACAAACAATCTGCATAAAGGTACTGTATAAGGGTAGAATTGCGATTGTGGTTGGGTTTTGACAGATATTTCAAAACATGACTAGATTCACGTGGAGGGAGCGAGTGAGCTGGCGAAACGACTGGACGAACGCACTCTTACAGACGAGACCGAATCAGCCTTGATTTTGCTTGCTTCCTTGTTTGTTTATTTGTTTGCTTCTTTGTTCCAAATATGACTCTTGATTCAGGCACTGAATCAAGAGTTATGTTAAGCTACACGCCATAATAAACGTCGTGACATGATACACGGCTTAGGCTACTGTAGACTGAAAATTTATCGATGTATATGACATAAAGCAAAGTCTTCAAAATATTGAGCTCCAAGACATTTTATTTGATCGGATAAATCCAACTTTGCATTCAGGAATACACAGGCGTCCTCTGCACGAAGCACACTACTGAAAATGCAATACAACTAAGAAATAAGTGAAGTAAAATGAGTCCAGGATGGATGCTCGCCACAAATCAGGCGTGCCTCTACTAGTTGCAATTGGAGTCGACATTGACACTGACACGAACGGATTATGAAAATGTTGATCAATCGAAAAAGAGAATGAATCCATGGAATGTTTTGAGGCTTATCGTCCGATTACCGCAAAATCTACTTGTTACAATGGACCCATTGAAAAATCACCTCTGGTATAGTCTTTGGACTTGGTGGAATCAAAATGCGTTTCAGGTTTACGTTTCTTGCAGCCTGTATGCTGATGAATGCAGCCTGCATGCCTGTACTCCCTGACACCAAATGATCTCAGAGAAGCCCAACGACAATTAGTAATCACAAATTGAACTTGGAAACGTCGCGATTTGGAGATAATGAAACAATCATTACACTATCAGGTCATCGATGCTGTAATTGATCGTGCTAATGACCTTCCAGATATTTTATACTGGGGTGCGGTTCCTTTATGATTTTCGCAGTTCATCTTTTGATACCCGACATTTCTTGGATACATCTGTGAATGCGATTGAGTCGTCCAATGAGCTTGCGTCGTCAAGTTCGCCTGACAGCGATAGTCTAGCATTCGCCTCGCTTGTGCGGTAGCTGGTTCTCCAATTCAACAAGTCCTCAAATCCAACAGCCGTTGATGCCCTTGCATTAATAATATATGCAGTTAGTTATTAGGGCTTTAGGGCGCATCGACTACATTGGTCATGCAGCGCCCAAATAATATATGCAACCGGGCTGATAATTAGCAAAACGGCGACAACTTGTGCAACAATTTCAACAGCAGTGACACTGACAAGTGCCGTTTCAAATCCGAGCCCTCAAAATCTCTAGGCGCCGGTGACGGACAACCGTCCCAACGTACACACCTTACCCCGGGGTTACATCTTACCAGCTTCGCCGCTCAGTCGCGTCTGGACGAGCCGCGCACGTGGGAGGGGACCAGTCGCTCATGCGGGAGCGGGCATCCTGCCAACACCCTGACCTGGCACTGGCCGGCATCACCTATTTCAACACGCCGGGAAGGAGGGTTTCTATCGTCGCGCTCCAGACACGCCCCACATGTGGCTCAATTATACGGTGCATGGGTGTCACAATCCCATGACGACACAGCATCTGCCGACCGCCGTCGCTGCGACAGCACCGGATCTGACTTAAGCACCTTACCCCGCGACAGCCGCAGCTGAGACGCAAGTGCTGACGTCGGCGTCGGCGGGCGCCGGCTGACCGACAAGGCTGGGCACACGAGAGCAGCCGTGACTAGACGGCTCAACGCATTCGAAGGAGATGTCCAAAGCGGATTTCGTTGCGCTTGGATCTTGTTCCGATCTGCTGTTGACGATAGCGATGTCGAATAGCGATGACGGTAGCGATGTCCCCGGGCCATATACACGCACTGTCGGGACTACTCCTCGATGGGAGTGCCGCTGGCACTCCTTCATGATGATACCCATGATAAGCTATCCTCCCAACAATCTGGCTGCGTGAGGCGCAGTGGCGTACCGAAGGGGGAGGACATTGAGGGCAATTTCCTCACCCTGAGAGGTTGTAGTGCCCCCAAGAATCGTGCCAGGATTCAGAAAATGCGCCATGCTTCCTAGAATCGCGCTGTGGCTCCCAATAATCGCAATGAGACCCATAAAGGCATAGGAGTGCCCTAAAAATCATATTGGAGACACCTGAAATCACATTGGGGTCCATACAAATAAAATTCAAGGCCCCGAAAATTCGAGCAGGGGCCATAACAATGACGCTGGGGACTCCAAAATCACAACAAGGTCCCTGACAATCACATTGTGGACCAAAAATTCATTCCGGACCCGGAAAATAGCCCTGGACCCCCAGAAGTCGCGCCGAATCCCTCGAAAAGTCGCGCCATGACACTCGAAAATCGCGCTGAGGCGTCAAAAGTTCGGGCCCGGGCCCATGGCATTTATGCTGTGGTCCAAAAAAGTTTCGTCGGGTCTCCAGAAAATGACGCTGGAGCGCCCAAATAACGAGCCGGCCCTTGCAAATCACGCTGCGGCCCCCAAAAAGTCGGATTGGGACCTCTGAGCACCACGCTAGGATCTCAACAGATCAGGCCTTCCGACTCCGACTTTTTGTGAGCCCCAGCGCGATTTCCATTGGAAATCGCGCTGGGGCTCACAAAAATCGGACCGTGGTTTCGGAAGATCACCCCCGGGGTCTCAAAAAGTCTCTCCTGGGCCCTTGAATATCATGCTGGGCCCAACAAAATCGTGCCGGGGTTCTTAAAAATAACGACGGGAACCCCAAGAAGGCGCCGGAGCCGCTAAAACTACGCTGAGGCTGGGGCACCAATAAGCCGGACCCGGGCCCATGCAAATCACGCTAGGGGTTTGACTGGTGGCACCGGCCCCAACAATTCTCATCGGGACCACCAAAACAAAATATTTTTTACAGCTAAGCCGTGGCATCGAAAAAGCAGCTCAGACGTGGAAAATCACACTAGGATCACAGTTAGTTATTAGGGCTTAAGACACTAGGATCACAGCAATTGCTCCAAAAGACCCCAAAAAAAGTTCTGAACTCTCAAAAACTTGTCGAGGGCACTGAAGTTCGCGATAGGGATCCTAGCAAATGACGACTTCCCCCCCCACATAAAAGCCGCACTTAACCCGAGAAACCCGCTCGGCTGCCCTTGCATATCACATTTTGGCATAAAAAAGTCGTGCCGGAGTCCCATGAGTCCCAACAGGCTTCCCAAAAATCAATTCCTACTCAGAATGCCATTCAGCGGCTGCAAAAGTTGCGTCAAAGACAAAACAAAAAACGCGTCGGGCCACGGAGAAGAAGCGTGTTGTAGAACGCGAAAAATGGCAGGGAGCCCGAATAATCGTGCCTGGGCCCAAAATATAGCACATGGGGCTTAACAAATAGAACTCGACCCCAAAAATCATCAGTCTAGAAAGAAAATGATCTGAGAGGCACTTCTACAAAAGAGGGTGTAGTCGGCTGCAAGAAAATCTCGTTAAGCAGCCGCAGTCGCATACCAAAGATGCAAATGCTTCCTCTTGAAATCGGGATCCCAAAAATCGTTCTGACCCCATCACCTCGCTCTAGGCCCCAGAATTCCCGTATAAGGCTCTCAATAAATTCAGCGGGTACCAAAAAGATCGCGTCGGTCCCGAAAATTT
The DNA here is from genome assembly GCA_034440575.1 of Imbricaverruca yamaguchii. Classification (NCBI taxonomy): domain Eukaryota; kingdom Metazoa; phylum Arthropoda; class Thecostraca; family Neoverrucidae; genus Imbricaverruca; species Imbricaverruca yamaguchii. The sequence goes on from JAOTOL010001523.1 coordinate 741,490, forward strand.
CCACCGGGGCCCGTCAAAATCACGGTGGGGACAAGGTAGGTACAAAGAGCCCCGTGAACTTGCACCGAGCCCTCAGATATGGTGCTTGGAATCCAAAATTATCGTCGGTAGTCCCAAAAATTCTGGTCGGAAAGTCAAAAATTCAAATCGGAGCTTCCAAAAATTTACATCGATGACCTCAAATAAGCACAGCGTGGCGCCAAAAATCGCATCAGAATCGAACAAAAATCAAGCCGGAACCCTTCAAAATAAGGAGAAATTCCGAAAAATACATGTCCGCGACAGGAAAATCACTCCGATGCCCAAAGCATACCAGCAGATGCCTTCAAAGATTGCCGCTGCCCCCCCCCCCACAAAAAAACACATTGAAAAATCGCGGCGGGGCACCAAATATGACGCAGGTGGCCCGAAAAATCAGACTTGGACTTGGACTATAAAACATTCAGAAAAAGTCACTAAAATTGCTTCGAACCCAGACAAGTGGTATCGGGTCCCCCAGAACTATGCGTCTGGGCCCAAAAAGTCAGGATGGAACCTCGAGAAATTATACGGAGCACGCAGAATTGCGGTGGGGTCTCACAACTGTGCGCCAGGAACACCGAAATAAGCCCAGCGGGATCCGAAAAACACAACGGGAGGTCAAAAATAAACAGAGCACTCCAAAGCGTACTGAGTCTCGCAAAAAGTGTCAGGGCCAACAAAACATGCGTTGCAGCTATCAATAACTAACGGGATAACTAACAGAATGCAACATAGAGCCTCAAAGCACACCGGGGCCATGAGACCACATTGGGGGCCTAAAAACAGGCTGGGGCCTGAAAAAACGGCATGATCCTAAAAAGGAACAAAAATACTGGGCACTAAATAACCAACGGGCATAGCCGAAAGTGCAGTCAGTGCCAACAATAAAATCAACCAAAAGCACTCGATGTTTCCTCCACTGTCAGGTTACTTTTCTTATTCCCATTGCATATTCTACTCCCTGCACCTGAATATGCCGCCGCTGCACATATAACACATACACGCACACACACACACATACACTGCCTCCGGCGACCGGCTGTCTCTCCTGTCTCCGCTGTTTCCGGCGACCGGCTGCCTCCGCCGTCTCCGGCGACCGGCTGTCTCCGCTGTTTCCGGCGACCGGCTGCCTCCGCCGTCTCTGGCGACCGGCTGTCTCCAGCAGCACCTCTTCCCCGCCGCGGAGGCGCGAACCCCAGCCCCCGCCGCTTCAGACGACCGCCAGCGCCTCTTGCGGCCAAACCGTCAACTAGCGTCTGCCGGCTGCGCGGCACAAAGGACGTGTTGGCGAGCCAGTCGGCGCGGCGCCGACCGCGCCGCCGGCGATGTGCGACGCCATGATTATTATTTCGTTTGCGTCCGCCAATCATTCAATTGGTCACTGAATGGCGCTTAATGAGAGCCAGTAACAAGGCCCAAAATGTGAATTATGATTTCTCTGACGTGCTGGCAGAAAAGGTGAAGGAAAATCGCAACCGCCAGCCACCGTCGGGAAATCCTGACGAAAAATCCGACGTCAAGGTCGCGGCCCATAAGAAGAGTGGTTGAACACTGCAGCGGCGCGAGCAAGAGAAATGCAATCGTAAGAACATGGCAAAGGAGGGAGCATCATTGTGACATTGATGTTGGGTGTCTCGAGATCTCACTGATGTTGGGTGTCTCGAGATCTCACTGATGTTGGGTGTCTCGAGATCTCACTGATGTTGGGTGTCTCAAGATCTCATTGATGTTGGGTGTCTCGAGATCTCATTGATGTTGGGTGTCTCGAGATCTCACTAATGTTGGGTGTCTCGAGATCTCACTGATGTTGGGTGTCTCGAGATCTCACTGATGTTGGGTGTCTCGAGATCTCACTGATGTTGGGTGTCTCGAGATCTCATTGATATGGGATGTCTCGGGATCTCTTCATATGGGCTCGGTGGTGTTGGGCGGCCCTTGGGCGGGAGAGATGTTTGAACTGTGATTTCAAACCCAGCACCTGTCGGCCTATTCTCGGTTACCACATCCAATCATGGCACGCAGCATACGTTGTTCCGGTTCAATGTGCATAATAAATTCCTGGACACTCATACGAAGTGGTGTTTTACTTTACGTTTACAGTCAAACGGAATCTGCTCAGTTTTTACGCTTCGGGGTGGTACAATTGTCAGGCCTAGACAACGCTTCTCTCGCCCCGCACAATAACTAGGCGATCTTCCCTCACCTGGTACTAAGGAACGTTCGAGTCACCCTAATAATTTTAAGAAAGCAGCACCCTGACTTGGTGTCCGAATGAAGTAGTGAAAATAGGGCAGTTAAAAATCGGCAAGCCTATTTCTCCTCAGCAAAGAATATTTCTTCATCACGCTTCCCAGGATCTTGACTAGACCCTGGTTTAATGACTCCATTTGAACGTCGGCCTCATTGACTTGTACGTCCTGGCCTTCTGCAGACGCCTCTCGTTTTGTTTTGTTTATTGGTTGGTTCACGACACACTTTATGCACATTCACGGCTAATGGCGCCGCCCACACTGTTTCGCCGGTGGGCCGCGGGATTGGGAAATGTCCTGAGTGGCGCTAGAGTCGAACCCGGGACCTTTGGTACCCATAGCCCGACACCTTAACCACTCGGCCATCCCGCCCCTGCAGACGCCTCTCATGCTTACTTATTTGACGCAGGACATCGACTGTGACGTGATGCTGTGAAGATAGCCTTTTGTTTGTTTGATGCTGATTTTTGTTTTCGGGATAACTACATAGTTCGGAGTAAGATAAGCTTACATACATTGGAGGTATCAATATCGAACGACATCAAGCATGACACACTGCTAGCAAATGTTGTAAAATTCTACAATTTCGGTGTTTCCAGGGCTTCAGGGCTTCAATTTCGAAAATGTTCACATTTCTGCATGGTTGCATCAATATCGTACTGATGCAATTACCAACGTTGGTTCGTTCGGCATGATGCATTACCAGATGTACTTCACGAACGTGGTAGAAATTGATGGAAGTCACCAGTACAGTCACATGCATTTGAGAATTACGTGCAGTTTCAAAGCCCAATGGAAGGCTTCGTCCGAACACTACAAATTCTTAAATGAGAACCCTACGGTTCTCAAGAAACAGGTTCTCTTCTAAGAATGTTGGATGGTGTCGGATTCCTGGAACCTTCCCCAAGAACCTGAACTGATCCTTTCAAGAATGCTCAAGAGCCATGCTGAGGTTGAGACACTATGGGAAGCTCTCACAAAAGCACCACATGTTTTGAATGGAGTACTGTATACGGTTTCTGATGCTATTGACAGGTGTCATGAAAGCACTAAACGCATCAGTTGAGAAACCCATGTGTAGACTTGGACACCATTACAGGGCATCATGCAAACACAGCATTATTTAAAAAAAATTATAATCCGAAATACTTTTCTATTTCAACAAAAAATCCTGTATAAAACAATCACCGCAACACGAACAATGATGCAGTCGTCCCCGCAAATATCACGCTTAGAGTTGTAATCTGTGTATAACGCTTTCAGCACGAGCTGACTTCCACCGCAAAGAAACAATGAAAACCGAAACATCCCTGGTGGACACAGGAAGAACGATGAGGTCGATGGCGACCAAACTAACCGGAACTAGACCTAAACTTGAATCGGAAAGAATTAACAGAACTGGAACTGAGACCGAAGCAATCGATGGGAGGAGCTCATATTCTGAGTTGGAAGAAAGCTGCCTTGTGGCGCACAACTGTTGGGATCGCTGAGCCAACCTGGACATTGCTGGTGTGTGGTTGGAGGGACGCCAGCGGCACCTTACACGGGCGCCGCGCCACCTTCGACGGAACGCTATACACCACGGCCCACAGTGGCACAGCTGCTCCCAGGGTAGCGCACTGTCCAGCTTCCTCTTCGTCTATGACGATGATGTATCAGCTATCATTATGTGATGTATCAGTAGCAGCTGTCATTATGTGGACCAATGTGTGGGTGGACATAATGCATATGTTCTGATTCATTGATTCTTATTGTTGATTCTGACAACCGGATTCGTAGAAGCTGTTGAGATGAAGTGAAAATGTTCCCTGACTGGGACTCGGACATACTGACCGGTGACGATCATTGCATATCATATGTGGTGTTTTAAATGTTACCAGATTCATTTTGGGAACAGCAAACACCACAGCCAACAATTCGTGAAGATGGCTAGTGCAGGGATGGAACTTTCCAAAAATTTAGGTTGCAAAGTGGCAATCTCGACGAGATCTCGTCGGCACGCACGAATGCACTGGTGGGATATCCCGTTGCGCGTGGACGGGTTGGTGTGCAAAACAGTGCCGGTGCGGGCGGGTGGGGAAAGAGAAAATCGGCAGTGGATGTAGCAAGTGAAGAAAATGAAAAGAAAACATATAGATCACTGCCCCAGAAATGCTCTATATTTTCCTCGCATATATATATATATATATATATATATATATATATATATATATATATATATATATATATATATATATATATATATATTATATATATATATATATACATATGTATATATATATATATATATATACATATATGCATATACGCATGTCGGGTTTAAGTCCCGTAATTTAGATTTAGCGGGGATGATACATGCACAATGGAGATCACTTATATATAGCGGATAATGCATTTGCGACCTACCATTTCATAGGAAGATGAGTGCTGGAAAATACAGTGGGTCTTGCACCATTTGCCATTTTCTGCTTTTATCTTCTTTCTCTTCTTTACTGTGGTTTAGGAAACTACCCCCCACCACCAATTCCAGTGAAAGTCGTAGTCTGAAAACTGCATGGTCATTTGGAATATCAGGATCTCACCTCTGTCACCACCCGCTTTGTCCACAACAATGATTCCATCATTGTTGTGGACAATGATTCCATCATTATCACGTTATCAGGTCGCAACGTGATTGGAGGCCTTGACCATCCTACGCATACGCCGACTGCTAGTGCAGCGCCGATAACTTCGCAAGTTGTCTGGACAATGTTCGAGGACCCATCTAGCAGTGAGTTCGAAAACTTCTTTAATGCTGATGCAGTCAATATTCTCGTGGGTTCATAGAATCGACACAATAATGTTTAGGATATCATTCATAATTCTGATGGAATTGTCGGAGCACCCCAGGAAGTCTTCGCCAAACACCGCTTCTGAATGATCGCCAAACGTGTTGCACGTGCATCATCAACATTGGGAAGAGAACGACTCGAATCGAGGTGAAAAAAGACAAGCATCTGTGATATTCAAGTATAAGTTGAATTGTACTTGGAACTAATGTCGCTCGTATGGATAAATCGATAAATAGATAAGTGCCTGCTATATGTATATGGAGACATATAATGATTCCCAACAGCGAAGCAGCATTATCCGGTGGCGGAGCTCTGCCCCACGCGATCGTAACGTGGACTTGTGTTCGTGGTGGCCATATTCTTTGGGACGCATTATTGGTGACTGAACTCAGTTTCGAAACTACAAATCTGCCTAGAGCCTACGCTGTTCTTAGTGGAGTAGCATGAATCTTCCGAAATGGGTGCCATTTGATTTTTAAGCAAGGCTGCAATAAATGAATAAATATTGTCCCATGTATGTGAGGGTGTGACTCCAAACTGTTGCATGGCCTCACGACATAACGCCAGCTATATTAAGCGTAAAGCGTATGCTCGCAACTGGTGTCCGGTTTGAGCCCATCCACACTACCCAGCCGTCATCATCTCTTCACGCCATCCTGGCGACAGACGCCAGCAGGCCAGTCAGATTTCCACAGAGAGCAGCCCTGTCGGAGCCGGTGGCCGGAGCACACCCCTACCCCCGACCAGAGGCCGTTCCACTGTCGGAGCCGGTGGCCGGAGCACACCCTTACCCCCGACCAGAGGCCGTTCCACTGTCGGAGCCGGTGGCCGGAACACACCCCTACCCCCGACCAGGAGGCCGTTCCACTGTCGGAGCCGGTGGCCGGATCACCCCTTACCCCGACTGGAGCGAACCCTACCCCCGACCGGAGGCCGTCCGGTCGAGCCCTTACCCCGACCGGAGCCGTCACACACCCTTACCCCCGACTGAGGCCGCACCCCCCCGACAGAGGCCGTCCGGACCCTTACCCCCGACTGGAGGCCGTCCGGAGCACACCCTTACCCCCGACCGGAGGCCGTCCGAGCACACCCTTACCCCCGACCGGAGGCCGTCCGGACCTGCCGCTGTGGCTTAGGCGCCGCATCAGCCGGCCTTCTCATCCCGCCGATCAAAGCAGCCGATCACGTCAAGGGTCGACCGAGTGGACAACGCTGTTCCGGAGCTTATCCATCATGTGTGGGTTTCTGGGACCGGCAGTCGGCGAGCGAGCGAAGTGTTGTCGCAGTCGGAGAGAGTGGCAAATTCCACTGCGGATGAATCGGCCAGCTGTGGAACGTCTAATGACCAGTTGAATAATGCAGGGAGTACCATGGACAGTCTAAGCTACGCTCCACCACCCGACTATAGGCACCGGAAGACAGGGAAATGTGGCGAAGCAGTTCATGGACATCCAGTAAAATATGGCATGTCAGAACACCAGACACAACTGCATGTTGTTTAAGATGCACGACTTTGTAGTGTGCCGGGACTGATAGTCCGTCAATATATTTGTTGCAATTGGTGATAATATATGTGTAAAGCAATGGAAGAAACAGAGACAGATGCAGCAAGAGAGAGAGAGAGAGAGAGAGAGAGAGAGAGAGAGAGAGAGAGAGAGAGAGAGAGAGAGAGAGAGAGAGAGAGAGAGAGAGAGAGAGAGAGAGAGAGAGAGAGAGAGAGAGAGAGAGAGAGAGAGAGAGAGAGAGAGAGAGAGAGAGGAACGGATGAGATGCACGGGTGACGGGCCTGCGCTATCTGCCGGGAATCATTCTCCATATGCTGGCGGCGCAGTAATGAGAGCCGACCCACTCGCTACCAGCCGACCGCTCCCTGCGGCGACCCAGCACGCCGGCGGCCGCCGGCATAGGGGCCCCACTGCCATTCAAGAGGCCTCTCGCTGATTGCTAAAACCGCACGGTGGGGGACTGTCGCTCGGCAGAAAATCGCAATATCCATGGGGTGTGCCCTGCATCATTAAAACTCATTAATGCGGCGTTGGAGTGAAGCGGATTAAAAGGAAGGGATATTTGAAAACAAGGCGGCGCGTCGTGCCGCGCGCGCCGCCCGCCTGTCGACGGCCTGATGATTCTGTCATCGATTGGTTGGCGCGACGTCTCGACGACCGCGCCGCCGCTCAAATTGGCGGCCGAGCAGGAACGGAGTTTGCAGTGGAAAGTTAAACAGCGGGGAAAGTTCGTGGCGATGAAGAAAACGGAGCGCACAGTGATTGGAATACCGGAACGGCGCGTCGCGGCGCCTAGATTACGACGTGGACGACCATCGATGACGTTTTGATGGGGTGTTCTTCAAACATACCATTATATCATCATTAAGTGAAGAAATCAGCACAAACAAATTCCACTCGCCACCAATGCACGCCTGCTGCATGTTTCCCCGACTGTATGACAAAATGGCATGCTAACGGAAGGCTAGATCAGATTATATATATGTCTATATATATATATATATATATATATATATATATATATATATATATATAATATTATGTATCATCCCCTACCGAGCGGACTTCAGCAGCCCTCAAAGTCTTGTGATGCCCCCCAGTCGTTTCTTGTGTAATTGAGGGCGAGCTGCAGGAGAAAAGCGGCACCGTTGCGCGTAGCAAAACAAATCCAATGGTGCTTATACTCTGATTGAAGTAACCGGCGGGACTCAGCAGCAGATCAAAAGTGGAAATTTCGTGCCCCATCGAGTACCAGTGCCGCCGGGCGGACCGGACATCAGAGCTGTGTGTGGGACAGAGCTGCGAACCAACCACCAGAGTCGAGCTCGGATCTGTAGGAAGCTATCAATGTTTCATGTCTCCTGATGACGTGTATAATCTGATGACCTCGTAACCTCATGACGTGCATGGTTCACGCGCCAGTTGAGGTCACGCCCAAGTCGGTTGCATCAAGCGTCGCATACAATGGCTTGTAAGAGCTTGCAAATGACCTCTTTATAGGTTAAGAGGGCGGTTAACCTGGTTGCCGCATTCACACTCAAGTCGTAAATATGTTCTGGAACGGCCATTTTGACGAGAGAGGCCATCCCAGATTATTCAAGGCCAATGGCGTTCGGGTAACCATGCCATCCTTTCTGGTGAGACAAAATGTTCCGAAAGCATCGAGACACATTAGCTTAAATTGTAGCTGATATGTGTTGTACGGTGCAGTGCTTATAGTTAGAATATATCAATAGGGAGGCAATAGCATCGGCTGTAGGACTTCCCCTTCTCTCCCCTCTTGCCCTCTGAGGATCAGTCGTGAAGAATTCCACAATCTGCTACGAATGGCTCCACATGTCATTTTAACACGTTAAAAAACGATTATGTGTGCCCAGAGGTCGAACTTCCAGTATTTTTTTTTGGTTGCTCTGCAGTATTCCCAGTTTCAAGTCAACATCAGGTCGTGTCATCGGTATACGGCCTGAGGGATCTGCAGATTGCATGTAGCACGAACACCTTTCAGGCCAGAATACCGACTAATGCGAGGTAAAAATGGTGGGTAAAAATATTGGAAACTATTCATCATGTTTTCGTTGTTTTTAATTGCAGGCAGACTACTTATCGCCTTGCGTTGGTGAAACCGACTACCTTTTGGTGAGAATAGTCGATCTCGAAAATGCTGGCAGGCCCTGGACCATTGAGTGCTGTTACACTTTATGCTGATGTGCTGCACGATCTCTTGCATCCCACGCATAGTTGTACCAATATTTAAAAAAGTAATTGTCAAATTGCACCTTTGGCACTGTATGGAAAGATTGGACTTCGGAACAGTATCCTCCTTCCTCAAACATTTTTTTTGGCGTAGGAGCATATGTTTACATCTAACATCCGAAGAGCACATTTTCGATTATCCCAACAGATGAATTTGAAAATAATCGTTGTAACCTCGACAAGCATCCTTAATTCGACCAGGCTTCAATTCGTATGTAGGTGTGGATGTTATTTTCCAATGACAGTTAAGTAACGCAATGCAACGAGCAACCAGTGGGTGCTCTTTACATTGCGCAAAAGTGTGTAAGCTAAGTCCTCAACGTCTGCACTTTGCACGATCGTGTGATCAAGGGGTTTTGTCCTGTCCTGTCCTGTCCTGTCCTGTCCTGTCCTGTCCTGTCCTGTCCTGTCCTGTCCTGTCCTGTCCTGTCCTGTCCTGTCCTGTCCTGTCCTGTCCTGTCCTGTCCTGTCCTGTCCTGTCCTGTCCTGTCCTGTCCTGTCCTGTCCTGTCCTGTCCTGTCCTGTCCTGTCCTGTCCTGTCCTGTCCTGTCCTGTTCTGTCCTGTCCTGTCCTGTCCTACTCTGTCTTGTCCTGTTCTGTAATGACCTGCACGTTATGTTATATCTATGTTCTACCTCTCCATCCTCGCTCGATGAACTGACGGGAGTGTTCCAGAAACACACACTGCATGCTGTTTGGACACATGCACCTGTTTGTACCAGGAACACGCTTTCCACTTCCGGCATTCGAACAGCTATAGGAATAAATGGTGCTACAAACTATACCTCCGCGATACATTTTATGTATGCTGATTTAGGAGTTTATGTATGCTGATTGTATGCTGATTGAGTTTATGTATGCTATAGGAATAAATGGTGCTACAAACTATACCTCCGCGATACATTTTATGTATGCTGATTTAGGAGTTTATGTATGCTGATATGGCAGCAATGTTCGCTTCTGCTTTCGGCGCCGTTGTGGCTCATAGCTGCTGCGATCGAGATGGTGCCACTGGCTAGACTGGTACACTTTCTGCCGCCTTTGTCTGCGGAGGTGGATAGGTCAGCCTGATGTCCTGCTGCTGATGCCGGAGGGCAGTGATGTTTTGCTGGTTGTGGCGGAGGGTTTTTTTTGTTGTTGGGGGGGTTTTTTTTTGTTGGGGGGGTTTTTGATGCGAGGTCAGCCTGATGCTCTGCTGCTGATGCCGGAGGTCAGCTGATGTTCTGAGTGTGCTGGCGGTGAGTCGCTCGGCACGGAGGTGGGAAGCGGACGGTACTGGAAACACGTGTCGGCGTGCCGAGAAACCCGCCGACGAATGTCGGCTTATTGAGGAGGTTGCCATTATTGGTGACGCCACCTGAACGACACCCCGTCGGATTCCGCCGGCGACTGACTCAAAGCCGCCCGTGAGAGAGACACCCCGTGGCCACAAATGGAGGCACAGTGTCGCAGTCGGCGACTTGTCTCGTGACGCGCTTCAGGCCTCCGGTGTCGCAGTCGGCGACCGTGTCTCGTGACGCGCTTCGGCCTCCGGTGTCGCAGTCGGCGACCGTGTCTCGTGACGGCTTCAGGCCTCCAGTGTCGCAGTCGGCGACTGTGTCTCGTGACGCGCTTCGGACCTCCGGTGTCGCAGTCGGCGACTGTGTCTCGTGACGAGCTTCGGACCTCCGGTGTCGCAGTCGGCGACCGTGTCTCGTGACGAGCTTCAGGCCTCCGGTGTCGCAGTCGGCGACTGTGTCTCATGACGAGCTTCGCACCTCCAGTGTCGCAGTCGGCGACTTGGTCTCGTGGCGCGCTTGCCTCCGGTGTCGCAGTCGGCGACTGTGTCTCGTGACGGCTTCGACCTCCAGTGTCGCAGTCGGCGACTGTGTCTCGTGACGCGCTTCAGGCCTCCAGTGTCGCAGTCGGCGACCGTGTCTCGTGACGCGCTTCGGACCTCCAGTGTCGCAGTCGGCGACCGTGTCTCGTGACGCGCTTAGGCGCCGGTGGCAGTCGGCGACTGTCGTGAGGCTCGATGTCGCAGTCGGCGACCGTGTCTCGTGACGAGCTTCAGGCCTCCGGTGTCGCAGTCGGCGACTGTGTCTCGTGACGCGCTTCAGGCCTCCAGTGTCGCAGTCGGCGACCGTGTCTCGTGACGAGCTTCAGGCCTCCGGTGTCGCAGTCGGCGACTGTGTCTCGTGACGCGCTTCGCACCTCCAGTGTCGCAGTCGGCGACTGTGTCTCGTGACGAGCTTCAGGCCTCCGGTGTCGCAGTCGGCGACCGTGTCTCGTGACGAGCTTCGCACCTCCGGTGTCGCAGTCGGCGACCGTGTCTCGTGACGCGCTTCAGGCCTCCAGTGTCGCAGTCGGCGACTGTGTCTCGTGACGCGCTTCGCACCTCCAGTGTCGCAGTCGGCGACCGTGTCTCGTGACGCGCTTCGCACCTCCGGTGTCGCAGTCGGCGACCGTGTCTCGTGACGCGCTTCGCACCTCCAGTGTCGCAGTCGGCGACCGTGTCTCGTGACGCGCTTCGCACCTCCAGTGTCGCGCAGGCCACACGTGAGCGCCGCCGGCGTGGTTGCAGGGCGACGCTCCGATCTCCGGTCTGGCCGTTGCCAGGTACAGTGATTAATGCCGACTCAGATAGCGCGTGGACGTGCAGTCGTGATAAATCGGCCCGCCGCCGCTCAGCACCGCCAGATCTGGCCGTCTGATTGATGAGCTGCCGGTCGATACCGCCAGGCCGATGTCGACGCACGTCGAGATTAAAGTCGCTGGCGCGCGCGCGCGCGCACGACGGACAGGCTGGGTGGACTGGTGTGGATGTTGAAGCCGTGTGCGACGCACTGCCTGCAACGGGGGATTCCCGGGTTAACGTCGTCGGCGACGGCGAGGTGACCTGGCTGACGTCGGGGCCAAAAGCGTGCACGACAGGAAGAGTGGACCGCCGTCGAAATTGAGGCCGCTGGTAGGATAGGCAAAGTGGAGCCATGTCGAATTTGAACCCGACGGTCGGTTGGAGGAAAGCAGACCTGTGTCCAGACTAATGTCGCTCGCGACAAATACACACACACACACACACACAAATTAGCCTTGCACGATGGACCGGGGAGTTAACTGAAGTCCAAATTAGCCCACATATTGTCAAAATGACCAGTCCTAGCTATTTCATGAGCGATGCCAAGGAAAAGTTCTTGGCATTTGTCTAGCCATTTGCTTGGCCATTTGCGGTTCCAGAGTGGCACTGCAGGAGAGGGAGGCAAGCGGATGACAAGGGAGGGAAGGAAGAGGGAGGGGAGGAAGAGAGAGAGAGAGAGGAGAGGAAGAGGGAGGGGAGGGGACAGTAGAAATCCCGCAACGTAAAGTGAGTCACAGATTTCGAAAATATGACGTTGATTTTTATATTTCGACACGTACCTTTTTGTCAGCATAGTACGTTTTCGTTGTCCTGCGAGCACACATCACAGCACGTTCTCAGGATCTCGGGACGACTGAGTTCTCGGAGAGCCCACTGAATGGTCGGGTACGTTGTACGTGTAGATAGACTGGAGTGTTGACCAGTATGCCGCAGTATGTCTAGGCGGACTGGAGTGTTGGCCAGTGTGCCGCAGTACGTTTAGGCGGACTGGAGTGTTGACCAGTATGCCGCAGTACGTGTAGATGGGCTGGAGTGTTGGCCAGTATGCCGCAGTACGTGTGGATGGGCTGGAGTGTTGGCCAGTATGCCGCAGTACGTTTGGGCTGGAGTGTTGGCCAGTATGCCGCAGTACGTTTAGGTGGACTGGAGTGTTGGCCAGTATGCCGCAGTATAACTAGGCAGACTGGAGTGTTGGCCAGTATGCCGCAGTACGTGTGGATGGGCTGGAGTATTGGCCAGTATGCCGCAGTACGTTTAGGCGGACTGGAGTGTTGACCAGTATGCCGCAGTATAACTAGGCAGACTGGAGTGTTCGCCATAGCTTCGTGCCGCCGGACAGAGTTGCCTCAGACAAATATCAGAGGAAGGGTCAAATTTTCCCCCTGCACTTTAACACTCATGTATTAAGGTAGCATCTTGCAGATTGTTGCCCATCATTGCTGCGTAGCAAGCTTGGTACCAAGTGCAGAGTGTTCAGACGTGATTCATGAAACACGTGCACGTGATTTAGTGACTTAGGGCAGGACAGGGATGTTGGAAGCTCCTGATTGCCGTAGCAATGGGGAGTGGATGCCATATTTAGCCCGCCTGAACTGCAGTCAGGTCGACTTTGATGAACAAGAAGTCCAAAATGATTGTGTTCGCTCCATTTATGAATGATCTTCGCTATTTTTGTTGTTGTATATTTCCAAGTAGGGTAGCGCAATAAGATTGCTTATTGTGCGTGCTGTTTCCAAAACAATGCACAGCCATGACCTAGCGATGGTCAGTCGGTCGATAATCGTCTCAGAGACGCGTGGGCTCGGGACTCGGGACTCGGGACTCGGGACTCGTGACGCGGGACTCGGGACTCCAACATCGCCTCCACCGGAAGGGCCGGAGGGTGGGGGTGTCAAACCATTTGGCCGCACGATCGCGCACACCAATCGTGTCTTAGCACTGTACTCTTGCAGCATACAGCTAAAATAAATGTCTTGTCACCGACTAATGCTCAACAACATCCTAACCTATACGGTAGTGCCGTGATGTCGCCTCAATTTTCGCGCGCATTTCGGCAGCTCCTGTAGAGGGTGAAGAGTTTCCCCGGTACGATGTCCCCACCACGGACCCCCGGTCTCATCCAAGTGCCGCCAACCGACACGCTTATGGATTATTCATTCGTTTTTCACGTGAAAGGCAGATTAGTCAACGCGTAAAACATAGCGGGCCACTATTCAGGAATATTCAGAAACGGTGTGATTCGAAAGCGAACGGTGGCATGCGTTGTGAGGTTAATTATGCAAATGGAATTATGCCGTGGACCGTGAAAGACAGCGGAAGATAGTACACCCGACGAAGGTAGATATGGGCTACTATTGAATGCGTCGGCTAATGATTCGGAAGAAATCCAGCGAAACTCATGAATGCAAAGCGGTTTCGCATTCCATATTACCAAGGGTGTAAGCTTCGTAAAGATGAAAGCAATTATGTTTATGCTTCCTGTACGTTGCTTGGAAGCACACTCAATAATTGCGCATGGAATTCACGTTTTCATTTATCACTTGTATGGCTGGTAGTTTAGCTGGTAGTTTCGCTTAGAGTATCGAACACAGCGCAAAGCTGCTGCAACTTCAAAACCACATGATGATGATGATGATGATTGTGACGACGATATGGTGCTTGACACACGACGAGAAAGTATCCAGTTACAACTCTCGACTTTGGAGAGTTCGACTGGGTCAGGTCTATGTCACGAGGCCTCCCGTACCTCTGCCAGACCGGTGACCCAGGCCCTTCCCTCGGGCACTGCCTGTGTGGCGGTGTCCACGCTGTGCGCCGCGTCCCGCCCCGTCCCACCCGCCGGCGCCAAGTTTCCGCCTCGTCATCGCCGCCGCCGCCATCGCCACGCGCCATCGACCTCGACGATCGAAACTGCGCGCCGCGCCCCCCCCCCCCCGACGCCGCATTAAGGCGAGACTAAGTACGGCGGCGGGCTGGACATGCTGCCGGCCACACCTGTGTTTACCCTTCCCCCGCGGCGGCCGCTGACGCACCGTGACCGCGTTACCGTCGCCGCCGTCGACGGTAACGACGCGGCGGTGGCGGCGGCGGCGGCGGCGGCGGCGGCGACCGATGAGCCGGCGTCGGCCAGTGGTGGAATGGCAGTGGGTGGAAGGTGGTGACGTGGGTTAGCCCTGTACTGTCAGCCGGTGTAGAGTGTTTGCACTGCATCGGCGCTTGTGAGTGCGATGTGGGCGTAAGGTGCCGAGATGAGTGGCTTTAGCTGAAGTTGATGCAACTTCGATGTTGGAAACTTCGTTGCATTCTTTGTCGGCTGACTCAGTATATTTGAAAATGATGTTTGTAAAACATGTTGTCACTCAATACGCATAGCAATAGCCAACTTACAACATACAAGCCAAAGCACAAACACGGTAGCTTATTTCCTGATCCGTGAAAGATGATTCACAAATCATACACACAAAAACCGAACGCTTATTGAAAATGATGCGACTCAAATCAATACATTGCCCACTGCCAGGAACACTGAAAGCTCATGCAAAAGCAGAAGCACCAAACAGGGTGGACATAGTCGCCGACGGCACAATAGTCGCCGAGAAGAGAGCACGATTGTATACAACAGGGCTGGTGTTTTACATTGTGACTGTGAGCTCCACAGCCTGAGGGTCGTGCCCTCCTGTGTACCTATTGCGGAGGCTCTGTTGGCCTCATTGGCGCTATACTCGGCTGCAGTAGTGGAGGCCGTCCACCACTCCAGCACTCCCGACTGCTACTGGCATATGGGAAACTGAACACGCGTCAGGTCTCACTGACACGGAACTTCCAAACGCACCTGGTGGACTTCAATTCCAGATATAAAACACCCAACTTGCAACATTCCATTTTGTAGTCCACGCCTTTGTGGGAGGAAAAATGTAGATGATGTTGAAGGACTTCAATTGACCCGCTTTCGCTCTCCTTTGGCTGCGCTAGTGCTCTGAGGATGTGGTGACACCCGGGAAGTTCAGCAGCTTCTTCTGTGATCAGCTGTTTTTATTTATTTATTCAGAGAGAGAGAGAGAGAGAGAGAGAGAGAGAGAGAGAGAGAGAGAGAGAGAGAGAGAGAGAGAGAGAGAGAGAGGAGAGGGAGAGGAGAGAGAGAGAGAGAGATCACCGAATGATCGTTGATTTGCGTATGTGTCCGGTGGACCTTGGACCAATGCAGACCAATGTAGAATCAATGTAGACTCACACCATTGGTCTTATCCCAGGACATCATGGGTCGTTACATTTCACTCGAAGTTCTTGGTTGGAAAAGTGGTGAATCTAGCTGTTGACTGCCACCTGCTACGGATGAGAATACAAGATCATTGCCTTGTGACGAAAGATCAAATGTATGAAGCGTGCGACATGACGTTCGCCAGGTCATCATAGGTCAAATAGGCATTGGTTCAAAGCCTAGGTACCGATATAAATTGCATCGAAATGTTGTACCTTATAGGACCCAGAGCATGGAGTCCATATGCCACAAACATTATGCCAAGGCACCCTTGATCTTTCGCCAAGGTTATCGTCAGTGAAATATAAGCAGCATACGTACATTACCAAATGCGGTGCTATCTTATTTCTACCTTTAAACAAATCATATTGTTATGCTTAGCTCCAGCATTCGGTGTTGAGATTGGTCTTCGGATGATTACTTTAACTCATCTCGATAGGACAATTCTCGATTCTGGGCCCGCGTGGTGTGCGTTGGGGGCAGTGCCCGCTGTTTCCTCCTGGTGTGCGGCCCTTCTTGAGGCTGGCGACCATTCAACACTACTGTCCGGCAGTGAAGCTCTCTCCGGTTCGTTCTTGCAATACAGTTCCCAACTTGCATCATTTATGCTGCAGCCGCGACCGACGCCAACATTCCAAACGCCGGCCAGCTGCTGGACGTCGGTCCGGCCGCCGCGCTGCCCCAGCATCCCGCCGCCGACTGTGACGTCACGGCTGCCGGGGCCGACGGTGCGGGCTGGGCCGGCCATCCATCTGCCGGCGGGCGTGCTCGCCAGCCGCGCTGCCCCAGCATCCCGCCGCCGAGAAACCCCGACCGGCCGACTGTGACGTCACGGCTGCCGGGGCCGACGGTGCGGGCTGGGCCGGCCATCCATCTGCCGGCGGGCGTGCTCGCCAGCCAACCCACCATCTTCGTGCCGGCTGCCGGCCGGCCGGCAACGCCAGCAACCGGCAGCCGGCACGGCCGCCGCTCGGCCAATGGCAGCCGCTCGCGCCATCACGGGGCCCGCCCCCGGCGCGCGCGTCGGCCAGGTAGTCGGCCGGCCGCCGTTTTTACGTGACGTCAGCTGGCGGGAGCTGGTTCGGCCGCGCGCCGCAGCTGACCGTCCGCCCGGCCGGAGCACGAGGTGGCGGCCCGTCCGACGGCCGGAGCACGAGGCGGCGGCCCGTCCGCCCGGCCGGAGCACGAGGTGGCGGCCCGTCCGCCCGGCCGGAGCACGAGGTGGCGGCCCGTCCGCCGGCCGGAGCACGAGGTGGCGGCCCGTCCGCCCGGCCGGAGCACGAGGTGGCGGCCCGTCCGACGGCTGGAGCACGAGGTGGCGGCCCGTCCGACGGCCGGAGCACGAGGTGGCGGCCCGTCCGCCCGGCCGGAGCACGAGGTGGCGGCCCGTCCGCCCGGCCGGAGCACGAGGTGGCGGCCCGTCCGCCCGGCCGGAGCACGAGGTGGCGGCCCGTCCGACGGCCGGAGCACGAGGTGGCGGCCCGTCCGCCCGGCCGGAGCACGAGGTGGCGGCCCGTCCGCCTGGCCGGAGCACGAGGCGGCGGCCCGTCCGCCCGGCCGGAGCACGAGGTGGCGGCCCGTCCGCCTGGCCGGAGCACGAGGTGGCGGCCCGTCCGACGGCTGGAGCACCATGTGGCGTCTCCGGCGCTTCAGCGGCGAACCTGACCCGACTTGACATGTTGTGTCTCAGCGCAGAAAGGGATGTGACCTTGCGATGAGACCGGATGGCAGCAGGGCTGATCTTGACCTATTGGTCAAATGTCAACAATAACCATGTCTCTATACCGCAGGGCTAATGAGCTACCCTCAGGTACAATGCGGTGGGATGTATTGCAAGTGCAATATCTCATTCGGCAAAATCCTCATCATATGATGTGATGTGATAATGGGCGTCTTAGGGAGATGAGTAGCAACCATAACATAACTTCGAATACCTCAGAAATTCGTTGTTGGTCTTTAAATTTGGCCACAATTGATCAGTTCTCGATCCTTCACGAGTAATGCTAGAAACAATACACTTGTTACCCACAGCAGGTCTACCACGATGACGATTATCACCAAATGGTATCTTGTGCATCCAAGTTCAATGAAAATCTGCAGCAAGAATGGATTGACCGAAGTAACCATTTATCAAGAATGATTATGGTATATATATATATATATATATATATATATATATATATATATATATATATATATATATATATATATATATATATATATATATATATATATTTATATATATATATATATTTTTTTTTATGGTGATCGTCGATTGACAAAGTCATGCGTGCACATCGGTTGTGTGGCGACACTAAAACGCGCCTCAGCCGTTTTCCTGTGGCCACACAGGCCTTACATGTGTCATGACTTATAGTTCTCGCATTGTTGCTGGTAAAAAGCAAGGTTCATATAAAGCATTTCCATCACGCCGTCCACGGGTAGAATGGTGCAATGTTAAATTTCACAAAAAGAGGGAGACCTGTGCCCGGGTGACGACGTTCGTGAATACACAGATGTAGCAGCCATCAGACACAGATGTAGCAGCCAACAGACACAGATATAGCAGCCAACAGACTAGAGTATTGTAGATGTAGCAGCCAACAGACTAGGGTAGTAGTAGATGTGGCAGCCAACAGGCCAGCGAAGCAGTAGATGCAGTAGCTAACAGGCCAATGTAGCAGCATGTGCGTCAACCGATATGCTAGAGTAGCGGTGAATGCAGCAGTCGATAGGCCAGAGTAGTAATGGATGCAGCAGCCGATATCCCAGCGTAGCAGTGGATCGAGTGGCCAGGGAGTTACAGGACGAAGATGAGTGCCACAATTGAAAATTTCTATCTACGTGTCAATCACTCGTGGATATTGCCATTATTGGGATGTTGCAGAAATTGCTAGTATCGCTGTCCGTAGACGTTGTGCAGTGGTGGTTCCAGGAATTGTCTGCGGAAGCACCTGGGGGTCGCCTTTGGCTGCGAAAAAAAAATGAAGGGAGTGCTCACTCGAGCCTTTCTGGTGGGCGCCTGTTCTTATCAGAGGGGCGCCTCTGGCTGACAAATTCGAGGGGGCGCACTCGAGCCTTCCCAGAGGGGCGTCTTTCCCCGGCCGGAGGGCCGCCCATTCTCCGAGGATGGGGGCGCATGCACCCCAGTGTCTCTCCCTGTATCCGCCTCTGTTGTAGTAGGTGCTGCAGTTTCAACAGTAACGGTCACTACGGCAACAACAACTCCATCTCGATGCACCTTGTCGCAGCGAGCAGCGCATTTGGGATGTTATCCAAAGCTGCAGTATCCAAAAGTTGCTTGTCCTGTACACATCCCAGTTTCAGCTCGATGATGATCCACCTCTGAGGCGTTTTCACGGCTCCAATCATGCCAGGGAGATCGCTGGGAGGGCCTCTGGTCATGAGTGACCTACCTTGAATAATGTCGTTTTGTACATGGTGTCATTCACGGTTCACTGCAGCGGAAGCGTACGCTGTATCCATCGTCAATGTTTCGCTTTACATTTAACATCGGTGAAAATGACTGAAGACAGGAGGGACAGTTCCCAGGAGATTTGCTCTATATGGGGGTGTCCCCTCTCGAGTTTTATGAACTACCGACGACGCTTTGCCGCCGGGCCTCCAGGGAACTCGAGCGGATATTAATATGTTCACATCGTTTAAGCATTCGTTTAAGGAAGATAATTCCCGGACCCCAAACCCCGAGAGAGTGCGAGCAAGCATCAGGTGGCAACTTGTTACAAGCTGTCGGGACGAATTTGTGTGCACCGAAGCATGTTACGAGCCATACCACGCTTGTTTTCCTTTTTGTCAGCTGTAATGAGTGACCCCTCTCAATGTCGTCACTTTGAAGTTAGCCTCATGAACATCGCCGTCTCCATGATGTATTTATGGTCAACTTTTCAACTATTTATGTATGATAAATGACGTCATACTTCTTTGTGTGAACATTAACATTGATGTTTCTCGTTACTAGTCATTTTTAAGACCAACACTAATTACCACAGGTATTCTACTTGATTCGTTAACGCTCTTCTACCGAGCGCATTCAGCTAAGCTTGCAATCGGAGAGGGGAGGGGACGGTGATGGCGCCGAACCCATCGCAATTTCGGCTGCAGATGGATCGGCCGGGAAAAACCAGGGAATTACAGCCACCATAGCAATTCATTGGGATGAACTGTGCATACATTCGGTCAGCTGGTGATTCTCGGAGGACAAATTTCAAAATTTGTCACGGCCAAGGTATGCAAGCTCGCAACGGGGCCGTGAACTTAAGGTATGAACAAAGCACGACAATGTGGTCCACGCTCGCACAAATCTACCGACATTTGATTTCAGCAATCGTTCGATTGACCCGCCTAACTCCCCCTCAGCCATTATAATTGAGGCCACCATCGTAATAGGTCAAAATGCATTGAACCTAATATATATATATATATATATATATATATATATATATATATATATATATATATATATATCATTAGGTTCAGATGCATTTTATATATATATTCGAAACAAATTTGCTAGGTTCTCCATGTCTGAAAGGTCTGCCCCAAACACACGGGATATGAGATTGACTGCCCTGATCAGGAGTTGAGTTCTAGAACTCGGATATGGAGCTTGGTGGACGAGGGTGGCTCGATGTTATTCTCATTCACACCTCACTGTTTTCGTGTGCCGTATAGTTCAGATAAAAATTTGACAGCAACTCTATCTTATCTAGGAGCCTGGGTCACCCCTGCGAGACGGCCAAACTCAGCCCTGAGCTCTTTCCTATCCAGGTAAGTCTGCCTGGCGACCTGCGCAGCCACTCATACAGCCCTAAATGTAAATATTTCCGTCGCCAACTCGAGCCTCAGATCTTCCACCGACCTGCGCCATCGTTGGAAACTCTGAACACAACATTAATTAGCGAGCACCAATTAGCCCCGCCTACCATCAAAGCAGCGGCCGGCGCCGCGCCAGCACTGGATCAATGGTGGCCGAGGCGGTGTGGAAGGATGGCTGGGCACCCCAGCTGGATCCAACACCACCAGCACAGCCGCTGGTCCTGCACTGGATCAATGGTGGCCGGGGCGGTGTGGAAGGATGGCTGGGTATCCCAGCTGGATCCAGCACCACCAGCACAGCACTGGTCCTGCACTGGACCAATGGTGGCCGGGGTGGTGTGGAAGGATGGCTGGGTATCCCAGCTGGATCCGACACCACCAGCACAGCCGCTGGGCCTGCACTGGATCAATGGTGGCCGGGGCGGTGTGGAAGGATGGCTGGGCACCCCAGCTGGATCCAACACCACCAGCACAGCCGCTGGTCCTGCACTGGATCAATGGTGGCCGGGGCGGTGTGGAAGGATGGCTGGGCACCCCAGCTGGATCCAACACCACCAGCACAGCCGCTGGTCCTGTACTGGACCAATGGTGGCCGGGGCGGTGTGGAAGGATGGCTGGGCACCCCAGCTGGATCCAGCACCACCAGCACAGCCGCTGGCCCTGCACTGGACCAATGGTGGCCGGGGTGGTGTGGAAGGATGGCTGGGCACCCCAGCTGGATCCGACACCACCAGACAGCGCTGGCCCTGTACTGGACCAATGGTGGCCGGGGTGGTGTGGAAGGATGGCTGGGCACCCCAGCTGGATCCAACACCACCAGCACAGCCACTGGTCCTGCACTGGACCAATGGTGGCCGGGGCGGTGTGGAAGGATGGCTGGGCACCCCAGCTGGATCCAACACCACCAGCACAGCCACTGGTCCTGTACTGGACCAATGGTGACCGAGGCGGTGTGGAAGGATGGCTGGGCACCCCAGCTGGATCCAACACCACCAGCACAGCAACTGGTCCTGCACTGGACCAATGGTGGCCGGGGCGGTGTGGAAGGATGGCTGGGCACCCCAGCTGGATCCGACACCACCAGCACAGCCGCTGGTCCTGCACTGGACCAATGGTGGCCGGGGCGGTGTGGAAGGATGGCTGGGCACCCCAGCTGGATCCGACACCACCAGCACAGCCGCTGGTCCTGCACTGGACCAATGGTGGCCGGGGCGGTGTGGAAGGATGGCTGGGCACCCCAGCTGGATCCGACACCACCAGCACAGCCGCTGGTCCTGCACTGGACCAATGGTGGCCGGGGCGGTGTGGAAGGATGGCTGGGCACCCCAGCTGGATCCGACACCACCAGCACAGCCGCTGGTCCTGCACTGGACCAATGGTGGCCGGGGCGGTGTGGAAGGATGGTGGGCGGATCCGACACACCAGCAAGCCGCTGGTCCTGCACTGGACCAATGGTGGCCGGGGGGTGGGGGGGGGCTGGGCACCCCAGCTGGATCCGACACCACCAGCACAGCCGCTGGTCCTGCACTGGACCAATGGTGGCCGGGGCGGTGTGGAAGGATGGCTGGGCACCCCAGCTGGATCCAACACCACCAGCACAGCCGCTGGTCCTGCACTGGACCAATGGTGGCCGGGGCGGTGTGGAAGGATGGCTGGGCACCCCAGCTGGATCCGACACCACCAGCACAGCCACTGGTCCTGCACTGGACCAATGGTGGCCGGGGCGGTGTGGAAGGATGGCTGGGCACCCCAGCTGGATCCGACACCACCAGCACAGCCGCTGGTCCTGCACTGGACCAATGGTGGCCGGGGCGGTGTGGAAGGATGGCTGGGCACCCCAGCTGGATCCGACACCACCAGCACAGCCGCTGGTCCTGCACTGGACCAATGGTGGCCGGGGGTGGTGTGGAAGGATGGCTGGGCACCCCAGCTGGATCCGACACCACCAGACAGCCGCTGGTCCGCACTGGACAATGGTGGCCGGGGGGGTGGGGGAGGAGGGGTGGGGGACCCCAGCTGGATCCGACACCACCAGCACAGCCGCTGGTCCACTGGACCAATGGTGGCCGGGGCGGTGTGGAAGGATGGGTGGGCACCCCCCCTTGGATCCGACACCACCAGCACAGCCACTGGTCCTGCACTGGATCAATGGTGGCCGGGGCGGTGTGGAAGGATGGCTGGGCACCCCAGCTGGATCCGACACCACCAGCACAGCCACTGGTCCTGCACTGGACCAATGGTGGCTGGGGTCAGTTGGGGCGGAGAGCGGATAGAGCTGATGTGCCCAGTTGGACCCGACACCACCGATGACCTGTGTGTGCCGCAGGCGTATGAGATGTCACGCCGGGCCGGGGCCTTCGATAGCATGCTAACTGAAGGGGTAATTTCTTCCCGTGTGGTCTCCCCAGTGGTCAAGACTCGACTCCCATTGCTCTAGCATTACTCAAGAGGAAAGGCCCACTCGGATATGTTACGACCGGGGTTGCAACAGCAAGAATTCACGCATAGGAAGACGTGCAAGTATGGCATGTCACGCCATTTCACATGCATACCTATGCGGAGAGTTTGATCTTTCAGGAACGTTGTAAATGATATTTGAGCTACATTATGCTACATCACAATATGACTTGTGCACGCAGACAGCTCTTCCAAGTCGAGGCGTTGGACAAGTTGGCTGCACTCGATATCGACCGCGACTGTGCTGTGGTCGGCAGGACATTTCGACAAAGTGTGGGCAACGCACAATAAAGGGCAAATACCGATGACCTACAACAAACAAAATAAATACCTGCGACAAATAATTTCTGAGATGCTAATTGCGATCTGTGTGCAATACTAATTACCGGAAGGGGGGGGGGCAACTAAGCAATTGGGGAAGGGCATGATGAAGATGGATGGTGGAGTGCAATGGTCCATTTTAACTCATGGAAAGTGGCCCCTGATCCCGCATCAAGCCAGGCGTCCCGATCTCGTCAGGATGCATAGCTGCCAAACAAGGGCACCTTCCATCCCCGCCATCCCAAACAACGGCACCTTCCAC
This sequence comes from Imbricaverruca yamaguchii, assembly GCA_034440575.1. NCBI lineage: Eukaryota > Metazoa > Arthropoda > Thecostraca > Neoverrucidae > Imbricaverruca > Imbricaverruca yamaguchii. The sequence goes on from JAOTOL010001523.1 coordinate 765,100, forward strand.
CCCCTCCACCAATGTCTCCGACATAGCTCCCAAACAACGACACCTTCCACCCCTCCAATGTCTCTGACAAACTCAATAGCCACTAGAGTTGGCCAGCGGTATCAAAGGAAGCAAAGTTCTAGAACAAAAACAGCCAGAAGGAGTCGACTAAATCAACGTCATATTTGTCTAGCCCTTTGTGAAAAGGATTAAAATGGCTGGTGAATACCGGATAGTGCGGACTGCGGCTCTACATAGCTAGCCCAGCACCCCCACCGAGAGCTGCCGAGCTACAGCTGAGTTATCAAGAAATCACGAAACAACTTAGTCAAAATACTCAACTAGATCCAGTTATACGTCGTACAACGGCAGTCAAAATATTCGACTAGATCCAGTAATACGTAGTTAAGCGGCAGTACATTTTGCCGTGATATAAAAAGTGGATGCTCTATTCTCCGCCCCTACCGTCTCCATCTTCGCGTTGATTTATCGCCCTTTCTATTTTCACACTGTCAGAGGTCGCGTGCTGATTGTTAAAAAGAGGGTGATAAGGTCGTGATACCAATAAGATGGATGATGAAAAATTGCAGCTGGGTCCAATCAGTACCGATTTGGATGAAAGAAAAAAGCAGCAGCGAAGGGCGCAGCAACGTTGGAATAGCCTCTGGAAGTGGTAACTGACAATGTAATGGCAATACCAGTTCAAGTACGGCGCAAACGAGGGCATGGGGGGGAAACCAGGAGCGAGAAGATAAATAACCATAGCTCAGTTTGCAGCACATTTATACTCCCCAATCTGCTATTTGGTAGCACACTTAGCTGTCAAAAGCACCACTCAATCTTGATACAGAATACAGCAGACATACGATATAAACTTGAAATATTTTAGGAGGCAGACATTCTTAGATAGTCGGGCTTGCCCAGACATCTATCGATGGTCTGGGAGGCGAAATTTCGATACCTCTTCCATCACAAGGCGTAAAGCTGCATACAAACCTCGAAAGGTCATTACGTGAATTATTTCCGGGAGTATAATTATGACTGCAAGGCCTCCAAATGAGAAGCCACTTTGACAATCTACGACAACCACTAAGCGACTTATCCTTTGCTCAGTTCCTCTATATATCTAGCAATGCCTAAGAATTTACATAAGCAACCATATAGAGAATGTGGCGAGATAAAAATTGGACATAGAGACAGAGAAAGAAGAGGGAGAGTGTAGAGAAGAAAGTCAATGCACAGGGGAGAGACATAGAGTAATTAGCGAGGGTCGATCATCCTGTGACGAAGCTGGGCAGAAACATTCATTCCTGCGATTCCCACAAGAAAGCCCGCTTCAAAAAAACTAACTAACAGGAGATCCTTGCGATGGTCACAACTCGTAACTTTTCTGCTACAAGTCCGCTTGCAATCCTCATCGACAGTTCAGGGATTCCGGGATTTACCTCCGGTGACATTAAGACGATTCCAGTGATGGTCAGACGGGCTAGGGATGGTCAGACGGGCTGGGGATGATCGGATGGGCTAGGGATGGTCAGACGGGCTGGGGATGATCGGACGGGCTGGGGATGATCGGACGGGCTGGGGATGACCGGACGGGTTCGCCGTCACGGTGCCTGCCAGGTCGGGCAAACCGATTGGTGGTTAGTCGGAACGACGGTGAAACTGAGCAGATAATTCGGCTCACATCTCTACTTTCACAGTTGGCGTCGGCGGCCTTGCCGATGATTTTCGACTAATGGCTCGGATGCTTGAATAAGTATTCGCCAAGCGCTGCTTGCCCAAGCGTCGGGGAGCGATTTCAGATGATTCCAGTTGTAAACGTCACCTCGTCGCCCATATGCCCGCCGTAAACACGTGCAACACTTCTGAAAAGGATGGATCGCCGCATGTACCTTCGGGCCACGGTCACCGCTCCGGATCTTCAGTCCGGACCCGGACCCCAGGCACCGCTCCGGATCTTCAGCCCGACCCGGACCACTGTCACCGCTCCGGATCTTCAGCCCGGACACGAACCCCAGGCGCCGCTCCGGATCTTCAGTCCGGACACGAACCCCAGGCACGGCTCCGGATCTTCAGTCCGGACCCGGACCCCTGGCGCCGCTCCGGATCTTCAGTCTTCAGAAGATCGTCTCCGGATCTTGAAACGTCCGCAGCCGTTCTCCGATGTGCGTGAGAGAGCAAAAACTCAACTTTGGATCGCACTACGACTACACCCCAATTATCATGATCAGCACGTAAGCGTATGCGATCGAAATCGACATCAACTTTCAATGTTAGCACACCCGTGCAGGGGCGTAGGAACCGGGAGTGGGGGTTCACAGGAGTAGCGTTTCGCCTCAACTTTGAAAACTTTGGATGAGTTGAACACCGACTGACACCTATGGCCGTTGCATGGAAGCAATTTACTTAATGGATATTGCTCCTCCTCGCCCACACCAAACGTCGGGACGGTTCGTACGCGGCTGGATCCGTGCTTGCAGCACCCCAGCCGCGTCGGACGGAATATAGTGGTGTTCCCTATCGCGGTATGCGTGGGGTGCGCTGGCGCTGGCAATATGCTCGTGATTGTGTGCATCGCTAAACACTCCTCACGACCAGCGCGTACTGGAGCGTTTCGTCTCTTCTAGGTCTTTGTCTTATCAGGGACGGCTTCATCTCTGACCATCGCACCTTCTCCTTGCTTGATCTTTTCCAGAGTGCTTCCTTGTCTGTCCACAAGCAGTGGCATCACAAGTCATTTCATATTTGTCCGCTAGCAGTGACACCAGGATTATTCCTATATATGTTCATCATCAGTGACACCAGTAGTGTTTCCATGTCCGTCCACTAGCAGTGACATCGTGAGTGCTCCCTTCTATGTCCACCAGCAGTGACATCGTGAGTCCTCTCATATACGTCGGCCGGCAGTAACGTCAGGAGTGCCCTTCCATCTGTCTACCAGCAGTGACATCAAGAGTGCTCTCATATCTGTCTGCCAGCAGTGACATCAAGAGTGCTCTCCTATCTGTCTGCCAGCAGTGACATCAGGAGTGCTCTCCTATCTGTCTGCCAGCAGTGACATCATGAGTGCTCTCCTATCTGTCTGCCAGCAGTGACACCACGCCCATTCACCTTCGGCTCGCTTCGGACCTTCTCGGCGTCTTCGCTCTGCAGCGGCTCAGTGCCAGCCCTAATTAATTGCACCTCCGAGCTTATTAATAGTGCATTTAAATCACGTTACAGTGCAGAAAGTCGACAATGAGGCAGCGCGGTGCAGTCATTGTGCATATGATTTGAATATTTCATGCTCGTCGCAGTGTAACGTCGCAAAAAACGCCGCAAAGACAAGAAAAGTCCATTAATTATTGTCAAAAGCGGGCGAGATGAGTAATATTGCGGCCGATTCGCGCGCCATTACTCGTTGCCGGGGTGCGGCGTCCCGCGGCGCGCCGGCGACGTCCGCGGCCGACTGGGCGCTTAGTCCGCTGACTGGGCGGCTAATGTGGCGCGGCGTCCGGCCATGCACACATCTGTGGCGCGGTGGCGTGACCTGGCAACGCGACGCGAAACGCGCGGAATTGCCGCAGCACGACCAGCGCCGATATGCGCGGCGGGAGTCGGGGGAGGGGGGATCATTGCTGCGCGCTTTGCCACCGCGTCGTCGGGTAGATCTCGCGGATGCTAGGCGTCACGCCCAGAAGATTCAGTCGGCTGAGGGCCGCTGATGCCGCCTCGAAGAGAAACCTGGAATAGTCGCGGAAAGCTAGCGTCACTATCCTAGAACCACAATTTGCTGTGCAAGTGCCCAGGCTGTCCATTAACCCGTCCCGTTTCGGGGATCTTCAACCGCCCCCTCGCGGTTTTCGCGGATAGTGGACGACCGGCGCGCAGCAGCGCGCCCAAATCTGGCGTATCTTTTTCCACATCAATTTGGCATGCTATTAAAAAAAATTTGAAGTCAGGTCATCTTGGGTCAACGAGTTAGTTAAGGGCAAGTGAGGTCACCTCCAAAAAAGTTCAACCAGTCGTCACGCTTTAACGGATGCAGATATTTTTATGAAACTTTAAGCGTTTGCTTATCTTTAGGGATGTAACAAAACGTAGGAGTGTATTTTTTTCGTTTTTGATTGCATATAAATGTTGCGTATTTGCCAAATTGCAGTTTAAATACAGGATTCTGGCTAAAGTAAGCATTTTTTTTATTAGGGCAAGTTGACTTCCAGCAACGTTTTGCGGTCTGCTCTACCCGTTGGAAAAGGCAAATTAAAGAAAACTTGAAAACTCAAAATTTTGAAATTTTGAGAATTTTATTTTTTTTGGTGGCCCAAAAAAGTAAAGCCCTGGTCGATTTCGCTGTCCTTTTCTCACTTCAAATAATTTTTGTTTTTCATATATCCCCAAAATTGAACTCCCCAGATACAAAAACATAATGTAAGTCATGAAATGTCGTGAAAATCTTGCCCCCTGGTGACGTCACTTTTGGGGGAAATTGTTTTGGGGGTGAACCCGGACCCAACTCATCGAGCGCTTTCCGATGACACCTCTTTCGTTTTCGTACGATGCTTAGTTTGGATTTTAGAGGGGGTTACTAACCGCCCCCCCCGAGACGGGGTGTGAGAATCTGACCGGAAAGACGGCGCGGGTTAAGGAGACGGATCAGAATGTCGCTTGCGATGTCACAATCACCTGCATTGTGTCACACGATGCATTGTGTCATATGTCACACGGTGTCACAATCACCTGCATGTGAGCAACTTTCTTAAACACGGAATACGCTGCCACAAAATAAGACGGATAGCTCGTTCGTCGTGGCGGTGACGGACGAAACACGATCCCTGTGATGTCTTCCGATGAGAGAAAACCAACTCACGACCTGGGTGGATCTTCCAATGTCAGCGCATGGGTTCTCGCGTCTGTGTGCCACATCACAGCTCGGGCGGCTACCTCAGAGCGCCATCTGCCTTGACTCGCCCCGTCGGTCATCTCTGGACCCTCGCCTTCCTCTGGCCCTCTGGCCACCTATGGGCCCTCTGCACAGCTCTGAACGCCCTGCTCACATTCTGTCCGCCCCTGGATCCTCTGCTCACCTCTGGGTTCTCTGTCAATATCTGAGCCCTTTGTCCACCTCTTGCTCCTGCACCCAGCCCTTGCTCCTCTGCCCATCTCCAGGCCCTGCGCCCACCTCTGGGCTCTCTGTTCACTTTCGGATCATGTGGTCATGCTTGGCCCATCCGATGACATTCGGATAATTTTTGATATATCCAGATACTCCAGCTGCACTTTCTGCAGCGAGTCAGATTGTTTCGGAACACCAAGAAGGTGTATAAGCTTCTGGACACCCTATCAGTGCTGAAGATATCTTCACCATTCGCAGTTGCAGAAACAATATTCCTCGGGACACACAGGATGCAAGCACTTATCGATAATCGGTTCACCCAATTGTGGAGAAACATTTCGATAAAATGCAAATGCCAATCATCCGACAGTTCGGCGATGTTCTGGCCTGGGCGAATACACAAGTAGTACGCACAGAATGCACAATTATGTGAATGCTTTCTGCTCTTCTCAGGCCCATCTCATGGCCACTCTAAACATCTCCGATGCCTCCTTGTAATGTTTCCCTCTTTCTGTGATTTCTTACCCCTCTGAAGTATTTGGCTATCTTTGGCCCCTCTTAGGACTTCTTCCTTACCCTTGGGATAGCCGCACATAATGCAGGCATCCAAGGAGTCTGACAAGATCCACATGCAGATGAGTAATTGTAAGCTAGCTTTCGTTAGGAGAATATGGCATTACATTGCATTGTTTAAGTACCATTCACAAACGTGGATTACTATTATGGTCCCCTGCACAGTACGTGGGATGTTACAAACTTGCAAGAAGGCATTTTGTTGACATCGCGCGCTGCTACTCGGAAACTCTAGCCGATCTGTGCGTTGGACTATCAACATGTTGCTTTTTATACCATGCGTCATCTTTCACAAGATGGCATGTCACACAATTTTAACAACTTGCAAAATAAGCCACATGTGCTTTAGCGCGTCAGGTACTCTATCGGCCAAAGGACATACCATTTGAAGGCTTTGTTTGATGTGACGCCTGCTTGGCTGCTCCTCATCACATGGTACAGCTCAGTGAGCCGATAATGAGGAGGGCTATTTATGCACTTGCTGACGACCACCACTGTGTTGAATGGTTCATTCTATCAAGCTGAATAGCGCCTAGTAGCCTGGCAGAAAAAAAGATAGCTGGACCGACAAATGCACGTGAGAGTTCAGATACGATCAGTGCAGTTCCATTGAACCGTGAAAAGAGTGCGTACCAGGGCTCCATGGGAACTGTAGCCAGTCGCTATTCAAGCGACATGGACTGCTGTTTCTCCGAAGTGATCAAAGATTCGGTGAATGCATCTGCGCTGATAATGGGGACGCGTCTTTATCTAAACTGTGCCACAGCCCTCACCTGACAAAACTCGCACAGCCTGTAATTCAATAGCACTTCTCGGACAACGAAATTTCCGTTTAAATATCTTCAATTTCCGCGCAGATAAAAGCCGATGCACCCGGACAACAAAGACACCCGGCGGCGATTTCAGTTTACATTGGCGGCCGCGGCGCGCCCGGACGCAGAGGGTGCGTCTGGAGGGGCTCCTTTCATCTGCGGTCGCTTTCTTCGCGGCACCTCCCCTCGTCGCGCGCTGATTATCGGGGTGCCCACTTCAGGGCCGTGTCACAAAGCGTCTCCGGCCCGTCTCCGGCCCGTCTCCGGGATGTCCCCGGCCCGTCCCGGCCCGTCCCCGGCCCGTCCCTCGGCCCGTCCCCGGCCCGTCCCCGGCCCGTCCCCGGCCCGTCCCCGGCCCGTCCCCGGCCCGTCCCCGGCCCGTCCCCGGCCCGTCCCCGGCCCGTCCCCGGCCCGTCCCCGGCCCGTCCCCGGCCCGTCCCCGGCCCGTCCCCGGCCCGTCCCCGGCCCGTCCCCGGCCCGTCCCCGGCCCCGTCCCCGGCCCGTCCCCGGCCCGTCCCCGGCCGCCCCGGCCCGCCCGGCGCCGTCCCGGCCCGTCCCCGGCCCGTCGGCCCGTCCGCGCGGCCCCGGCCCACGCCCGTCCCCGGCCCGACCCGTCCCGGCCTGCGACGAGACGGACCCGTGACCCGACGGGCGGACCGGACGGCTGACCGGGCCAGTGCAGACGGACGGACCGTCAGGCCCGTCCCACGGCTGACCAGTGCAGACGAGACGGACCGGACAGACCTGTGACCTGTGCAACGCCGCGCCGCGACCGTCGCCACAGACGGCCTGACACGACCTGTGACCACGGCTGACCAGGGCATGACGAGCCCGACCGCACAGAGCTGTGACCCACGGCTGACCAGTGCAGACGAGACGGCTGACCAGTCAGACGAGACGGACCGGACAGACCTGTGACCCACGGCTGACCAGTGACAGACGGAGACGGACCGACAGAGCTGTGACCCGCGGCTGACCAGTGCAGACGACGGACCGGCTGACCAGTGACCAGTGCAGACGAGACGGACCGGACAGAGCTGTGACCCACGGCTGACCAGTGCAGACGAGACGGACGACAGAGCAGACGACGGCGACCAGTGCAGACGAGACGGCTGACCAGTGCAGACGAGGCGGACCGGACAGAGCTGTGACCCACGGCTGACCAGTGCAGACGAGACGGACCGGACAGAGCTGTGACCCCGGCTGACCAGTGCAGACGAGACGGCTGACCAGTACAGACGAGACGGACCGACAGAGCTGTGACCTACGGCTGACCAGCAGACGACGGACCGGACAGAGCTGTGACCCACGGCTGACCAGTGCAGACGAGACGGACCGGACAGAGCTGTGACCCACGGCTGACCAATGCAGACGAGAGACCGGACAGAGCTGTGACCTACGGCTGACCAGTGCAGACGAGACGGCTGACCAGTACAGACGAGACGGACCGGACAGAGCTGTGACCACGGCTGACCAGTGCAGACGAGACGGACCGGACAGAGCTGTGACCCACGGCTGACCAGTGCAGACGAGACGGACCGGACAGAGCTGTGACCCACGGCTGACCAGTGCAGACGAGGCGGCTGACCAGTACAGACGAGACGACTGACCAGTACAGACGAGACGGCTGACCAGTACAGACGAGACGGCTGACCAGTGCAGACGAGACGGCTGACCAGTGGACACGGCTGACCAGTGCAGACGAGACGGCTGACCAGTGCAGACGAGACGGACCGGACAGAGCTGTGACCCACGGCTGACCAGTGCAGACGAGACGGACCGGACAGACCTGTGACCTACGGCTGACCAGTGCAGACGAGACGGACCGGACAGAGCTGTGACCCGCGGCTGACAGTCAGACGAGACGGCTGACCAGTTCAGACGAGACGGACCGGACAGACTTGACGGCTGACCAGTGCAGACGAGACGGACCGGAACAGACCTGTGACCCTACGGCTGACCAGTGCAGACGAGACGGCTGACCAGTTCAGACGAGACGGACCGGACAGACCTGTGACCTACGGCTGACCAGTGCAGACGAGACGGACCGGACAGAGCTGTGACCCGCGGCTGACCAGTGCAGACGAGACGGCTGACCAGTGCAGACGAGACAGCTGACCAGTGCAGACGAGGCGGACCGGACAGAGCTGTGACCTACGGCTGACCAGTGCAGACGAGACGGACCGGACAGAGCTGTGACCCACGGCTGACCAGTACAGACGAGATGGCTGACCAGTATAGACGAGACGGCTGACCAGTGCAGACGAGACGGCTGACTAGTGCAGACGAGACGGACCGGACAGAGCTGTGACCCACGGTTGACCAGTGCAGATGAGACGGACCGGACAGAGCTGTGACCCACGGCTGACCAGTACAGACGGGGCTGACCAGTATAGAGACGGCTGACCAGACGAGACGGCGACCAGCAGACGAGACGAAGCTGTGACCCACGGCTGACCAGTACAGACGAGACGGACCGGACAGAGCTGTGACCCACGGCTGACCAATGCAGACGAGACGGACCGGACAGAGCTGTGACCTACGGCTGACCAGTACAGACGAGACGGCTGACCAGTGCAGACGAGACGACTGACCAGTGCAAACGAGACGACTGACCAGTACAGACGAGACGGCTGACCAGTGCAGACGAGACGGCTGACTAGTGCAGACGAGACGGACCGGACAGAGCTGTGACCCACGGCTGACCAATGCAGACGAGGCGGACCGGACAGAGCTGTGGCCCACGGCTGACCAGTGCAGACGAGACGGCTGACCAGTGCAGACGAGACGGCTGACCAGTGCAGACGAGACGGCTGACCAGTACAGACGAGACGGCTGACCAGTGCAGACGAGACGGCTGACCACGGCTGACCAGTGCAGACGGACGGCTGACCGTGCAGACGAGACGGCAGACGAGACGGCTGACCAGTGCAGACGAGACGGACCGGACGGGGGTGGGGGAGTAGACGAGCTGTGACGTGTTCTGACGTGGCCGGCTCGACTCCCAGCCGGAGCGTGACGTCACAGTTCCGTCACGTGGGCCCCGCAGCACGTGCTGCCGGACTGCTGGTCAGGTGTGTACCTGTGGGCTGTGCTGTGGTGGGGCCACGGAGAATTGCCATTGACCACAATGTGGTCTTACGTGCGCTAATGATGTGCCAATAATTCAGAGATAATGCATTCATGTAATTGGTGGACCGCACCGAAGAGTGCTAATTCCATGATAGACACTGCAGGTACGAAAATGGTCGTGGTGTTTACAACAGAAATGAGCTAATATGAAGCAACAGCTTCCGGCCGGCAGTCTAGCTTAGGACCTTTTCATCTGCTCTCTCCGTCTGTCCGCCTCCTCTCCCTCTACTCTCCCTCTGTTTCTCCCCTCTCCCTTCGCACCCTTCAGCGCCGTTCAGCATATGTGTCAGAGGCAGAGATAATGCACATGGGGACGGTGCTGGGGTGGCGCGACAGGGACACGCGTGTATTACACCATGAATATAGCCTCGGCAGGAGAATAATGAAGATGCCGACCGGATTCGGCTGACACCGGCATGTCATCTGCAGTGTGGCCTGCAGGAATGTCGACTGGGCCGCGCTCGGAGCCCGCTGCTGTGCTGGCAGGCTCGGCACTGGCTGACGGAGCGGCAGGAGCAGGCCTCCGTCGTGTTCCCGGGCACCCTGTATTTTGTGTGGCGCGCTTCTTTCTTGGGAGCACAAGAAGGGCCCTGTAATGTTTGAAGAGCTCCATACTCTTTACATTGACAAAGCTAGGTGAAGGATCAACGGAAATTGCAAGTGCAATCCCGCTCTGAACAAAATAGGTATTCCGCCGTGAAAACATTGCCCAAAATTAAATATTGCTTAAGTTAATTATGTGCCTGCTCCTGACAATGGGTTTGATGTCTGGCTATGATTGCCATTGATGTCTCGAGGTCTTAGAGACGTCCTTCAGTCTTGGCCAATGCTTAATTGTGATTACCTAATTCCAGGAAAGCCTTTTCTGTTTTTTTTATCTCGTCGCCTCGTGTCACATAGGCAACACTATTTCTTTAAAGGAGGAGGAAAAGCAAATTTAGATTAATTCCTCATTTCTGTATCGAATTTGATTCTTTTACAAAACTGTGATGTTGTTTTCCTTTTTCTAGAGCTTGAGCTGACGCATGTGATATTCTAACCTTCACAAGCAAGACGGTTGGAATATTCTTGTACATATCTTCAATGTAAAACAACACCTTATTTGGGCATGCCTAATAGTCTGTTTTACAACCTTAGTTATGTTGCGGTATATCGTTATATCGATGCATAAGCATCCCAAGGCACACGCTAATTCGATTGGTGTGAATGGTTTTACACGAAGGCATGATAGTGGATTAAAATAAACTGACAATTTATCGAGCAGGTGCGCCTACTCTACTGCAGATGACGACTTTACCCAGCTGTCAGTTGGTGTGAGCTTACCCACACCAGGAGGCGCCCACTCGTCGCTTGTGTGTACCATATTCTGTGCCACATTGTGTGCCATATTCTGCGCCATATTCTGCGCCATATTCTGTGCCATATTTTGCCACCTCCGCTGCGCGGCATATTCTGTCATCTCTACTGAGCTGGTAACTATCCCGTGCCCCAGCCACCATTTTAATTAAATTTCCTATGGAGATTATAGTCGACCGGCGAGATTATCCGGCTATCGACGCCGCCACTCCCGTGTCGGCGTCGACGCCGCCTCGTCGGTGTCGACGATCCATCGCGGAGCAGATGCGTCTCTCCGCAGTCATCAGCGGCGACGCGAAATCCGACGAATAAGTCCCTACTTAGCGGCGATCACGCCTACTGGCCGGCCGAGGGGGACAGGGGGGGGGGACTGGGTGTCGGGGCGGGTGGCTCGGCCCGCCGTAGAACGCCGCGCTCGTCCGACTCTGATGACGGCGCGCCACCGCTCGTCACTTGGACGAGGTGTCGGAGCGGCGCGCCGGTCCAGTCGGTGGCGGCAGCACGGCTCACAGCCAGGCTCGTCTGTTGGACGAGTCACGCGATCCGGTAAGAGTATGCTAATACCGGCACCCCGGCAAAATGTACCTTCTCATCGTCCATCCACACGACAACTACATATTATACTGCGGAGAAGTGGAGTAAGATTAACAACTCTAAACATTCGGGAGATGTCCCCCCGCCCAGCCCGCGTCTTCAGCACCTAACGCCACATACACTCTATGACAACGTATGACTCCCTTACAGCAAATATGCACTTGACTTAGACTAACTTACAAAACCCACCTTTCTTTAAAGGCGGCACGAATCACCTCTATGGCCTGGCAGGCTCCTAGGCTCAATCCCCCGTGACCCAGGTCGAATCGGGTTATGGGTTCGAGTTATCCACGTCTAATGCGCTCTCCCTATTTCTACAATGACCCAGATGGATATGGGGAGGTGATAATAGGTCAGCTTACTTCAGGGGTGTTGTGGCCAGGCGCACCGAGTGGATTATAAGGCTTGCTTGTAGAAAGTGAGCTAAGGTGTGTCGTAATATCCGAGCAATTCCATCTTTCAACAAGGGAAGGCTGTCGCATGGCAGTCTTCCACCGAACAGTCTCCGTCGTCATTCAGCATTTCCTATCAAGCCGGTGGTGCGCTCATAGGTTTGGCGAGAGCGCGCCCTGATCTCGCCAAAACCAGCAAGGCGTGGACACCAGAGCTGTTGGCGCCAGAGCACACACTGCCTCGCGAGTCAGGCAAGTCATCTCGCCACGCACCTATCCGGGCAGACAAACTCCACCTCGTGGGACTCGCGTCGGCCGCCGGTGCCCCCGGCAGCCACGGCCGGCCGCCGGGGGTCGTCAGGGGGGGTGTCACCGTCGTCCGGACACCAGCCGGCCGACAGACCACGTGACCTGCGCCGCTCTTCCTCACCCGTTGGCCGCCTCAACCCGACTTTTCCGTGTCCGGCTGGTTCCACTGGTTCCAATGAGAACGGGCGGCCTCGTCGGCCGGCTCCGCTGGCTCCCATGATAACGGACAGGCTCTGCCGGATGATTGTAATTTAATCTGGGCAGTGCCGGCGCCGCCTTTGCGGTCAGGTCATGGCGCAAATTGGACGCGTTGGCCACAGCGGATCAATTTAAATCTACGGTAAGTAACGGTGACTTCTGACCATTATGGATACCTGATCACCTTGTCTAACCGTGAAAATTGCTTCATTTTATTTAACTAAAGGGTTCGTGTAGGAAATGCAGGCCGGTCTGAAACGCTTCGCCTTCCACATGGTGCAAAACTCTTTTTTATATAACCGTAGTAGCTTTTAGATACATAGTAACCATAGTAGTACATAGATACATAGTAACCATAGGTCTAAGCATGTGCATACATTCAGTCAAATGTGGAACTCACCGCTGCACAGCTAAAGTGTAACCCAAGCATGCATGCTATTGAGTGTTGCAGTGTGTCCTCATACATTACGACAGGAGCTGCAACAGAGAGCGTGCGCTAGGTCAGCGAAGACGCTCTGTAGAAACAGACAAATGTGCATCCGCTACCTTCTTGGAAAATATTATCAAAGTAACTCCAGGACGATGCTTGAAGACGACATGACTGATCAGCCCAAACACTGCTTTCTACATCTGCTATGGTACCGCCATGTGCACCATTTGTGAATGCCACGTTTTCGACATTTCGACGCTACATCATTAACCCCGGTTAGTTTTGCGACATTTCTGATGCCTGACACCCAGTACAGAAGTGGCTCCGACTCGTCTCCCCGCCGCCGGTCGGCGTGCTGCGGCCACCGCCACAGCTCCATCACTCGGCAGGGGCGAGAGGCCGACCCCTGCGCCGCCGTCCCGGAGGCGACCTGTCGCCGCCACCTGGACCCAATCGGCCGTGACGTCATCACGCGCCGAGAAAACAGCCCCGAGTGGCTGGCTGTGCGGCTCGGCTGGGGGTCACTGAGGGCGGGCGGCGCTGGCGAAATTGTCCACCGCCGCAGACCGTGGAATTCGCGCTATGTCGGCCGCAGCCCGCAAGATTCGGGCGAAAACAAATGGGTACCGCTTAGACTTGATGACATTGAAAAGGGCTTCATCGCTGGATTTTGATGGCACTGGAAAGGAACGACATGAAACGTTTGGAGGTCGCTCAGATTTTGACCACTTCCGAAAACTATGAACTGAGTTTTACTAGCATTTATTTTCAGGGCATTTGTGCTGGGCTACTGTCGGAGAGAAGCTAGGGAATTTTCTATGCGCGAGAAAACTATGAGAATTTGCTCCTTTTGCCGGTGACCAGAACCTGCGTGTTATCGGCGTACTGCACTACCGTCACCGGCAATCGGCGTACTGCACATGACATGGGCAAACAGGGTGAACAGCAGGGGTCCGAAGGCAGACCCTTGGACCGCGCCTATCCTGATTCGGGAGAAGACGCAATGTCCTAGTCTGGTCAGTATGGTCCCTCAGTACAGCACTTTGTGTGTCCCCGCAGGTAGGCAGCGAATCAAGCTGTGTCGATCTCATAGAGGCTCAGCAAACGTAGCAATAGATAATAACAAATAGCGAAGCTGATTCTGCGCATGCAAGGAGGTAAATTAATAATGGTCGTCAGAAAAAGAATAGTGCGCCAGGCCCGGGCTCAGATAGCTGTTTGCATATTGAGTTCCTATGTCAGCAATCATGTTCCGTTTCCGGACTGATCAGATAACCGCGAACATTCCGAGACGGTGATAATGTCCAAAGACACCTGTAGTAAATTGATTATAAGATGGTATTTTACCTACTCTTACTGTTCTGCCTGGTGCAGTGGGGAGACTCCGTGAAGCCCCGTATAGCGAGGGAGACGGTCCAGCTCCCTATAGTAGATCCGGTGGGGAGACGGCCGGGTCTGTACAGCGGGTCCGGTGGTGGGACGGCCGGGTCTGTACAGCGGGTCCGGTGGTGGGACGGCCGGGTCGATGGTGGGGACGGCCGGGTCTGTACAGCGGGTCCGGTGGTGGGACGGCCGGGTCTGTACAGCGGGTCCGGTGGTGGGACGGCCGGGTCTGTACAGCGGGTCCGGTGGTGGGACGGCGGGCCGGGTCTGTACAGCGGGTCCGGTGGTGGGACGGCCGGGTCTGACGCGGGTCCGGTGGTGGGACGGCCGGGTCTGTACAGCGGGTCCGGTGGGGGGACGGCCGGGTCTGTACAGCGGGTCCGGTGGTGGGACGGCCGGGTCTGTACAGCGGGTCCGGTGGTGGGACGGCCGGGTCTGTACAGCGGGTCCGGTGGTGGGACGGCCGGGTCTGTACAGCGGGTCCGGTGGTGGGACGGCCGGGTCTGTACAGCGGGTCCGGTGGTGGGACGGCCGGGTCTGTACAGCGGGTCCGGTGGGGAGACGGCCGGGTCTGTACAGCGGGTCCGGTGGTGGGACGGCCGGGTCTGTACAGCGGGTCCGGTGGGGGACGGCCGGGTCTGTACAGCGGGTCGTGGTGGACGGCCGGGTCTGTACAGCGGGTCGGTGGGGAGACGGCCGGGTTGTACAGCGGGTCCGGTGGGGAGACGGCTGGGTCTGTACAGCGGGTCCAGTGGTGGGACGGCCGGGTCTGTACAGCAGGTCCGGTGGTGGGACGGCCGGGTCTGTACAGCGGGTCCGGTGGTGGGACGGCCGGGTCTGTACAGCGGGTCCGGTGGTGGGACGGCCGGGTCTGTACAGCGGGTCCGGTGGGGAGACGGCCGGGTCTGTACAGCGGGTCCGGTGGTGGGACGGCCGGGTCTGTACAGCGGGTCCGGTGGTGGGACGGCCGGGTCTGTACAGCGGGTCCGGTGGTGGGACGGCCGGGTCTGTACAGCGGGTCCGGTGGTGGGACGGCCGGGTCTGTACAGCGGGTCCGGTGGGGGACGGCCGGGTCTGTACAGCGGGTCCGGTGGTGGGACGGCCGGGTCTGTACAGCGGGTCCGGTGGGGGACGGCCGGGTCTGTACAGCGGGTCCGGTGGTGGGACGGCCGGGTCTGTACAGCGGGTCCGGTGGGGGACGGCCGGGTCTGTACAGCGGGTCCGGTGGTGGGACGGCCGGGTCTGTACAGCGGGTCCGGTGGTGGGACGGCCGGGTCTGTACAGCGGGTCCGGTGGTGGAGACGGCCGGGTCTGTACAGCGGGTCCGGTGGGGAGACGGCCGGGTCTGTACAGCGGGTCCGGTGGTGGGACGGCCGGGTCTGTACAGCGGGTCCGGTGGGGAGACGGCCGGGTCTGTACAGCGGGTCCGGTGGTGGGACGGCCGGGCAGACGGCGGCATGCCACGGACGACGCGACTGCTGTGATGCCGAGGTCGCAGGGCCGACCCCCTGCCGCCACCGACCTCCCCACCCGTCATCCATCGGGCAGCGGCGGCGGGAGGTCGGCAGCGGACCGCTTCCGGCGACGCCCCGCCCCCACCAGGCATCTAACGAGCCGGCGGCGACTCTCATACCTGGCGCAATGAGCTCCGCCACTCACAAACAGCCGCCGAGGAAGGCAGCGCGTCTAATGATGGCGGCCGCGTGCAGGCCGCCGGCCGGGAGGGGGTGAGGGAGGGGGGGGGGGTCGAGTGGGTGCAGTCGGCATCGCGTCATAACAGCTGCCGCAGCGGCGACCTGCCCGCTGTGATGCGCCGCGAAAATATGCCAATCGGTTTCGATTAATCACGAGAGATGCACCTCTCATTCCGGAGGACGGCTCGTTAAGACATCGCTGGAGAGTTCATGGTGGAGGAGTGTTCGAACCGGTGACGATTGTCGCAAACACAGGGAGGAGTTCATAGGGGAGGAGTGTTCGAACCGGTGACGATTGCCGCAAACACGGGGAGGAGGAAGAGTTCATAGGGAAGTGTCCGAACGGGTGACGATTGTCACAAACGCGGGGACGAGTTCATAGGGGAGGAGTGCTCGAACCGGTGACGCGTGTCGTAAACACAGTTGGCCTGGTTTCGGTGTGGGGGGTTGCGCGAATTGCGAGACTTTACTGGGAGTGTGATGGGCTGCCTTTCTCATCGGTGTGCACTTACAAAGCGGAGTTGCATCGGTGAATTACACTGTACAGCATATTAGGAGTTATCTTGAGCTGGCCTATGAACAAATTGTCACCTCTTGCGGCATATGTGGTGGTGAAGAATGTACATCGTCGGGGAACATTACAATATTTCTTGGCCATCACGTTACGATTCGGACCACGAATGCACATATATAGACAGCAAATCTCAATCTCAATATTCATGCAATCACGGGTCCGCATTTCTTCGCCATCCTAGAACAAATCGACGGTTGCACTTATAGTTAATCGCATTCCCTGACAAATCACTGAATCTCTTGACATTCACACCTACAAAATGCATGCAGGTGAGAATGTTACCTGCCCCGGCATGTAGGTGGGTGGTTTGGACGCTTCCTCGGCGCATACAAAAGGCAACCATTTGGTTTCGAATGGTGATTGACTTGTGTGCGACCTCAGCACGGCTACTGCCGGTCTGTCAGGTTAAGATGAAATCATCTGTGGACGCCCGCACGGTCCCAAACAGGGCTGTAGGAGCCACAGGAAAAGTGGGTGGACGACTTTCCGGGGACGCTAAATCCCCAGAGGGGTGTCACTGACTGATGCAGCGTTTTTTTCTTTTTTTTTTGGGGTGGGGATGTGTAAAGTACACTCGAGTCTCCTAGGTGGGCACCTTTTGTACTTAGAGGACTCCCTCGGCTGGGAATTTCAGTGGGTGCACTCGGGACGTTCTGTAGGGGCGCCCTTCTCCAGGAAGAGGGGGCGCCATAGAAAAGTGGGCGACTAGTCTCCTTGCTCCCTGCTAACTAAGCCCATGGTTGCAAAGGACAATATGCATAGACGGCTGTGTAGTAGGTTGGGATTGTTTTGGTTTCGAACATGTTGTACATTGTTGGGAGTTAATTCACTCCAAGTTAGTATGACCAATCAGGTTGAGCATTGTGGTGTGACTGCAAAAAGTGGCATCTGTCTCAGATCTGGCAGCCACATAGGTAATGTGCTAGGATGCCTCGTGGGTGAACAATATTCCGTAGCTGGTGACATTAAGTACGAGGTTTTAATGTCAGCTATCTGGTGTTGGTTATATTCACGTGGCATGAAAAGAGACAACTATTGAAACAAATGCACTTCCTTGATAGTTTCTGTGAAATAAACGCTCGGCTATCAGCGAAAAGACAGCTGCCCATCGAAATTACGACAATTTTAACACTAGCCATGCAGTGGTGAGTGGACAGAAATTACTTCAAAATTACTTGGTTTCTCCCTCGATTTTGCCATAGCTGTGTCTCTTCATTTCGTTCAGCTTAGCGTAAGCTGTACGTTTAGGAAATGATGGACAGTCACTGTTAGGGCTTGGTAATAGCGTACAAAGTATATAATGAACTTAATCATAGCATTGTGACATTAGCAACCGTACGATGAAGCGGCAAAACTTCAGATGGAAAAGGCAAATAGTGTTATTGTTTGTGTGCTGGTGTAATGATGTGACTATGTGATAGTGTGATGGCGTAATGATGTGATGGTGTGATGTTGTGATGATGTGACGATGTGATGGTGTGAAGGTGTGATTGTGTGAAGGTGTTATTGTGTGATGGTGAGATGATGTGAATGTGTGATTGTGTGATGGTGTGATTGTGTGTGATGATGTGATGATGTGTGGTGATTGTGTGATTGTGTGAAGGTGTGATGGTGTGATGTGTGTGATTGTGTGGTGTGGTGGTGTGATGGTGTGATGATGTATTGTTGTGATGGTGTGATGGTGTGATGTCGCGGTGTTGTGATGGTGTGCTGTTGTGATGTTGTGATGATGTAGTGGTGCGATGACATGGTGGTGTAATGGTGTGATGGTGTAATGGTGCGATGGTGTAATGGTGCGATGGTGTAATGGTGTAAACAGATTTTATTGAGGTCATCCACAATTGACTTGTGGCTATTACGACATCGCGTCAAATAGATAAAACAACGCAGCACAAAAGGTAAAAAGAGGGTCAAAATCACAGAATACAAGTTAAGCTATAAAAAAATATATATATATATAAAATAACAGCAAGTCGAGCAGTTATCAGTCCGGCACGGGCGGCAGGTCAAGTAGATACTCCCGTAGGTGGCGACCAAAGATCGACACGGGAGGTCGCGTCAGCTCAGGTAGCAGTGAGTTGTACATGTGTGGCGCTCTGGAACTAAGCGTCTCTTCCCATCTCGGCGCGGGACCGGGGACATACAAGTTGTGGTCTTGACGGGTGGTCCGGTCACGAATCTCCGCCATGGTGGTGAGATCGTGAGCCAGTGACTCTGGCTCACCATGGAGACGCACCTTGTGTATGAGGCGAAGGGTGTGATAACTCGCCAGGTTCTCGCGCTGAGCCAGCCCAGCCTCCTCGCAGATCCGAAACGTGGTCAAACTTTTTGGGCCGAAAATTACCCTGCCGAGTAGTTGATAATTTTTTGGATGCGAGATAGGTTCTTTTGTGATGGTGTAATGGTGTGATTGTGTGATGGTATGATATTGTGATGGTGTGATGATGTGATGGTGAGATGGTATGGTGATGTGATGATGTGATGGTGTAAAGGCGTGTGTGTGTGGGGTATGAGGGGAGATGTGACGGTGTGAATCTGTGATGTGGTGATGTGATGGTGTAATTATGTGATGGTGTAATGATGATGTGATGTGTTGTGCTATTGCGATGCTGTGATGCGATGGTGTGATATGATGGTGTGATGTGATGGTGTGATGAGGTGATGGTGTGATGTGATGGTGTGATGTGATGGTGTGATGTGATGGTGTGATGTGATGTGATGTGATGTGATGGTGTGATGTGATGGTGTGATGTGATGGTGTGATGTGATGGTGTGATGTGATGGTGTGATGTGATGGTGTGATGTGATGGTGTGATGTGATGGTGTGATGTGATGGTGTGATGTGATGGTGTGATGTGATGGTGTGATGGTGTGATGTGATGGTGTGATGGCGTGATGGTGTGATGGGGTGATGTGATGGTGTGATGGTGTGATGGTGTGATGGTGAGTGTGATGGTGTGATGTGATGGTGTGATGTGATGGTGTGATGTGATGGTGTGATGTGATGGTGTGATGTGATGGTGTGATGTGATGGTGTGATGTGATGGTGTGATGTGATGGTGTGATGTGATGGTGTGATGTGATGGTGTGATGTGATTGTGTGATGTGATGTGATGATGGTGTGATGTGATGGTGTGATGTGATGGTGTGATGTGATGGTGTGATGTGATGGTGTGATGTGATGAGTGTGATGTGATGGTGTGAGTGTGATGAGTGTGATGTGATGATGCGATGTGTTGGTGTGATGTGATGGCGTGGTGTGGTGGTACGATGTGATGGTGTGATGTGACGGTTTTATGTGATGTAATATGATTATGTGATGTGATGGTATGATGCGATGGTGTGGTGTGATGGTTTGATATGATGTGATGCTGTGATGCGATGGTGTAGTGGTGTGCTTGTGTGATGTTGTGATGGTGTGATTGTGCGATATTGTGTTGGTGTGATGGTATGATGTGATGTGATGGTGTGATGTGATGATGTGATGTGATGATGTGATGATGTCATGGTGATATGTTGTGATGTGATGGTTTGCTGATGCAACGATGTGATGGTGTGATGGTGTGATTAGTGTGATGATGTGATGGTGCGGTGGTGTGATGGTGTGATGATATACTGGTGTGATGATATGTTGGTGTGATGGTGTGACGGTGTGATGGTGTGATTGTGTGATTGTGTGATGGTGTGATGGTGTGATGGTGTGATGGTGTGATGGTGTGATGGTGTGATGGTGTGATGGTGTGATGGTGTGATGGTGTGATGGTGCGATGGTGTAGTGATGTGATGATATAGTGGTGTAATGGTGTAATTTGCCGCCCCGGTAGCGCAGTTGATTAGAGCGCTGACCTGCTCTGGCTTTCCCTTTCCGGGCGACACAGGGTTCGAGTCGCTTCGCGCGCTCGCGTTTACCCTGGCTCTGAGGTTGGGAGGTTCAGTTGGCAGCTGGCCCAATGAGGCTGGGGACGAGCTACCGGGCGGCCGTGTCGGTGCATTGACGGCATGTTAAGCTTTCGGTCAAATTTCTGCCTTTGAACTGGAATTCATGGATCGGGTGGTGGGGCCAGTGTTCAGGCAAGAAGCTTAGGTTAGCAATAAGGACCCTGGCTCATAAACCCCCCCCCACAAAATGCGATAAGGACCCTTATTAATAAAACAACCACAAGATCAATTTTTTTGTATGGTGTGATGGGGCGATGGTGAAATGGTGCGATGGTGTGATGGTGTCGTGGTGATATGGTTTGATGCTATGGTGGTGCGATGGTGTGATGGTATGATGGTGTGATGGTGTGATGGCATGATGGTATACTGGTGTGATGGTATGATGGTGCAATTGTGCGATGGTATAATGGTGTGCTGGTGTGATGATGCGATGATGTGATGATGTAGCGATGTGATGGCGTGATGGTGATATGGTGTGATTCCATGATGGTGTGTTAATGAGATGGGGTGAAGGTGTGATGCTGTAATTAACACAGCAAAGCAGCATCGATATAGCAGCATAATGTAACACTGCAATGACAGGTAGTATCGACGGCTCGCATAATGAGGTCATCAGTGCCTTCAACCCTTCAATCCTTTGCCATTCAACGGATAAAATACAAACATTGTCGGAGCCATCACGCGCACACGACATTCGGTTGCAATTAGGCTAATGGAAAGAATACGTGGAGTGTTCTTGTCATGCGTGCTTGGAAACTGAAGTTAATTTTATGCACCATGCATTACTTCGACTTGTGCTTATATCTCATAATCCAGGATATTTATACCCAGCTGTCAGACTTAGTGCCAAATTCCTTAGGCGTGTTGAACTGAAGATGATCTCTAGGTCACTGGGTGAGAATTTACGCCTAACAGTTAAGTAGCCACCGGTATTCTGTGTGTCTGATGTTTTGCCGGAACCACGGTCCGACCGTCCTGGCCGGCTCGCGCGCGAAAATGAGAGAATGCTCCAGTCGTCGCTCCACGCCACCTGAATGGAATTCCGAGGGGGCCAATTTCTGGCGTGTCAGCCTCTGCCCTGCACCAGTCAGTGGCCACACATCTGGACACAAATCAGCGCCGGACGCCGCCGCGTGTGCCCCGCTCGGCCGCTGGCAATTAAACCGCCGGGCCGGTCCACACAGCGCGCGCCAAACTCACACTGCCGGAAGGTGATCAGCATCCGTCTTCCAGGCGGGACGTGGCAGCGCGCCGGGTGCGGAGCAGACCCGTCGGCGCGACCGGCGACCTTCCAGCGTTGTCCCGCCGCTCGCAGATGAATCGACACCTGGCGACGGGGGCCTGGCCGGCCGGCGAACGGATTGAATCCATTCAGAAAATGTAAATTTATCAGCGGGCCCATTACCTGGTGTCGCCCCGCCGGCTGGCAACGGTGAGTGGCTGGGGACGGTGGCAGGGGGAGGGGAGGGTGCCGCGCGGTCTCGCCGTTCCGGACCGCCGCACCGCCACTGTCAGAGAAATATCTGGGCATAAACCGAGTCAGCGTGGCTCCACATACATCGAATCGTCGCGGCGGGGAGCCGCGCCAACTGTCCAGAAATCAGTCTGCGTTTCCGGAGCGGCCGCCCGCGCGCAGAGGCGGATGCAGGAGACGACGCGGAGGTGCTTGCTTGTCCTGACCCGTCAGGCGGGGCACTCATTCTCGCGTTTGCCGGACTTGCTTGTCGGCGACAGTTGAGGGGTGCCTTCACCCGCCCCCCGGTGGGGTCGGCCTGAGACCGCCCCTGCTGGTGAGTGCAGCGCCATCCGTCGCATGACCGTGACCGATACACCCTGACTGCGCGCCGTAATTTAGGCACCGACTGTCTCCGGCGCAGAGACTGGCGTCGCAGCACCTCTGCGGCGGGTGGTCGACATTCCGCAGTCGCGCCGGAAACACGCACCGCCGCCGGCGCCAATTAGTGTAATTATTTCATTACGGCGACCCGGCGACTGTGGCGCTCAAGTGCGGCGGGTGAGGCGGCGCGCGGTCTGTCGAGGAAGCGCGGTGTCGTCGACGGCGTCGTCCGGCCGCTACCTGTCGCCACGGTTGGTCGTCGAGGCGCAGCGACGTGCCGGATTTGTGCCGGGTGTTGCCGGTTGGGTGACACTTGTCCGATATCTGACACGGCATCTGGGGCGCGCTGCTAGAGGTTATCACCACATCCTGCGGTATCTCATACAAATTCGCTCAATGGAATTACACACACGACCTCGATGGCAGACAAGCGTAGCGAGGTATGGTGGTCCACGGCAGCCCAGGCTTTTTGAACTGAAGAGGCGCTTCGATGGTCTCCCGAAAATGTAAAGTTTTGGCTTACCGGTATGTTTTCCATAATATGAAACTTAAAAAGGTGATCAACAAAAGACAGAGAACAGGTAAATATTGTGCATTGTATATCTATGCCGATTAGGATAGCATGAAGGAAAGCTGATATGCAATATGGATTTAACCTTTCCTCAGGGTTAAAAAATGAACATCAAAACTTTCTGAATGCAAAGCAATACGTTCGTGCTATTATTTGCATAAAACTAGCGAGGGTTTTGGAAACCATTAGCTTTCTTCAAGGACAAGGTTGCTTTATGAAACTACATCCAGACAAGAATGTTGCGCCGAAACGCAGCAAGCAGGAAATAGTGCAGTTCAGCTCCGATCCAGATTAAGAACAGTTTTACTTGTGCTGAGGAAGTTAGGGTTAACCTAGACAGTTTTAGCTGGACTGAGGAAGTTACGGTCAGCCGGTATAGTTTTAACTGGGCTGAGGAAATTATGGTTAGCCGGGACAGTTTTAGCTGGGCTGAGGAAGTTAGGGTCAGCCGGGACAGTTTTAGCCGGGCTGAGGAAATTAAGGTCAGTCGGGACAGTTTTAGCCGGGCTGAGGAAGTTAGGGTCAGCCGGGACAGTTTTAGCCGGGCTGAGGAAGTTAGGGTCAGCCGGGACAGTTTTAGCCGGGCTGAGGAAGTTAGGGTCAGCCGGGACAGTTTTAGCTGGGCTGAGGAAGTTAGGGTCAGCCGGGACAGTTTTAGCCGGGCTGAGGAAGTTAGGGTCAGCCGGGACAGTTTTAGTGGGCTGGGTTGCGGGGTTGGGGCTGGGGTTGGGTGCCGGGACAGTTTTAGCCGGGTGGTGTTTTGTGGTGGGTTGGGTGCGGATTGCGGGTAGTTGGTGGTTTGCGGGTTGATGACAGTTTTAGTGGGCTAGAATGTGGAGTTTTAGCCGGGCTGAGGAAGTTAGGGTTAGCCGGGACAGTTTTAGCTGGGCTGAGGAAGTTAAGGTTGGCTGGACGACCCGCATTGAGCTCGATGGAGCCAATGAAGCGCAGACGCACGAACTTACGATCACAAACGAGCGAACGAACGAAACTAATGAAACCGGCCACCACCACCATCGCCATGAGGACAAGCACGATCGTTAGGGACCGTAGGAGACTGAGCTGTGGCAGTGCGGCGAAACTTGGGGTACATTGCGACAAAGTATTCAGTCAGCCCCTACTGTGGGCACCCGAGCCGACCACCCGATTCCATACAGTCATCTCGATCGTCGTTGTTTTTGATACAGCTGCAAGTACGCAAGCTGCGGACATTCCCGTTTTCTTTCGCTCGACCCTGCCCGGGGATTGTACAAGCTGATCCCTTCCAGCCCAGTTCTGCAGCCGTCGTCCCCTCTCGGCACCAAGGGTATCACCTGCCGCGTGATGCACCGCCGGCCCCTCGAATGGCCGATAGGCCGAACAGGTCGGCGGACGATCAGCTCGGCGCCGAGTTTTTGTCGTGGTAATGAAAACGCCATACGATCAGCATCAGCCACTCACGCGATGGCGAAGGTAGTGTATTTCGCGAGTTCTGGCTGAATTCATTTCTGAACTTTCACTCTACATATAAATGGAAACAAAAATTGGTTTCCTGTAGAATATACTCCAGATTGGCCATTGGTCGCGTCGCCTGTTGCAGGCTACCGCGTTATGGTGAGCACCTACCATTGGAACGGTGCACAATTGAATAGTTGTCATTTCCATCAAGGCTTCCTGATTTCATCGTGCGATTTAAGTAAAATTGTGTGTTTTTCATTGCCGAGAAAAAGAGCACTGTGCGTTGAGTAAATTAGCTGTGCTGTGAAAATTAGCACACCTTGAAATGTTTATGGATATCAGTTCGGTGTCGATAATGAAGTAGATGCGGTGAACTTTGGACCAAATAAACAAATGTTGATTGGATAAAGATCGACATTTCAAAATCATATGAAAACGAATTGTATGTGCCTTTTTGTCGATTTACTGGACACAAGTCGTCCATAGTTAATGCTAGGATGAGTTGATGCTAATAATACCCCAAGTATATATAATAAATACCCCAAGTCTCGCCGCACTGCCACAGCACAGTCTCCTACGGTCCCTAACGATCGTGCATGTCCTCATGGCGATGCTAATAATCTGAAAGCCAAACTTGCGTAGAAAGTGCGCATGTGAAGCCTGTGGTTTAAAAAACCATGAGACCTTGCATGCCATATTTGTAGGTGCCTGCAATGGTCAGCACATATATATGTACCTTGAACTGGATTCATTGCATCGTTCTCTCAACTTCTAGGCATCATTTTCCCCATATGCCAGTTGCGCGTGAGAACATGTTCACCAATAGCCTGTGCGAATACGCGACTATAATAATATAATCGCGTTCATCAAGCCATATTTCGCCTGCATCACAGGTGAAATACTCCACGATATTTCACCTGGGTGCCTATATCCTTACAATTGTAGGTACCCACAGGAACGTTTCCAACATTCCGTTTGGAGTGGGGACTGGACGAAGCCTCCAGTTTGTGTTCGGTTCTTGATCGGACAGTCCGGCTCGAACTCTTCATTTGTAGACACATTGTGGAGCGAAGTGGCGGGGGCGCAGAGCTTGCCTATATTTTTTTATATTTTCAGGTCCCGAAACCACAAATTCCGAGTCCAAAGGATCGCCGGCTTCCGATCCCCCACCCCCTCAGGTGCGCCTATGAATACCAAGTGAATTATATGTGCATTCATAGAGCATAACATCCTCCGTATTTATCAGTGCAAACACAATCATGGAAGTATCATTAGATGCAAGAAAGCTGACCGTAGGGCAATGTGTTCATATTTTAAGATATATTAGATTATATATTCTTTATATCTCGCATCTCAAGAGTTGCTAAACTAAATAGCATGTAGACCGTCAAGAACACGCCTAAAATATTTCAGCTAACAAGACAAATACAAAATTAGCATTCAGTATGAAATATCGATTACAAATTCCATTAGCATAAGGACCATGCTGTACCGAAGCATGCAAATTTCATATCAGATCGCATGTGCAGACTGTGTAATTATGTAGCCTATGCTTGGCTATGACGAATGAGCATGAAAGCGCATACGAGAAACAGTACCACCAAAGAATCAAGAAAGACAAAACTATCATCACCTTCAAAATTAATCATGCAGGATACACACCATGTTCGCATGCAAATGAGTGTCACCACCCTGAACAATGTACGCATTTTCCTCGAATAAACCAAGGTAGCTACCAGGCCCTTTGGACAATAATATATACAAAGCTTACATCAAGGCTTACATCCGATTCATTTCAAGCCCAAAAGGCATACATCGGCCTAAAGTTAGTGGTATTATTTCGGTTAAATGTGGCACATCCCTTACAATGCCCATCTAGGCATCTGGTCAGGAAGTGACGCACTCAATGAAGCGCAGCCGTCGGCAGAGGTATATCGGTAGGTCTCACCTGAAGACCTACCGCCAATTAATCGGCAATTAGTTGATTGTCTTACTAGTAAGACAATCGTCACATTATAACAACTGAGCATATGCTTGGTCAAGGATGTGCCCACGACATTAGTCATGATAACTATTGTCCTCTTGCCATCAGACTTCCATTTAGTTTATTACTTTGGACCTTAGATATCATGTTTGAACTTGCATTTCCAATATAATTTCCTGTCGTCCCTCACTGCGTACGACAGAATATGTTTGATTTGTCTCCGACTGCAGCAAAATTGACGACACTACGCTGATCTTGATATATGGCAGCGTGTCTTCCTTTCCGATTTATTTTCAAGAAGAAAAGCAGGAAAATAGATGAAGCGCTCTTCAGGATGTCGCTGCATAATATCAATGTTATAATATGAACATCAATGTCATAATAATAACATAACATTCACAGTTCTTGAATATGAAGACTCTTCGCCGAATCGGTCAGGTATGATAGGTTTCGGTTCCTTTCTCCGGATCCCCGCATATTAAAGATGTTGTCATTTCTTCCCATGTCCCAAGAGTACTATGCTCTTACTCCCACTCTTCCACTATTTGATAAAAAATTATATCAGCGTGATGCTGTGATGCAGTTAGAAGAATATTTGACAGCATAATGCATGTTTCTATGTATACAGTTCGCTAGTTTTCAATGAAAAAGAACGCTTAATATGGTAGGAATAGCTGCAACGCATGGGTTCACGGGAAACGCTGCATCGTTTCTTAATCTTATTAGTACTTCGTGATTATCCTCTGTTTTAGTGCCAATCAAGCCAATATTACAACGCACGGATTGTTTGATGTATCAAAAATAACCCGGCATGACGGCTGACCCAGTGACGTGAGTGCTAAAAAAGAGCTGTCGAGGTAGGCTGGCGCTACTAGTGTGTTCCTCTATAAAACTATGTCTTCAAATGCAGGTGTAGTGGTTCATATAATGTTAAAGAAAGGCTTAATTTGCAGGTACCACCACTAGCCTCTCCCCTCTCCCTTTTCTGCGCATTAGTATTACAGCCCTGTGTGTGCACCTTACAATAACGGGTGTGTTGGCTGTGTCATTGTATAAGCTAGTTTCAGAGGGACAGCGAACGCAGCAGTATTGTTTCCTGAACGACGACAATTATAATTCATTCCGCGCATTACTGACTGTATCCTGTCTTCGGCCCGTGATTAGTAGTTGTCATTGGAGCCCTTCACCTGTGCGGTAGAACTGGGGTCCGCCGTATATACATGGCGGCTATGTAGGCATCCACATATGTAAAAGTGAAGCCACAGATGGGACTGGATTGGCTCTTGAATGCCATTGTACCGAGGTAGTATATCCGTAATTTGGTGACAGTGTGATTGCAGTCATCTGGATTGCATAAAAGTTTGATGCTGATTGGAAAGTGACAGAACAATGGAATGAATCCGGCTTAAGCTACTTTCGCATTTGTTTGACATTATTTAAGGGTGCCTTCTGGAATGATTATGACAATGTAGTTGCTCATTAGTCGCGTCACATATTATTCAGACAATACACAACTATCAACACCAGCCAATCCCATCGCTTTATTATGCAATGCTGTGATTGAAAAACAGAAGGAAATATCATTTTGATCAGTTTTCGTCTCAATGGAAAACATGATGCGTTATCATATTCGCTACAGCCCTCTTCACCGAACAGTATCCGATTCAATCAGTTCTCTTTGTCAAACAGATATCCGCACCAATCCGGGATGTGCTCTAGAAGGAAGATATTACCAATACCAGCATTTTGTTGTTCTACAATTATCTGGGTAAGCACAAAAACATACCCACTTGACTGAATTTGCACAAGTGCTATCATCAATGGAACGGCTATTTAACTGCATAACTTGTTTAACAAAATCCGAGATAGTATCCGTTTGCTTGCAAAGCTTAGTTTGTTTAGACAAACATCACTAAGAAAAGTTAAAAAAACGTCCTGGAATCCTTGCTTCATAAGCACTAAGATAAAGCACAATCTCGGTGCTAATTCTGCTCTCCTTAGCCACCAAATACAATATGTTGTATTGCTTCAGTAGTCTAATTTACGGATAAATGTACATACAATAGACTATAATGTACTTCGAAAAGCCACGGTAACTTACTATGACGACATTGCTTTCAAATACCAGTACGGAAATATCTTCAATGCGTAGGAGGAAATGGCAACTTTTTGGATATACAAGTTTCTTTAAAAAACTACCGTCCTCCTACCTTGTGTGTTTACCTTCGATTAGGAGCATATCATTTGCTTCGATAAATGTTCTTCATTTAGGTAGTGTCGATGAGTTTGGTACTGATTCTCCATGTCGAAGGTAAATTGAAAATGCAAATATGCGGTCTTATCTCCCAGGCGACAGGGTAATCAAGTTCTGCGCCGAAGGAGACAGTTCATAAATTATAATTGAGAGGTACAAGCAATGCTGTGAGGCTACTTCCGCGCATGCAAGGTGCCTGCAGCCTTAAGCTGAAGCGATATGCGAGTTTTGTAGGTAAAAGAAAGCATGACAATGAGCATCATAAGTAGTACCATCTGGAGGCGCCGCTTTACAAGAAGAAGCGAACTACCACGAGAGTTGGGGCTAAGTTGCGCACGTACCTGCGTTACGTTCTCTCTCGTTTGAGGTGCTAAGTTGCGCACGTACCTACGTTACGTACTTTCGATTGAGATGTCCCCCTCCACGAGTAGGAAGATCCCTAGATGGTCTCTGCATCATCTATACAACTGAGTAACAGGAAATATAAATCAACATTTAACTCTACGTTGATGTATATTATTTGTCTGCAAAAAAATGGTTGTAAGTCTAAGATGACTGACTGACAATTTCTGTTCTAGTGCCTGCAGCACAGTTAGATGTGAGCCAACTTAGCTACCTACTAGGTAAGCATCTACGTTATCATAGATTAGCAACACCTGCTTCCATATGAGCTTTATGGATGTTTTGTATATTTAATTGCTGAACTGATGGCTGTAGTTGTATTAATGTGTCGTTTGCTGGTAATTTTGCTCTTTGTATGTTTTGTTCAATGCCCATAAACTAGCATAGATTAAATGACTGCAGGTGCAATGTACATTATATCTCAAATGAAACGGTATGATTGTGCAAAGGATGCACAAGATGAAACGCATGATGGACATTTTACCCAAAACAATTGCCTTTTGCCTTCAGTTGTTTTGCCTTTCGTATTATATAAATAACATTGCACATATTGGATGGTCCATATGTCCTATATTCCTGCAACCAATCAGGATGAGCTACTTTGCATTTTTTTTTGACAAATGGGTTGGATAACGAATGGAATCTCTGTGGTATACCTATGTCATACGGATGCTGATCAGATTGGATTGGCTTGCTCGGACATAGACGTGAATGGGTTTGTTAATTGCAACCTGTGTTATGCTCTACTTCACTAAATAACTTGCATGCACCATTAAAAGGCATGCGAATCTGGACAGCCTATAAGATTGATGCGTGAGTATGCAGGCGGTGAAATATACTTGGTTGGTTGAAGGTAATCTCGGAACGGAGGCTAAGCAAGAGTGAGCATCCATTAATTGACAGAGGTTGCTGCCACTGCCCTTACTCACTGCCCCTACCCACTACCTCTACCCACTACCCTGAGATCGGATGGTCAAGGTCAGCCTTCCGGAGTCCATCACCAGGTGGAGGGCGAGCAGACAGTGAAGTGCAGCAGAAGAAGGGTCAACATACCCGTTTTCGGTGCGTCAGCGTAGGAAATAAAAAATCGTGCTGAAATCGTCCTCTGATTGAGATCCGCAAACTAATGAACAACTAAATTGTGTCCAGCAAACCACCTGGTGGGGGGTAGGTGAGAGGGTGGAATGGTCATGGGCAGCAACGATGTACATGGATCAAACGAAAGCCTTCGCAATTCCGAATGCCTGGATTTCGGACAATTCAAGAATAGGTGTGAGTCCAAACCAAGCTGTCTAGGTAGATGTGTCTACAATTGAAGAAGATCTCGAAAGCTATATTTGTCCCTTAGTACGGCCATCGAGGGTGGACGTGGAGGAGGGGGGGGGGGGGGCATGTTCAGCTACCCGCCCCTTGGATCTGCCATTGTTCGCATTGTCCACTGCATAATATCGTTACCAATTATGCAACATAGAAGACACTCATGCAATATGTATTATGCATCACCTACTATGAATTATCTTTTTGGCAAACATAGGATATCTGACTGGAAATATCGGTGCTCATGAAGGTAGGCTTCCGAAAAGTCTTGGTTCTTGTTGTCATGTATGATTTAGGCCCATTATTTCAATTCAGCACCATGGACCTAATGTTGACGTTCCAGAATACCTCGAACAGAGTACTCTTAAAAGTCGTGGAACATATTCCTTCTAAGCAGCTTGTTTATAAGCTTCAAAGGACCTTCTTTCTCGGCCCAACGTTCCCTAAAGAGGCTATGAGAAGGAGATGTAACATGGTAGATTTGCAATATCAATATTCATTATTGGTGTCGCACTTACAATGTCAAAAGTAGACGAACCTGTGCTCATGTCGGCACCACAGCTTCACCCTGTATAGTCATATACTGGCTGATGAACCTTGCAAACAATGCAACAATGAGTCCTTTTGAAACAATGCAAACCAGCCATCGTTCAATGGTGGATGTCCCTCCCCCAGCAGACGGTGGCGGGGAGTAGTATAGCCGGGAGCCGCGGGGAGTAGTGGAGCCGGGAGCCGCGGGGAGTAGTATAGCCGGGAGCCGCGGGGAGTAGTGGAGCCGGGAGCCGCGGGGAGTAGTGGAGCCAGGAGCCGCGGGGAGTAGTGGAGCGGAGCCGCGGGGGTGGAGGGAGCCACCACGGGAGTAGTGGAGCCGGGAGCCGCGGGGAGTAGTGGAGCCGGGAGCCACCACGGGGAGTAGTTGAGCCGGGAGCCGCGGGGAGTAGTATAGCCGGGAGCCGCGGGGAGTAGTGGAGCCGGGAGCCGCGGGGAGTAGTATAGCCGGGAGCCGCGGGGAGTAGTGGAGCCGGGAGCCGCGGGGAGTAGTGGAGCCGGGAGCCGCGGGGAAGAGTGGAGCCGCGGGGAGTAGTGGAGCCGGGAGCCGCGGGGAGTAGTGGAGCCGGGAGCCGCGGGGAGTAGTGGAGCCGGGAGCCGCGGGGAGTAGTGGAGCCGGGAGCCGCGGGAGTAGTGGAGCCGGGAGCCGCGGGGGAGCAGTGGAGCGGAGCCGGGGAGTAGTGGAGCCGGGAGCCGCGGGGAGTAGTGGAGCCGGGGAGTGGGAGCCGCGGGGAGTAGTGGAGCCGGGAGCCGCGGGGAGTAGTGGAGCTGCGGGGAGTAGTGGAGCCGGGAGCCGCGGGGAGTAGTGGAGCCGGGAGCCGCGGGGAGTAGTGGAGCCGGGAGCCGCGGGGAGTAGTGGAGCCGGGAGCCGCGGGGAGTAGTGGAGCCGGGAGCCGCGGGGAGTAGTGGAGCCGGGAGCCGCGGGGAGTAGTGGAGCTGCGGGGAGTAGTGGAGCCGGGGTGGGGGAGCCGGGGGAGTAGTGGAGCCGGGAGCCGCGGGGAGTAGTGGAGCCGGGAGCCGCGGGGAGTAGTGGA
This sequence comes from Imbricaverruca yamaguchii, assembly GCA_034440575.1. Lineage (NCBI taxonomy): Eukaryota > Metazoa > Arthropoda > Thecostraca > Neoverrucidae > Imbricaverruca > Imbricaverruca yamaguchii. Next base: position 796,948 of record JAOTOL010001523.1, read on the forward strand.
GCCGGGAGCCGCGGGGAGTAGTGGAGCCGGGAGCCGCGGGGAGTAGTGGAGCCGGGAGCCGGGGGAGTAGTGGAGCCGGGAGCCGCGGGGAGTAGGGGAGCCGGGAGCCGCGGGGGAGTAGTGGAGCCGGGAGCCGCGGGGAGTAGTGGAGCCGGGAGCCGCGGGGAGTAGTGGAGCCGGGAGCCGCGGGGAGTAGTGGAGCCGGGAGCCGCGGGGAGTAGTGGAGCCGGGAGCCGCGGGGAGTAGTGGAGCCGGGAGCCGCGGGGAGTAGTGGAGCCGGGAGCCGCGGGGAGCAGTGGAGCTGCGGGGAGAGGCCACGCTCGGACGTCGTCAGAAGCAGCGGCAGGACGCCGGCGGGGGGGGGGGGCGAGGGGCGTCGGCGCGCTGAGCGGGATTCATTCGGCTAGCTGGAGGTCTGTCGATGACGCGTGGCACGTGCCAGCGGGGTGCAACCGCGTCAGACCGCAGACTAATCGAGATCCCATCAGCGGCCGGTGGCGGGGGTGGGGCGAACAGCTCGGTAGGACGCGGCGGCACCCTGACGTGACGTCAGGACCAGAGCCGCGGCGGCAGCTCCTCCTCCTGGCGCCGCGGGACACACCGGCTGCCGAGACAAACGCGCTCATCACAGACACATGTACTGACCGGCCTCGGTAGTGTATTATGGAGGCACGTCCCTCACAAGATTCATACGTACATTGGAAGTTAATAAATCAAATGCAGCGTAGCAGCATAATAGCCACCATATATGTCTTCTTTTCAGCAGAGCGCAAAGTCGGCATAAAATTGGCTTGAATCGGAAGTGAGTTTTTGTCCAATTTGTGCACGAGGAATGAAGCTTGTGTATGTTACAGGTAATTGACCATACTAATGCCATTTATCTGGTATGTAGATTAGTTTTGTGGGAACACAAAAGGAAGCTCGGCTAATTGCGCTTCTGGGACCTATGGATACTTCGGGAGACAATAGATATGTTGCTAGGTGCATGGAATGTGCTGCCTAGCCCGTACCGGCCCAGCCGAATGAAATGGTTGGGCTGGTACGGGTACGCAACGGCAACCAATGGCTGCACGGGTACGCAACGGCAGCCAATGGCTGGACTGGTACAAAACGGCAACCAATGGCTGGACTGGTACACAACGGCAACCAATGGCTGGACTGGTACACAACGGCAACCAGTGGCGTGCTGTGTGCTGATGACACTGCCTATTAGCAGCCCAGCGGTCTGACCTCGCAGCTCTATCCTACGTGCGGAGCTTGATGTCACACGCGTGGCTGAATGCATTATTAGTATACTTTTTCGGGATTTAAGCGTTTTGTAGATGCCAAGAGGGCTTCCTTATACCTCAATGCATCAACTATTGCCCAGCTTCAGACAGTCATTGCCAGTCACAGTCATATGCGACACGTTGCTGAATGATCGATGCTGTATGCTTGGTGCTGTATGGCCGATGCTGTATCACTGATGCTAGTTGATGCACTTCACTGCAAATATACTAACATCCATTGTCCATTAGTTTGAGTTTTCGTGGCTTGCAATTTCAACTGACATAAAATTGAATATATTTATCACACAAAGCCAAGTAATGTAAGGATAACGCCTCATCGAAAACGTATAACGGATTTATAAAGTACTTACGAAGAAAATTCTGGCGATTAGCAACCGGGATCATGCCTCGCAAGGGCTACTGATTGAATAGCATTGGCTTCCATTTCTGGCGATTCTATGACCCTTTACTCAAAAGAAGGGCTTCAAACCATCATATTACGCAGTTTCCCAACATAATAAGTTCGGGAAATTGGGTACGTTTTCGGTTTCCATTCACGAAAGCGTCTTCGTTGACAGTGCGAAGCTAAAGCGAAAGAAGCTGAGGATGTCAATGCATGCCTTTGAACCATGAGTATCATGAGTGCTATATCGTGCTGATTCTAATCAAAGCAAATTATGTCCAGTATGATACCAAACGGAAAGACGCAACCACTCTGGACACTGGGTCGGTCCCAGTATCTGGCTGGTAGTTATGTATGGACGTTGGCCGGGGTCGGTCTCGGTGTCGGGCTGGGTAGTTATGTATGGACGTTGGCCGGGGTCGGTCTCAGTATCGGGCTGGGTAGTTATGTACGGACGTTGGCCGGGGTCGGTCTCAGTGTCGGGCTGGGTAGTTATGTATGGACGTTGGCCGGGGTCGGTCCCAGTATCGGGCTGGGTAGTTATGTATGGACGTTGGCCGGGGTCGGTCTCAGTATCGGGCTGGGTAGTTATGTATGGACGTTGGCCGGGGTCGGTCTCAGTGTCGGGCTGGGTAGTTATGTACGGACGTGGGGGGTTATGTATGGACGTTGGCCGGGGTCGGTCCCAGTGTCGGGCTGGGTAGTTATGTACGGACGTTGGCCGGGGTCGGTCCCAGTGTCGGGCTGGGTAGTTATGTATGGACGTTGGCCGGGTCGGTCCCAGTGTAGGGCTGGTATTGGGACGTTGGCCGGGGTCGGTCTCGGTGTCGGGCTGGGTAGTTATGTATGGACGTTGGCCGGGGTCGGTCTCGGTGTCGGGCTGGGTAGTTATGTATGGACGTTGGCCGGGGTCGGTCTCAGTGTCGGGCTGGGTAGGTTTGTATGGACGTTGCGGGGTGGTCTAGTATCGGGCTGGGTAGTTATGTATGGACGTTGGCCGGGGTCGGTCTCAGTGTCGGGCTGGGTAGTTATGTATGGACGTTGGCCGGGGTCGGTCTCAGTGTCGGGCTGGGTAGTTATGTATGGACGTTGGCCGGGGTCGGTCCCAGTATCGGGCTGGGTAGTTATGTATGGACGTTGGCCGGGGTCGGTCCCAGTGTCGGGCTGGGTAGTTATGTATGGACGTTGGCCGGGGTCGGTCTCAGTGTCGGGCTGGGTAGTTATGTATGGACGTTGGCCGGGGTCGGTCCCAGTGTCGGGCTGGGTAGTTTTATATGGACGTTGGCCGGGGTAGCTCCCAGTGTCGGGCTGGGAGTTATGTACGGGCGTTGGCCGGGGTCGGGTCGAGCTAAGCTTTGTTCTGAAGTTGGCCTTAGAAGACTGAGCGAGGGTGCCAATGCAGGAGTTGCAGGTCGTATTGGTGCGGTCGACGGTCAACGGACACTACACCCTTCATAATGGTGAGCGATAGTGGCATAGAGACAGGCACACAGACATAGAGAAGAAAAACAGAGGAGTGTGTGTGTGTGTGTGTGTGTGTGTGTGTGTGTGTGTGTGTGTGTGTGTGTGTGTGTGTGTGTGTGTGTGAGAGAGAGAGAGAGAGAGAGAGAGAGAGAGAGAGAGAGAGAGAGAGAGAGAGAGAGAGAGAGAGAGAGAGAGAGGGAGAGAGAGGCGGAGAGAGAGAGAGAGAGGGAGAGAGGGAGAGAGAGTAAGCAGGTAGAGATGGAGAAAAAAGGAGAGGAGGGAGTAAGGGACAGGAAATGAGACAGGACAAAATCGACCATCCATGCTAAGCTCATCTGGCCATGGTTGATGAAAAAGAACCTCGAGGTGCCCAGTGAAAAGTTGGTAGCAAGTTCTCAAAAATGTCGGTCGTACTCAAAAGAAAGTTGCTGGTCCTCGAGCGCCCCAAACTATATATAAAGTTCCCCTATTGAATAAGACTACTAGATCAGCCTGCATGTGGCGTATGCACCATCCTAGCCTGAGTCCTTGCATGGGCCTCAAGGAGAGCTGTGGGCAGATTAGATCGCGCCCAACGGTCTTCAAGTCAGCAGCATGCAAACTCACATGGAACAAATCCATTTGGTGCCGAGAGTGTGAGTGAGGGGGCACTCTGACCCTCGCCGGGCTACTCAGCCGCTCTGGTGACCACCCCGGTCTTCACGGAAGTTTACGTCGCATTTGTCAGCGGATCCTGCTATCTGGAGAGAGGGAAATCTCTCCCCTTTTGGAGATTTATAGGTGTGTCCACCGAGTGTTTTCATATCGAGTTATGCACTCAGCAACAAGGACGGGTGAACAGTGACCGGAGCAAAGCTGTGGGAGCCCAGAGCCACGGCAGAAGGTGGACATGGCGGAGCAAGGCTGTGGCAACCCAGAGCCACGGCACCGGGTGGGCAGCAGTCGGAGCAAGACAAAGACTCACTATTTGTCTTCCGCTCACTCCTGACGCCTTGCCATGTTATGCCATCTGCCTAAGAGAAAATACACCGGCTTGAGTCGGATGGTGGGACGTATCCACGCACTTCCTCCTGGTTGGTCGACATTGCTACACTTGGTCGCAGGCCGTGGAGCCGAAAGCTTAAAGTCGAGACGCCTTGTAAGGACGTGGGAAGTCGCCAAGTATTGTCACGTGTGGCGGGTGTGTGTTTCTTGGTAGGCAAAGCATAGGTGTGATAATGGGGCAGTCCTGTGGTATTTACACTGCCGCCTCCCCTAAAGTATGTCAAAGGCAACACCAGGCTTTTTGCGCTTTTTCCATCTAAAGGAAAAACACTTGAACCATAAGGTTTTGACCGTCACTTCTCGGATGCGCGCGTGTGTAAAGACCAGTTGCAATAAGTGCACGTGCAAAGTCTAAATGTGATACATGCATGTATACAGACCAAGTGTGATAAATGCGCGTGTACAAGACCAAATGCGTTACGTGAGCGTGTAAAGACCAAATGCGATATGTGCGTGTGTAAAGACCAAATGCGATACATATGTTTGGAGGGACCAAACGCGACACTTGATTGTGTAAAAGACCAGCTGCGATAGGGGTGTTCGCAGGGGCCAAATGCAACACTTGAGTGCGTACAAGACCTAATGCGATGCATACGTGTGTAAGGACCAAATGCGATGCACGCGTGTGCCAAGGTTAAATGGCCAACTTTTTCTATGTGGAAAGTTGGCCATTTGGAGGTCGTTTCTTTGCATGCAAATGGTAGGGCTAATGGTAGAAGGTTATCAAATGTGCGCCCCGTCCCTATGTCATTGCGTCACAGCGTAGGTCACGTGACCTCGCAGTCGTTTTGTCAATCGTTTTTGGGGCCACATCCCCGCTGCTAGAAGCAAACGCTCCCGCTGGACGCGGTAGCCTTGACAACGATGCGGCAACTATTGAGAAGTGGCGCCAAAGTACCTGTCATTGTGGACGCTTATTGATTGCACATTCCTCGTGTTCGGAGGAGCGCGGCGGCCGGTCGCCGGTGGCCGACCAGTGGAATGTGGCGGCCGGCAACAATATCGACGGCGTGCCGGCCAAGTTGGTAGCCGCCGCTCTGAAATGTTTGTCGCCCAGCCCCGTGTCGGAGATAAATGATAACATAAATTTCTCCCGGCCAGATATATTCTCCTAATGGCCGCGCGGCGTGAATGGCGCACCGTGGTCGACAATGGCGGCGTGCACGCATGGTCGGCGCACACAGGTGTGGGTCGGCGCCGCGGGGGGCAGGGGAGCCGACGGAGAGGGGACTGTCACACCTGGCAAGGCGACACACACGCCATCGGAAAAATACTCGTGCCAAGACAACAGCTGCGCCACAGTATCGCGGTGCAGTCGCTGCCTACGCTGCGGCCACACCGACTCGACGGCGGCCCAGTGACTCCGGTGAACGCCACAGTGCAGCAGAGTCACGTGTTTTAAGCGAACGCACGCGTGCGCTACGAGCGCGTATGTGGTGTGTAGCGCGAGATCTACCGAGGCCGGGTGAACGTGGCTAGATATGTTGGGCTAGCTTGGGCTAGATAGTTTCTCGACAACTTGTGATATGGTATTGCTTGGGGTGTTTCATGATCTGTTTTCTTGTCTTATGCTATTTTTCCCGTATAGGCTTAACCAAGCTCGTCCCCTGTGACTCTTATTAAGCCTCGACACTTTGCACATTTGTGATTGTATGACTTCATGGTGTCGGCTGTCGCGGATCAGGAGCTGGCTTGGCGCAGATCAGCAGCCGGCTTGGCACGGGTCTGGAGCCGGCTTGGCACGGGTCTGGAGCCGGCTTGGCACGGGTCTGGAGCGGATTTGGCGCGGGTCTGGAGCGGATTTGAGCCTGCGGGTCTGGAGCGGGTCTTGCGCGGGTCTGGAGCGGATTTGGCGCGGGTCTGGAGCGGATTTGGCGCGGGTCTGGAGCGGATTTGGCGCCAGTCCTGCCCCGGTTTGACGCGAGCACGTGTGCCACATTGGTGGTGCGCCGTTCTGCGCAGGTGCTGATCATGGCGCACATGCCGCATCTGACGCTGTGTAGGGCGCGGTCACCTGGCCGTGTGGAAAAGCAGGCGACTCGTCAAACAACATTCAAATAGCCGGACGGGTGTGGCTGGTCACAATCGTGTCTGTCAACGCTGTGTATAGCGCTGCTCCAGTCGTGACCTGACTAACCGACCGACCACTGCTCCAGTCCCCACCTGACCGACCGACCACTGCTCCAGTCCCCACCTGACCGACCGACCGACCACTGCTCCAGTCGCCACCTGACCGACCGACCACTGCTCCAGTCCCACCTGACCGACCGACCGAGCCACTGCTCCAGTCGCCACCTGACCGACCGACCGACCACTGCTCCAGTCGCCATGACTGACCGACCGACCACTGCTCCAGTCCCACCTGACCGACCCCCATGTCGTCGACCGACCGACCACTGCTCCAGTCGCCACCTGACCGACCGACCACCGACTCCAGTCGCCACCTGACCGACCGACCGACCACTGCTCCAGTCGCCACCTGACCGACCGACCACTGCTCCAGTCGCCACCTGACCGACCGACCGACCACTGCTCCAGTCGCCACCTGACCGACCGACCACTGCTCCAGTCGCCACCTGACCGACCGACCACACTGCTCCAGTCGCCACCTGACCGACCGACCACTGCTCCAGTCGCCACCTGACCGACCGACCGACCGACCACTGCTCCAGTCGCCACCTGACCGACCGACCGACCACTGCTCCAGTCGCCACCTGACCGACCGACCGACCACTGCTCCAGTCGCCACCTGACCGACCGACCACTGCTCCAGTCGCCACCTGACCGACCGACCACTGCTCCAGTCGCCACCTGACCGACCGACCACTGCTCCAGTCGCCACCTGACCGACCGACCGACCACTGCTCCAGTCCCCACCTGACCGACCGGCCACTGCCAGTCGCCACCTGACCGACCACCGTCCAGTCGCCACCTGACGACCGACCACTGCTCCAGTCGCCACCTGACCGACCGACCACTGCTCCAGTCGCCACCTGACCGACCGACCGACCACTGCTCCAGTCCCCACCTGACCGACCGACCAGCAACTGCTCCAGTCGCCACCTGACCGACCGACCACTGCTCCAGTCCCCACCTGAGCGACCGGCCACTGCTCCAGCCAGCCGACACATTTAATTCAATGAGCGGCGCCCCACTGTGGTGAGCGGGCGCTAGAGCGTGACTGCAGTTTATTGCCACTGAAATAGGCGATGGCGCTGCACGCAATTTGTGCACGGTGCTGCACGTGACGAGGGTGTCATGCCTGGCGCGTGCACGTCCCAGTCGGTGGGCGCAGTGCAAGGTCTCAATCCCGCTTACTGCCTGCCGCCCGCGCAATGGAGCTCATACTACGAAGCTGGGAGCAGTCCGGGATTTGGAATAGTGGTGCCTAAACACTGTGACGGTTGGCACTGGCAATGGCATGCATGCAGATTACGATGTCGTCGCGAATTAAGTCATAGCATTCATGATGCTAACTAATTTACATTCCTTCATAATATTAGACAATAAGGAAAAGAAATGTCACATCTGAGATCAATGCCAGAACCCCAGTTCAAAAACTCCGAAGCCCTCGAAACCTTCGGTACACAAAATTTCATTACATGCTTCTTTCTTAATTCCCACGTGTTTTCAATTCCGAAACACAGAAATAGCTTTTGATGGGCGATGTCAGAACTGCAGTATCTCAAAATTACAACACATCAAAAGCTTATATTTCAAGATTTCAAGAGCGTTCTTGCTTCAGCGGTGGGAGAGTCACTCTATGCACGGCCATTTTGTGCATAGTCCATTTCACCTACTACCATTTCATCCCCGGTCAGTTCACGCCTGTCATTTTGCGTACTGCTCTTCACTTCCGGTCTTTTCACCTCCGGTCTTTCCGAAAATGTGCCCAGCCACTTCGCACTCATGACATTTACCATACAATCTACTTCACCTCCATACTAGGATACTTTACAGAAAAAGTGCGTTTCTAGATGGGAACATATCCAAACGTTTTTGGATTATGCAACCGTCAAATTCGAATTTAAGTATGATCTCATTCATTCCCGGTTTCTTAAATTTGTGTTAGTGTGAGTTTTTACTTTTAAAAAATGTTTTCAAGTGAAGTTTACAATTCACTTTTCTCACATTATGAAGCAACCAGGTCTTCCCTACAAATTGAGACGAACACAAATCGGGATACATGGGATTGTGCGCATCACCTTCAACGAAGAGCAGAAGCTTCACACTGGATTTGGTTCCGCCGACCGGACTGGCCTGGACCAGGTACGCTAATTCGTGAGGGCATTGAATCTCATCCGCTTGTCCCAATTATGGAACGAAGAGCCTAGAACTCAGAGCAGCTATGTTGTTGATATTTTGGGAGGCGCAGCTGCCTCGGCTACATTGCGCTCATGATTAGCATGTAAAGACATAAAGAAATAAAAGATTAGTGCAACTATGAGTCACAAGGGCCCTTCTTCGTTGCACTCTGTACACTGAACCAGTTGCCCACCAAATGTGTCAATCAGCCCTCCCTGTAATACTGAAAAGCAAGCCCTCTATTCTTATAATGATTGTATATGCTGTTTTTAAAGATGTTCAATGTGCTGCTACTGACAATGTTTTCTGGCAGCTGGTTCCAGTGTTCTACTACCCTGTTGGTGAAGAAAGTTTGCCTTAACCTTGTTCTGCTGTGGTTAACTTTAATTTTGAATTTATGACCTCTAATTGCATCATTTCTGTTCAATTCAAACATTTCCCCAAGGTATCCCCTCTCCAGACCATGGACAAATTTAAAAACCTCGATGAGATCTCCTCTCAGCCTTCTATATCTAAGTGAAAACATATTCAATTTCTTCAATCTTTCCTCATATGCCAGGTTGCTTATGCCATTAACCATTTTTGTAGCCCTCTTTTGTACTCTCTCTAAAAGCCAACAATCTTTTTCATAGCTAGGAGACCAAGCTTGGATGCAGTATTCCAAATGTGGTCTGACGTATGCACAGTAAAGCTTCCTGATCACTTCCTCACTTCGGTATGATACATTCCGATTTATTGCCCCGAGCATTCTCAGTGCCTTCTTCCTGGCTTCCTTGGTCTGTTCTGATGCCCCCAGTTTTGTGTTTAGAATAACACCTAAATCCTTCTCCTGTTGAGTCACTGATAGCACTTGGCCACCAATCAAGTATGGAGCCTTCATATGCTGCTTACCTACATGCATGATTTTGCACTTATCAAAATTAAATTTCATTTGCCATTCTTCGGACCACTTCACAAGTTCGTCTAAGTCTATTTGCAGCGAGATATGCTCATCTTGACCTGTTATTGCCCTAAAGACCTTCAAATCATCCGAAAATTTCAAAACTTTACTACTTAGGCCACTTTCAATGTTATTTACAAATATAATGAACAGTAGGGGCCCCAGTACTGACCCCTGGGGGACTCCACTTAGAACATTTTGCCATGATGACTTTGTACCATTTAGCATCACTCTTTGCTGTCTATCTGAAAGCCACAACTCTATCCATTTTAAGATGCTACCTGCAATACCATGAGACGGAAGCTGTATCATTAACCGTGTATGGGGTACCTTGTCAAAGGCCTTACTAAAGTCAAGATATGCTGCATCAACCTGATTTCCCTGATCAAATTGCTCTGTGGCGAAGTTAAAAAAGTCCAAGAGATTTGTGAGACACGATCGTCCTTTTCTAAACCCATGTTGAGTATCTTGAATCAATCTGCTGCCTTCCAGATAACTAACTATTCTATCCTTGATAATTGATTCGAGTACCTTGCAGACTAGGGATGTGAGACTTACTGGCCTATTGTTTTCAACTTTCCCTCTTTCTCCTTTCTTGAAAATAGGAACTACATTTGCCCTTTTCCAATCGGTTGGAATTTCATTTTGTGAAACTGATCTACAAAATATTATACTAAGTGGAAATGCCAGTTCCTTTCCAGTTTCCCGCAACACCCTAGCATAAATATCATCAGATCCTGCTGCCTTGTTTGGCTTTATTTTCCTGATATGATTGTAAGCAACATCACTATCAACGAAATCAACATCATTTGTCAGATCACATGTCACTGAACTATGGTGTACGGTCGGCAGATTGATCATATCTTCCAATGTAAACACTGATTTAAACTGCTTGCTCAGCTCCTCAACCATCTCACTATCCTCACCCAATGTAGTCCCGTTTACTTCCAGTGGACCAATTGTGCTAGAAACTTTACTCAGCTTGTAGAAACTAAAGAACTTTTTACTTTCCCCATTACGGTTTCTAGCTAATGTGATAAGTACTTCAGTACTAAGGAGTAAATATCGACACAAGCGGTGACAAAGAATGCGAATTAAATACGAACAAATCGAGATGACAGTCAGAAGTGTAGATGTTGTGTGATAGATAAGAATCAAACCAAACGGTCTCAAGTCCGTCAATTGCGTTTTAAGACATAAAAAGCATGCTTCACAGTGTTACACGGACGGGGAAGGAAAAACTACCCTAGCCTATCTCCCACACCGGGAGCCGGCGATGAGACACACACAACATGCCCTTCAATGAAGTTGAATAGTTTTAAGACATCTGAGATATCTATTTTGGGGAATTTACCTATTTGATCGCTAATACTAAATGCCTTAAAACATCTCTGCTCGACCGAATTAAGATATGTGCAAGAGAAAAGCTTACGCTCATCCGTAGACACCGCACCAACCGTCACTCAACCGTCACTACGACACCAACCGCCAAACAACCGTCACTACAGCACCAACCGTCACAACACTACAGCACCAACCGTCACACAACCGTCACTACGGCACCAACCGTCACTCATCCGTCACTACAGCACCAACCGTCACTCAACCGTCACTACGACACCAACCGCCACTCAACCGTCACTACGACACCAACCGTCACTCAACCGTCATTACGACACCAACTGTCACTCATCCGTCACTACGACACCAACCGTCACTCAACTGTCACTACGGCACCAACCGTCACTCATCCGTCAATACAGCACTAACCGTCACACAACCGTCACTACTGCACCAACCGTCGCTCAACCGTCATTACGACACCAACCGTCACTCATCCGTCACTACAGCACCAGCCGTCAGTCAACCGTCACTACGTAACAGTAGGCTGGGAATCGATCTCGATCTTGCCATCTGAATGAAAATTACTGCGTTTGGTAGAAACTCAGTTTTCATAGTGATACCCATTATTATTCCGAGCCGCGGACTGCCTCGTACGAATGTACAAATCCTATATCCCATATATCCTGCAGATGGTTTCACATGATTGTGCCATCCTACGCATAGTACAGGCTTCATGTGCTCGAGGTAAGAAAAGTTCCTACGATTTAAAGTGGCCTAGTGTGTCCGGATCTGGTTGCTTCCTACTATGAACTTTTCATGTGTACTTTGCAGCAAACTCGTTCGTACTTTGTCCTCGCTTACAGGAACACGAAGTTTACATTTTGTCACATCATATCATTTGAATTGTTAATATATTGTCAATTTTAAGCTACATACCACCACATACAGGCTATGTGAATTAAGCAAGCTAGAACAATCTCATTCAATTACCTTACGTTCCCTTTTGGACGAAATGACCGTAGCGCAAAACTGGAGACTGTCATGCTTTTCGCACCAAATACCGCATGGTGGAAAGTCATCGCTGTATACAAATTCGGCCACGTGGTTGTGGCTCGTTTTTTGTTACCTTCTGGTATTTTTTCTTCAGTTTTTGACAAAAGCGTTCACCTACACAGCCGGAGCTGGGCCCAGACGCCCGCGGATCACCCTGGAATGCCGGACACCCCTTCACCTCCAGGCCGTGGGTGGTCAACGGAGCCCGTCGTCTCCCATATCAATCGGTTTGCCACGGCAACGACCAGAGACAGATGAAGGCTCTGGCAGCCCTTCAAATGTACTGTCTCGTGTAACGTATGTCTCATATCATGCATATCTGCGTATGTTCTGCGTTCTCCCGTCCGTTGCGTCAATTTCCTAGTTTACAGTTTGGCATCTCCCATCTTTTCGCTCCAGCTTGCCTGATATCGGATGTCACATAAGTAAAATTAGCGTAATTCGTTCTTCACATATATCCTCTGGCCGGTGGCACGTTTCCACCTCTAAAGAACCAAGAAAATAAAAGCATAAAACACCGTAGGAGAAAAAGTATGCAAAGTACAACTTTGTGCATTCAAGTATACGGCTCATAGAGAGTGAAACGACATGTACACTCATAAATATGATCTTCTGATTAACACAAACATGAATACCTGATAAATAACATCAATATTCAAAAAGAACAGTCAGATACCAAAGCTAAAAGCCAATTATGTGGAGGATGGCATGCTAATGTTCGCAAACCTAGTGAAGTCTTTTAAAAGTGACCAAACGCATTCAGAAAATTATACAGACGATCGACTACAGACATATTGTCTTATTTTTGCGTTCCATGGGACACAGTTTGGTAGTTCGAAGAACCGTCAGAGTGTGTACCAAGCTGGAACTTTGTTTTTTTTTTTTCAAGATACTAGGATTTGATATGCTCCGAACATATGGAGACCATGCAATATCGGGAGGTCCAAGGTTAACCCGTCCCGTCTCGGGGGGCGAGGGGTCTTCAACCGACCCCTCAGGTTTTTGGCGGATATTGGACAAACGGCGCGCGGCAGCGCGCCCAAATTTGGCATACCTTTTTCTACATCAATTTGGCACGCTGTTTCAAAATTTTGAAGTCAGGTCATCTAGAGTCAACGAGTTAGTCAAGGTCAAGTGAGGTCACTTCCAAAAATGTTAAACCAGTCGTCACGCTTTAACGGATACAGATATGTTAACGAAATTTTCAGCGTTTGCTTATCTTTAGGGATGCAACAAAACGTACGAGTGGAATTTTTCATTTTGTTCGTTTTTTACTAAATATAAATTTTACGTATTTACCAAATTGCAGTTCAAATAGAGGATTCTGGCTAACGTAGGCATTTTGTATTAGGGCAAGGTGACTTCCAAGAACGTTTCTCGGTCTGCTCTACCCATTGAATAAGGAAAATTAAAGAAAACTTCAAAACTGAAAATTTTGAAATTTCGAAAAAAATGTAATTTTTACTTTTGGGGGCCAAAGAGAATTAAAGCCCTGGTCGATTCCGCTGTCCTTTCTCATTCTTTTTTTTCTCTCACATATCCCCCAAAATGAGCTCCAGAGAGCCAAAAACATAATGTAAGTCGTGAAAAGTCGTGAAAGTCTAGCCCCCTGGTGACGTCACTTTTGGGGGAAAATGTTTTGCGGGGTGGACCCGGACCCTACTCGTCGGGCGCTATTCGATGACACCTCTTTCGTCTTCGTGCGATGCTTAGTTCGGATTTTAGAGAGGGTTACTAACCGCCCCCCCCCCCCCGAGACGGGGTGTGAGGATCTGACCGGAAAGACGGCGCGGGTAAAAAAAAACTTGGGACAATATGCAGAATAAACAATAGCAGCAGTCTTTTCGGTGCCTTAGTTTCTTTGTACCTTGGTGGCCTCATTTTGTCATAGAACAACATCGGTTTTTTTCTTTACTCATATTCACAGAACATAGCAGAAGGTGCGTTGCATACTAGTATCTATATATGCTAGCTATCGCAGTTATTTGATAAGGCATACCTGCAATGTAATTCATTGTGGACAAGTTCGACTGAGCAAGTTTCTCCTAATCATTCTTCTTTATGCGGTGGCAAGAAAACTTAATGTCATTTGTAGACTGCATTGTATTCATACCGGAACAAACCCGATATATATGAGGCAGTGTTGAAGCATTTATCCTTTGCTGGCGACTTACCGCTGTATCTTCCTGTCGTAAGGCACAACGAAACAAAGCGTGCTTAATCGGCATATTCCATGTTAACCGTCCACCGATGTTCACCACTGCGCGTCTGCAACGCGAGGCTGACAGCTGACCGAACGATGAGACACATTGCCCGCCTGACCTTTCCGTGGTGCTCAATGATCGAGGACAATGCCCTCCATGGACAATTACCACGTGCGGACGACTGCTGTGCCCGTAACGGGCGGGACACGTAGTGCTCACGTGGCTCCTCCACATGTTGCTACTCGGTATAACTCGATAATAAAATAGTCGCATGATTTATCTTCCGGGGTATTCATTTGTGAAAACTCGGCTCATGCTCAAATTATTCTTGGAACGTAATTTATCTTCAGGATTGCTTTCCTTTGAGCGATCTTGCGATGTGTTTTGCAAACGAGGAACTCTACAATAGACATGCATGGTCTTATGCATAGCAGTTTGGCACACGTGCCTTGCATGAAGTTGTGAAGCCGTGAAGAGATGAATTTGTGCTTCACATTTTCCTCTCGCACAATAGTATCACGAAATGTCGGCATTCACAGTGATTCTATGACGAACGATGTAACATACACCATGCTTAAGCCAACAGTGTGACATCGCTGCGATGTAACATACACCAGGCTTAAGCCAACAATGTGACACCGCTGCGATGTAGCATACACCATGCTTAAGCCAACAGTGTGACATCGTTGCGATGTAACATACACCAGGCTAAGCCAACAATGTGACATCGCTGCGCACTTTGTCAGGCCAGCTAGATGTTTCCTAATTATGTGTGCAGCTTCAAGCCCAAGAAATTACATTCATCATTGCGATATTTTTGGGTACGTTGTTACTTTTACCCAGGAGCAGGTTTTCTTGGTGATCGTGTCTTTCTTGGTGTTTGGTTTTCTTGGTGAGCAGGTTTGCCTGTTTAGTGTCCTGTGGCCATGATTAGTTGATTACGAACCATTCTGCTTTGCTGACAATGGTTGTTGCACATGTCCAATGTTCCCATTTCCTGGCTACTTCTGGTAATTTCTTGGTGGCCAAGTGAATTCGTCATGCAGATCTAGGCAAGGCAGTACATGCTTTAGAAAATACAATGCAATTTTGTACATACCGATGCTTGCCAGATATTCGGATTTGAGCTGTGATGTGGCTTTGGTAGAAGCCACTTTGGTATATATATATATATATATATATATATATATATATATATATATATATATATATATATATATATATATATATACATACATACATATGTATGCATATATGTACATATATCATGTACATATATCCTTATATATATGCATATATACATATAGTATGTACATATATCCTTATATATACATGTATATATATATATACATATTCCGTCGAGCCTCCCCGAGGGGGCTCTTAGTACCAACAATGGGGGAGGGCAAGTCGTGAGACAGGAGTCCTTTCTTTCAACCACGGCTGGAGAGAGGAATGAGGGCACATGCTCTTGGTGCTTCTCTGCTCTAACTTCACCACTGGTCTTTGGGTGATTTTGCTGTGCTTCCCAAGGAAGAATATCCTGAGCGGATGGGGAGAGAGGCGTACCGAACTGATCATATTCAACTCTGGGTGGATACAATTTTTTTTCGAGAACATAATTGAGCCCGGTGATCGCGTGCTTCTCCAATAGTATGCAAAAGACCGCCCCAGTCGGCGAGCATTTCAAATCTCTTATTCTGCACGCACCTTCAAATAATTGATTTTGAACGCCAGTTTTGTTCCTGCTAGCCCTCTAGATTGAAGGTCAGGAGGGTCAGACGGACACCTGACCCCGTCACGTGACACACGGCCACGCCGGGTCAGGCGCAGACCTGCGCATCCCGATGAGCCGCTGGTCTATAGCTGGTGGACACGCAGCCACCACCACGTACAGCAAGCCCGGATCGGAGGCGGATGGTGCATACCTGTCTCTCTCCTGACACTGGTACGTGGAATGCGAGGAAAGCAAATGGAGTTCAGCGGGTTTTCACTGCACTTGAGAGAAGGTACTCGCATGGGCGAGTCTAGTGTGTACTGTCTAGTATGTACTCTGTCAGCTGGTGCGACACATTCTTTCCATCTGCAGGCATAGGAGAACCATTGCTTAGTGATATACATGTCCTCATCCAGCACCCTTCCATGAGGCATCGTATTAACGGCCCGGATGTTCTGTATACTTTATGTACATGATGAGATAATAATGTCACATTGAAATCAACCTTGAATCCCACATCGTGTCATGAGTAGTGATTTGAAGCCAGGCATCCAGCACCGTCGACATCATCGGCAGCAACACCTCGATATCCATGAGCATCACAGTGATCATCATGGTTGCCCTCCCTCTACCCCTCATGTTCATCGCCCATCTTCCCTCGCGGGGTAAGAATCCAGAATTCCAGCTGCCCCAACTGATCCCAAGCAGACATAAGCAGGCAGATGACAATCTTGATCGGAGCCTTCTTTGTCAGAGGTGCTTACTGCTCACGTGGCTGCCGCACGTGCTGTACGTCATCTCACATGCCGGCTCCGAACAGCCTCCAAAACACCCCTGGCCTCGATGAAATGTGGGGGCAGATGGTGGCTATGTGTGGAAGGGACGAGTCTTAGCGTAAATCCCCGACACATTCTGGTGGAGAGATCAGATAGGATATCACAAGAATCGCATCTTGGGCAGACGGTGGGAGGACCGTGCTGAGACGACTGCTGAGCCCTCCACAGGGCTTCCATTTCCGGGCGACCACTTCCCACTCGACTCCGGTCATTCTGGATCGTGCTGGGAGCCCACTGGCCGAAAAGAACGTGCGGTTATGGAAATTGCCACCAGCATAGGGCGCTTATAAGGGTGGTGGGCGACAAAGCGAAAGCATTAAAAACGCAGTGCACTCGAATTTCCATGCACCTAAGTTTTACGGTCACTCGCCTTCAGGCATGTACGCAGAGCTGAAATGACCGTCGTACCGGGCCAGGCTGCTTAGATGAAGTTGTGTGCTATTTATTTCAGTTATTTGAGGGAAGGCTTGCAATTTTGTACGAGTTTGGGATAAAGCAGTACTAAAGAAAGATTCAGATATGGGCCAGGCATGCTTCCCAAGGGATTGTGAAAATATTATAGTGAGCGGCTAATAACAAGAAAGGAAGTACGTCAAGATATTTACCAGGATAGGATACCTATATGCGTAATGCACATGTACATCATCATCGTCGCAAAATGCTTAGAGAAGCAATGCTAATTTTGCATATGTTCCATTATTAGTCGCCATTTTTCGGCCACTATATCCAGAGAAAAAGTAGGTGCTATTTATATCTGTAAGGTTTATTCAGCGTTCAACGTCCTCCATACGTCCTGTGATTTTTGTCTGTAGATGACAAGTGAATTACTCATTTGGACTTGATGATCGAGCCCACGTCGCTTCTGAGAAAACCAAGTCAGTCTGATTGTGTGCGCCAATGAAGAGCACGTGCCCATGCAGCGCCGGAGAGCCGCCATATCCGAGAGACATAATTCAATCTGGGCCGTGTTTGGAGATTTTATTAACGTATTGTTGGCACCAGCTGAATTTGAGCTGACGTTGCCGTGCGGAGGGGCGATAACGCGCACGTAATTAAATTCCCCGCCTCAGTCGTGCTACCGCATGGGAGATGCAGCCAGTGCTGTGGTGAAATCGAAGTCCCACTCCACTGTCGAGTCTGAAGCTCAGCGGTCCCGATTTCGGATGGCGCTATTGGACGGACGTAGCATGCTCCAGTGCACACCTGCACCCATATGTTTGTGGTAGTGGCCGCTTTCTCTCCCTCTCTCTCCCTCTATCTCTCTCGCTCTTCCTCTCTCTCTCTCTCTTTTTATTCTTCTCTCTCCTTTCTCTCTCTCTCAGTCTCTCTCTCGCTCTTTCTCTCTCTCATTATCTCCCTCCTCTCTATCCCTATATCTCTTTCTCCTTCTCTCTCTCTCTCTCTCTCTCTCTTTCTTTCTCTCGCTCTTTCTCTCACTCCTGCTCTTTCTCTCAGCACACAGTGGGATGGAGTGACCAACACAGCTGATGACAGCAGATGTGACGTTGATTGCTGTGACTCTGGTTGATTCACGCAAGGAACTGCTGTCGACCACATCATCATGTACGTAGGTGTCATCATGTAACTTTGAACAATTCACGCTGTTCGCAAACCGACCGATAGAATAGTCAGCTGTAGGCGGAATTGTGCGGCCTCGTTGGTACACACTTGACAAAACAAAGTCCCTTCAACAATAACCTCATAGTATTTCGTTGGAAATCTCACTTGACACTACGAAGGGCTACATACATGTGCCACCGGAGATAAATATTTGATGCGTAAAGTGCAGCCCCGACCCATCTTTATGTGGCCTTATGAATATCTTGTCATATGAATAGCAACGCTCATGAATAGATAAAAACAAAGGAACTGACATCAGGTAATGCTTACAAATGACTTCCAACATAGCAATCCGAGAGACTTTGCTCGTGAATATATGTATATATATATATATATATATATATATATATATATATATATATATATACACTCACGCATATATATACATATATATATATATATATATATATATATATATATATATATATATGTATACATACATTTATATGTACATAATCTGCATGTATAATGCGTGTGTTTTAAAGTGGATTATCTCCCCGATATTCGACCAACGTTCACAGACCATAGTATTTCTCCTGTTTCACCATTGATCAATTGATCGCGCTTTACCACAGACCCATATATCGACATGGTTGCCCGCGTCCTACCACAGACCCGTACCTCGCCATATTCGCCGGGGATCCACGACAGGTCACAGTATCGACACGGCCCGTTGGCAGCCGGCGACGACGTTGCTAATTAGAGCTATTCAGACAGTGCTGGGGCGCGCGGGCGGGCGGGCGGGCGGCCTGAATCCTCGTGACGAGTGTCCGTGCCGACGCCGTGACTGCCCATTACTGTGACCGGTGGACAGCGCAGAGCGGCGGAACACTGCGGGCCACGGGGGCGCGGCCGCCCACCGCCGGAAGCTGCGCGCAAGGGTTGCGAGACGCCGGCGCGATTGGTCACGGCCTCAGCGGAAGGGTTCTCCGGAGAAAGGACGGAGTCGACGCCGACACGGGTCGCACCGGTCGGCTTCTGTTCCGGAGCGAACGGGGAAACGGGGCACACAAAGCGAGGCGTAGAGCGCGAGCTCGGCTGGGTTCGGGTCGTCTGTCTTCACGGGCGTTAGCGGCATGGCCGTTGGTCACAGGACTGCCTGCTGGTCCGGCCAGCCAGCCAGGACTGGCTGCTGGTCCGGCCAGCCAGCCAGGACTGCCTGCTGGTCCGGCCAGCCAGCCAGGACTGCCTGCTGGTCCGGCCAGCCAGCCAGGACTGCCTGCTGGTCCGGCCAGCCAGCCAGGACTGCCTGCTGGTCCGGCCAGCCAGCCAGGACTGCCTGCTGGTCCGGCCAGCCAGCCAGGACTGCCTGCTGGTCCGGCCAGCCAGCCAGGACTGCCTGCTGGTCCGGCCAGCCAGGACTGCCTGCTGGTCCGGCCAGCCAGCCGCCACTCAGCTGGCTGAGCAGCTGGAACAGCGCTGAAAGGAAGTTGGTGGACCTGCCGATGGGCCGAGACGAACAGAGCTGGAGGAAGACTGGTCATTGGGCCGAGACGAACAGAGCTGGAGGAAGACTGGTCATTGGGCCGAGACGAACAGAGCTGGAGGAAGACTGGTCATTGGGCCGAAACAAATAGGGCTGGAGGAGGACTGATGAACACACCTGGAGGAGAACTTTTCATTGGGCCCAGGCATATCGAGCTGGAGGAGGACTGGTCATTGGGCCGAGACAAATGTGGATGGAGGAGGAGTGGTGGACAAAGCTGGAGGAGGAATTTTCATTGGGCCCAGACAGATCGAGCTGGAGGAGGACTGGTCATTGGGCCAATAAAAACGGCGTCGAACTCCCAGACGATCAGACAGTCGATCAGAGTCGACCTTGACCACCTGAAAAGCCTTCCAGCATGTATGCCACTCATAACGCATGTAAACTGCATATCATTGGGGAAGATGTAGCCTTGGCCAGATGATGTACCTCCCTTTCCTTCCTGCAACTTGAGACCTGTTTGCGTCCTGGACCAATACACAGCCACCACACTATATACGAGTATCTTAGGTTAAATATTCGTCGAAAACGTCAGAACTGACATATAAGTGAACCAGGGCGATATCCAAATGAAGTTAATCATCCAATCCGAACGCCCTTGATTACATATTGATGGACTGCAAGCACTAATCAGGAACAAGTCACCTCTGCTGCAGTACGTCGAGGAGGCTCTACAACTTGCTCAATCTCATTACGGCGCAGGTTATTGTCGTTCGAGATAGAAGAGGATCATGTAGGGATCATATGTTTAAAGCTTGCAGTTCTGTCATGAGTACGTGCCATAGCGGTCACCTCGTGTCGGAATTGCTGCAATTCCGCAGCATGAGGAACTTTCGCAATGCAAGACTCGACCAAGACATAAATTGTGGTTG